>JAJVHD010000051.1:600000-790541 GCA_022207745.1 Brachionus rubens
AATAATGGAAAACTTTACCCCTGACTATTTAAACTTAGATATTTTTGAGCAAAGCTTTTCAACATTTGAAGAATTAAACGATAAATTATGTGACTGGTGTAATGAAAATTATGTCCCAATAAAGGTTAGAAGTTCAAATAAAATTAAAGAACAAGACGATATTTCAAAATTAATCGTTTATTCAACAATTATGTACACATGTGTGCATTATGGAAAGCCAAGAAGCAGACAAACGAAAGGTACAAGAGTAAATCAAAAAGTACTGCCTACTGAGTGCCCCTTCATGATTTATTATAAATTTAACAAACATACAAAGTTATTGGAAATTAATAACCATGAAATAAAGCATAATCACCCAATTAGGGAAGACATTTTTAAGATATATCCAAAAAACCGACGTTTAAACGAGGAAGAGCAATTGAACCTGTATAATTTATTAAAAGTCGATCCAGTTATTCGTAAAGTTAAACGACAAGTCATAAGTAATACTAATAAGCATGTTACAAGTTACGATATTTATAACGTCAAGGCCAAATTGAAAAAGAAATACGAATTAACCGATACAGATGAAGGGAAACGTATTAAAACTTTAATTGAGACAATAAAAAAAGATGATCAAAATAATAAAATAAGTTTTGTCCTCGGCGATGAAAGTCAGCTTGAAGCTCTTTATATTCAAACAAGTTCTCAAATCAAGTGGTTTAAAAATTTTGGCACTATTGTACACCTTGACGGAACATTCAAGTTAAACTGCGAGAATTATTTACTCTACATAATGTTAGTCCAAGATAGCAACTGTAAAGGACGACCAGTAGCCTACTGCTGGATGCGACACGAAACTGCAGAAAATCTAGAATTCTTCTATAAAACCTTCTATAAAACATTCATGCAAACCGCTTTGGGTCAAGTATTTCCGATTAAGATTACCGACTTTAGGTACTCATACAAATAACCATCTCGAGAGTTATAATCGAAACTTAAAAGTATCAATGAGTTCACATTCACATTTAACCGATAGTATCAAGGAACTCATGGAAATTACAAAAGAGTTTATGTTTTTAGAAATGCAAAAAAATTTATTGGATATTAAAACTCGTACAAATAGAGTCACTAACTCCGAAAAACTAAACAAAATTTTAGATCAATTAGACGACAAGGCTTAGATATTTGGTAAGAATTACTTCGGATACGGCAAAATGTGAATGTGAGTTCACTTCGTCTTATTTGTTACCTTGCTGTCATGCTCTTTTCATCTGTGAGATGAACTTTCTGATACAACCATGGTTTCACACAAGATTTTTGAAGACATCTTTAAGAGCTGATTCAAATGTAGCTGAAGATCTTAAAACAACCTCGAATATGAATTCTATTTGGCATTGGACGAATAGAGAACCACGTAAACCAACAACTCCGAATCAAAAATTTAAATCGATTCAAAATGTTTGTCAAAATATTACCAACTTATTATGTGTTTCTGGAGATAACGAATTTTCAAAAAATAAAGAAAGACTTGAAAATTTTCTTTCACAGCTTCAAACTAATAGTGAAACAAGTGCAGATATTGTATGCTCGAATAGTCCTGCAGCTTCGTTAGTTCCTCAATCCCCTTTTGATACAGATTTTAGTTTTTCGTGTGAAAACTCTAATAAAACTATTTTAGATCATGTTCCGTCTCCAGTTATTGAAATGCCTGAAAATGAAGAATCAGAGGTTCAAACTATAGAGCCAAACATTGTTGTTAATCCTGTTTTAAATCGTAAAGGTCGGCCAAAAAATAGTTCTAAGCAATTTGGATTTTTTAATTTAAACAAAAACTCAACAATTACTAAAAAACACCAATTGCTAAAAAAACAAGATCACAATTGAAAACAAAATAAAATGTTATTTTTTTTATATATGACTTTAAATGATTTAATTTTTCCAAATTTATGTTATAAAAATCTATTTTTGAATTTCATTTTCGTAATAAATTATTCACGTTTAATTCATTGTGTCAATATTATCTGCCTATTGGAACATATTGTGTCATTAAAATTATTATATTGACACAGTGTGTGTCAATAAAAATAAAATATTGACACATACTGTGTCAATAGAGGCACTCTTAATATTGCGGGAAAAAAATATGGTGTGATTTTATCCTAGGAAAAAAGCGGGAAAATGCGCAAAATTCCAATTAAATCGAATCTCGTCCTTCAAAATACCCATTACCCCTAATTTTTATTTTCATTACCCCTAAGTCAAGTCGCGACTTGACTTTTTATGGAAAAAATAAATTCAAGTCAAGTCGTGACTTTGACTTGACTTGAGACTTGAGACTTGAGGAAAAACTCTGGTTGGTGATCATGATTGTTCAGCAAGCCAGTTACGAGGAAAAGATCACTAATTTTGTGATCTTATGTTTACAAAACAGGGTAGACCCACTCTTAATACCAACTTTTTCCCAATTAATTCTAGTTTTAAATTTTTCAAATAAAGTAAATCTTTACATTTTTTTTGGTAAATAACCAGTTTAAAATTTAGCGGGTGAATATCTGGTAATTAAACAACATACAATATAATCAAACAAAAAAGAAAAAAAAAATTTATAACAACTCATTACAAATTTAAATTTTTTTTTAAAGATCATAAAACAAGTAAACTTACTAACATAACAAAAAAATAACCTAATCTTAATTTAAATATTTAATTCGTAAATATAAGCTAGTGTTTAAAATGTTTAATATTTTAGTCACTAAAAATCGCTGTTTGATATTTAAATTTTTTGAAAAAATCTTTAAAATTTTAAATGTAGTATCTTGATTTTTGAATGCTAAGAACGAATTTAATTTACCAAGTCTTGATATCTCTTTCTTTCATGAAGCCCTACACAAATTGCAATGTTCTATGGGATCGATGCTTAAATTATTTTGCCAGCGGCTTCGACTGATAATTTTTTGCGGTTCCTCTTGTTGTCGAAATTAATTTTCGATTTGTTTATTTTGATATTCAAGAGTTATTTTTTTTTTCAGTTTTTCTAAATATCAACAACTCTCAAAATTATTTTAATTTTACCTAGAAAACTGTTCCTTGCAATTACATGTTTTGCCAAGGTAAAAATTTTAGAATCAAGATTAAATCTGACTGTGTATCGAATAGTCCTAACGGAATCTGGCAAACTTTGTTGTAGCAAGTTTTTACATAATCTTTAAAATTCTTTCGATACTTAATATTTACATTTACAGTCTTATTTTTACCGTGTTTAGCTTTAATTTGAAACACAAGGATTTATAAAATGAGAGTTCATAGAATGCTCGTTAAAGAGCATTGTACGATCATAAGTTTTACTTTTTTGCATCAACTTCCAATATTCAGGCGATGAACACTCTTGAAAATGAATTTTTGACATGCTACAGTGCTACTGTGTTCATCAAAAAGTTTGAAAAACTAACCAAGAAATATCCAAGATTTTTCATGGATAGACAGAGAACTTGAAAAGCTTTTTTGCACTTTTTGGTATTTTGCCAGGATACCTGTCATAAATGATTATGGCTAACCTTATGGTTAGGTATCCTTGCGAAATACCAAAAAGTACAAAAAGTGCAAGAAGATTTATCAAATATTTTAATTGCCTATTGCTCATTGAAGTGCAGGGTCACAATTGAAAAAAAAAATTGAAAATATTTTTTAATATGAAAAAATATTTCACCAAGTATTGGATAAACTCTTTTTAGACTACTTTTAATCATATTTTTAAAACATGTAAGAGGTCTAAGTCGCTGCATGCACTTTATTTTTAACTTCGGTTATTAATGCACGCCTCTTTCAGAAAGGAAATACGGTACAGTCGACTCGCGATAATCCGTATACAAAAAGGCCTAGAAAATTGTTGTACGGATTAAAATCTACGGATAATCAAATACATGTAATAGTATCGGAAAGGGCTCCGAGTCCGGGTATTTCTGTTCGGATGTCAAATTATTCGGATTAAACTGTAAACGGATTATCGCGAGTTGACTGTATTTACTTAGATTTTAATGGATCGGTGGTGTGAACTGTCACAACTATCAGTTGACTTGGGTTTTGGGGGGTCAAAAAGTTATACAATTTTTATCTTTATTTGATAATGCAAATTTATTTGTTTTCAGAAGTGGAAATTGCGAAAGACCAGAATTTTTTTCAAAGAGAATTCCACCTTGGGAGAGTTATTCATTAACAGTGGTACAATGATAACTATTTTTTACAATATTTTAAGTAAATTTATTTTCATTATTTGCATAAAATTAGGTAAATTTCAGTGATCATAGCACCCATGTTAAAGAAAGTTTCAAAATTTTCAAAGTTTTAGAATAAACCATGATTTTATCAAATTAAATTAAAGGGTGGGTAAAATTTAGATTTAAAAAAAAAGGGCTCGTTTAAACAAAACTGTTTGAAGCAATCTTAAAGGAAAGCAATTATATTCTTGTTTAAACTATATTGCAAGGTTTCATTGAATTTAAAAACATCAACACCAACAACAATAATAAAAAAAAATGATTAATTTCAAAATATTGGAAATATTTCTTAAATAATGGTTCTTAGAAATAAGTAAATATTTAAAAAAAAAAAGAATTTCTTCTTTGTTTGAATAACAGGTAATGTGAATGTTTATAAAATTTTTGTCGCTTAAGAATTTTGAAATTAAGAAAAACTACTTGAGACTCAAAAAGCCAAAAGGGGAATATTTCTTTTTTTCTTGTTCATGCCAAATTTGGTTTGATGTCTTTACTTAAAATGTAAATTCCACACTTTACATTATGTTGGAAAACCTTTATAATTTCTATTTGAAGATTGTTTAAGTATTTAAACAAATATCTAAGTTTTATAGCTTTTTTCATTATTATTCGTATGAATCATACCTTGAGTTTTATAAATTAATTAACACAATACTGAAACCTTAATTTTTTTTTTTGTGGCGAAATTTTATCAATTAAAATTTTGAATATAAAAACACGACGTTTTTTTAGTTTTTTATTTTTTAAAATTAAAATAAAATTTTATTAAAATGAGTTATAGACCATCAGACTTGCCTAACATTACAAGGCATTTATCCGAGAACAACAATCCTCACCCGTACTTAAGCTCATAAAATTTTTTTTTCATTCATAAATAAATTATTTTTTTTTTAAGAAAACAAAATTATGAAGACTTGGTGAATTGTTCAGTTTGTTATGAGCCATTTGATAGTGTTAATCAATTCAAGCTTCCAAAAATTTTGCCTTGTCAACACACTTACTGTGTCCAATGTATCAAAAATTTGATGCACATTTCACTCGACAATAAAAAATTTTGTTGTCCACAGTGTCAGTATAAAGTTGAAAATCTTAAAGATCCACAAGATTTACCGACTAGTAGAATAGTTTTAGCTTTAATAGAGAAAGATTCTCTTAATTATCAAGGATACGCTGCGTGTGTTTGTTGTAGACAAATTAGAAATTTAGAAGTTTGTTTTGAATGCAAACTTCCTCTTTGTGTCATGGTACATAATCTTTTAGTCTTCACCTCATTTAAGCTTAGGGTTTAAAATTTTTTAATTTAAGTGTATTTCCAAACATTTTGAAATATGGAAGAACGATGTCACCCAAAATTGCATGAATGCCGAATCCATTTTGGAAGATCATAGGGTTAAACTAGGTAATGATCGTAATAATTAAAGTTTTAAGAGAACTCTTCTTAATTTTTTTAAAGAACAAGTTGGAAATCTAATTTTCCATAATCTTGAGAATGTCGAATCAATTAAAAATGACATAGAAAACGCTTTTCTACTTCTATTTCAACGCTTAAACGATGAAAAAGACATTCTCTTACAGTCTTTAAATGAAGTCAAAGATGAAAAGTATGACCCTGTCTATCTGTTTATCAAACAAACAAATATTAAACAATTTTTTTTAGCAAAAAGTATGTGAATCTAAGACAAGGCTTGATAAGACTCATTGGAGAAATCAAGTCATTCAGAGAAACGAATGAAAGTTTCGATAAAAAAATAATTGGCGGCAAAATGAAAAAGTTGCAATTTCATTTAGAAGAAGTGTCAAAGCTTCAGGGTGATTTTGATACTCTTGCCGGATCTAATTTCAAAGTCCTTGAGGTAAATTTTTAAAATCTTTCTTTCATGAAATTTAATTTTAAGTTTTCAATTTTTTTTTTTAGAGATTCGAAAAAAAACCGATCCCTGATTTGGAAAGCAAACTTGCCGGCAATTTAGTGATAAAAGAATATACATTCAACTCGTCGAGAAGCCCTGGTGTGAGACAACTACAAACCCCTATTAGAACACCACCAAGTGCGCCAATTTCACAATCACCATCACAACCAAGGTTTCCAGCACCAGTTCTCCCACCAAAACCAGAACCATTCAGAGAAGTAGTTCGACATGTTGCTTCAGCACCAACAATGGAACCCCAACCCATTCAAAACGAGAGTATTGTAACAAATCAAGACGCGTTAAGCCGCTGGATTCTAACGTCTCATGTAAAACCACAGTCTGAAATGGCCATTAACTATCAACCTTCATTGATTTGTTGTAGTCCTTATTATGACTACATCTACTTTCCAAAAGAGTATTAACTTTTGCTGTGTATACTTGAAAACTATACAGTTAACGACTGAATAGATTTCAAGTATAAAATCACAGTGTATAATTTTGAATATTTGAGTTTTCGAAACCTCACTTATTATTTTTTCTTTATTTTCTTTATTATTTGTAAAGGCTAGAAGCGGCCACAGTGATTAATAAAGTTATATAATTTAAATATTATTCTTTGTTTATTGTCCCTTCCCTTAGGTCTTTACCCCATCTTGATTTAAAGACAAGTAAAGCCGATACTTGATCTTTAAAAGTGGCGTCCCTAGGTGTAAAATTTTTCTAAAATTTTCTTTTAACCCCCACAAAATCACGTGCTTTAAGTCACACTTTAATTTACATTAAAGTTTAAACACGTGAAAAAATTATTTACATTACAGGATTAGCTGAGCGAGATATCCTATTGACTCATATCTTTCCTCATCTAGTTTTTTGTTAAAGTTCTTTTCCTTTTTCTTTCAAAAATGGTTAAATGGTCCAATCGATCGAATCACGGTGTTGGCAATGATGTTTTTTACGTCGATAGTCCCATCGAGCGTTTTGGCGATTACTTGGCCTCAATCAACAAACTTTCACAGAACGTGCTGTTTCATCAATTATACACCCGTTCATTTCATGTATACTTTCTATTATGGTTATGCAGTTGTCGTTAGCATACAAGGCAACAAGAGAAACAGCCTGTTTGATTGGTATTATCACAGTGCTGAATATTAGTGTTCAAATTTTTCAAAAAGGGGAGGCACTCCACGTCGAGCTCCAACTCCCACAACTTTAACGTTTTATACCAATACCATGGCAACTGATTCATCACGGAACAATTCGACCGTGCAAGGTACAAGTGGAAGCAACATGGTAAATAAATCAATCAAGGTTCCAGACATGTTCAGAGAAGGCATGGACCTTAACTCATGGTTGATACAATTAGAAATTTATCTGAGATATTTTGACAAGTCCGAATGGGTCGATATTGCTATTAGTTATATCGAGAGCAAAGTTCTTAGAAAGTTCGTAATTTAAACGATCTCATACAAAACAAAAAAAAGTTCCATTTGGTGAATTCAAATCGATTGTAATCGCGGCTTTCGCAGTGAAACAAAAGAATGGAGAAGAATTTTGAGATGTTGACACAGTATAGACAAATCGCCTAAAGAATTCAATTGTATCTTTTGGAGAGTCAGTTAGTCGAATGGTCAAAAAAATCTTTCCAAATGTTAGTGACTCGGATACAGTGAAGATCATAAGGTTATGCAAGAGAGATTTGCAGCAGGTCTTTTGAATCAAAGATTACCGTTTACAAAAAATGTTCAAAAATGAGAAACACAGAAGAAGAAAAGACGAGTTATTCAAATTACACGATTTGATCGATTATGCCAGTGGTAAGATTAAGAATTCGAGCTATGAAACATCGAGTCAAAGTGATGGTCGTTTTGTATAGAGCGAGTGAGAGTGTAATTCTGCTAAACCGAAGAAACTTCAATTTCAAACAAAAACGAACCAGAATAACAAACGCAATAATGGGTATAATAAAACTTAAACATATCATATCTCAACAATGAGTTTAATTCATCAGGACACCCAAATTCACAGTGTTTCCTCAAAACATTCAATCCGAACACCCACAACAATCGAATCAAGTTTTATTGTTTAAACAAAGAAGCAGAAGGGCTTCGAAACAAAACGTTCCGTTAAGAGGTCAAGCCATCTTCAATAATACTCTCGTGAGTTACATGTGTGACAGTGGGGCAGATTTATCAATAATTGATGAGAGGACATACCGGCTGATCAAACGACATGACCCTAAAACAGTGTTAGAAGAGTATCAAGATGGTAAGCTGTATTCTGCTAGTGGTGAGATCCGCGTAATAGGCACGTTAAAATTAAAACGTTGTTTAATATCACCACAACAAAATCTCAAAAACACAAAAATATTAGTGACCGAGAATATATCCGGCTATAAATGCGTCTTGGGTCGAGATATTATAAATCGTTCACAGGATCTAAAACGAAGATTTGATGACTTCAGAAATTTTTTCAATCAAATCTCTGATGGTGTATTGGAAGTGTTTAATCAAGAAATGGAAAATCGTCGATTCCGTAAACAATTGAAAAATTGTCACAGTGACGCTAAAACAAGTCCAAAGACTGAGAGTCAAATCAACTTAATCAAATACGTGTCCAACGAACCAAAAACACGAAAGACAAGACCATTTCGAAATTCTAATGTCGAACTTTTCTATAATAATAATATTATCGTAAACAAGAAGCATACGAATCAAGATCGTAAAACTTCTGATACAAATCGTAGACTCACAGTGAAAAATAACGAACATCAAACAATTAGTGAGACTGATCGTTGTTCCGCTAGTCGAACTGAGAACGAAGAAATACGAACAAATTCCAAGCGAATTAGCGCTCACAGTGATTCTTCAAAAATGTTCAAGTCGATTTTTAGAAACAACCACAACCGAACCGATAAATTTCAAATTTCAAATCTAAAAGCCTCAACGTTAGAGGATACGAATAGAATGGATATTTGTCAAATCAACGAAAGAATGCTCAACTCAAGTCATAGAAAAACAGTGATGATGGTTAAAATCAAATATCACCGTGCTGGAGATTGAAATTTATAAATTTAATAATTTTTCATTTTTTTTTGTAAAAAACTAAAATTAGGGGGGAGGGGAATGGTCAAACAATTAACGACCATTTAAATTCAATTAATTAATTGTAACTCTTTCTCTATCAATTTTTGTATTCTTTTTCTTTTTCCGGTTAATTTTTCAAACTCAGGGGGGAGGTATGTTGTAGTCCTTATTATGACTACATCTACTTTCCAAAAGAGTATTAACTTTTGCTGTGTATACTTGAAAACTATACAGTTAACGACTGAATAGATTTCAAGTATAAAATCACAGTGTATAATTTTGAATATTTGAGTTTTCGAAACCTCACTTATTATTTTTTCTTTATTTTCTTTATAATTTGTAAAGGCTAGAAGCGGCCATTTATTAATAAACTATTATAATTTAAATATTATTCTTTGTTTATTTGTCCCTTCTCTTAGGTCCTTTCCCCATCTTCTGATTTAAAGACAAGTAAGCCGATACTTGATCTTTAAAAGATTGCCAGTCACCAAAATTACTTATTCTGCATGGACCAGGCTTCATTTATAACAGTGTACGAAAGAGTATTCTCAATGGAGCTCAAACTCAAGAACTCGTTGAAATTAAACATCCCTAATGTTAAATCAATGTGCGTCAATTCAGAATATTTAGCCGTTGCATATGGTGGATTGAAAAAAGAACAACTTAAGGGTTCACTAAAAGGTTCGAACCCATCTGGTATTGTTTTATTCAAACGTCAACAACAAATCGTATGCTCAGTACACGATAAAATAATTGACAAAGGTAAAGCTGAGCCATTTAAATCAATTTCAGCCATAGCTATCAATGATACACATGTATTCGGTTTGGATCAATGCTCTTTGTTTAAAATTGATATTAAAACCGGTCAAGTGGATAAAATGGTAAATTTTTCAAATGTTGATTTAACTCATATTTCGTTAAATGACACATTTTTGACTGTCACTGATTCGTTGAATTCAACATTGTATTTGCTCAACTTTGATTTGAATCCAATTCGATCGATTAGTTTGAAGCCAATTGATAAAATAAATGGTCACTTAAGCACTGTAACGGCAAATGAGAATATTATTTTTGTTCGCAACAGTGATAGACAAATATCCATTTTGGATTCGAATTTAGACCAAATAGCGTGTTTTAATGAAATACAAGCAAGAATAATTGGATTTTCATTGATAGATCATATGAATAGTCAAATGCTTGTGATTTGTGCGTTTAACACTAACAGCCAGTTTAAGTTGTATGGTTATACAATTACTATTTAAACCAAAAAAAAAATTTTTGATTTGATCCCCGTTTGTTTTTATCTCAAATTACCCTGTAATTGTTTTTTTATTTTAAATTAGTTGTCCCTTCTGTAACAATAAACGTTTGCTCAAAGTAGCTCTAATTTTATTTTTATTCTTTAATGCTTATGTACACTCATTTACTAGAAGGAAGAACCTATCCGAGAGTAAATGAGTTGATTTACAAAAATGCAATTATGTTTAGCAGCGAAACTGCATAAAGACGAGAGAAGCGAGCTAAAGATGACTCGTCTATTCCGAGAGTCAAAATAATTGAATTACGATCAATCTGACAATCCAAGTCATTCTAGGATTCAAAGGAATATAGTGAGTTAAAAATACCGTTTGTGACAATGTAAACTGCCAGTCATAATAGAGGCGGGCGCATGCCCGCCGTGTTAAAGGCTGGTTTACAGAAATGCAATTATGTTTCAAATAACTGAAACCTTAGCGTCTGAATTTAATATTCATAATTATTCGAATTCTAAAAATGTTAGACAAATATTCTTGTAATAGATCAAATGAACCAAAATTGTGGTATTCAATATATTTTGTAGGTGACTTCATTTCATTACTTGTGTAAACTATGTAATTGGAATAGAATAGTTAAGGTTTATTAAATTTAAAACTTCCATGCTATCTGAATTTGTTATTTCTTATATTTTTACCGTAATCTACAACTTGAAAAATCCTAGCAAATATATTTCTTAATCGAAATTTCCGACTTAATGTTGCATTAAGTCCTAAGCATATTGAGAATTTTTTGGACATTTAAAAAATTTTTAATTTTAATTTTTTTTTTTAAATGCTTAGTGCAGCATTAAGTCAAAGATTTTAGGATTAAATGCGGCATTTATAATTATGCTTTGAAAAATCTTTTTGCGCATAAGATTCTGCATAAGATCCAAGCATAAATGCGTTCCTATTCAAGGCATTACGGTATACAAAAATTAAAAAAAAATTAATGAAGTAATTGCTGAGATTTGTAGAGGATCGCTTCTTGTTTATGAAGATGCGAAAAAAAAATGGATATTTTGGCTTTCCTAGTTGGAGATGTGGTTTGACTGCAAAATTCCTTTTTTTTACCGTTTTCACCCGAGTATGGATTTAGGGAAATTTTTTTCCCATCGATAATGATCTCAGGGTCAATGGCAGCTTTTTAATATTCAGAGCTTATCTAAATATCAATTATTTTCCTATCATGTGTAAAAAACGTTTAAATAAATAACATTGACATAAGGCTACAAAAAGCTGAGGGATAAAATTTTTGATTTTTAATCATCATGAAAAAATTGATTTTCTTGGGTTTTCGAGGTCGAAGATTACGATTACAATATCAGAAATAACAAATATAGATAGCATGAAATTTAATAACCCCACTGATATGATATGTTTTTCGTATTTGAAATATCAAAATTTTTTTTCAAAAAATTTTCAAACTTTTAAAAATCCCTTTTATTTCGTACTGAAGCCAAAAATTACCGTCCTGTTTCTCTAACAAGTGTGGTCTGTAAAGTGTTTGAGAGTATTGTAAAAGACATTATGTTAAAACATCTCATTGGGAACGACTTAATCTCTAGAGCCCAACATGGCTTCTTACCAAACAAATGACTTGTTTGGTACAATCAATCTTCTTGAAACGATTGATATCATTACAAACACCTTTGCAAATGCCTTTCCAGTAGATGTTATATACACAGATTTCGCCAAAGCTTTTGACAAAGTTTCTGATCGTAAGCTACTGAACAAGCTCCGATTCTATGGTTTTGGGGAAAAACTAATATCCTTGATCAATGGATTTTTAACGGGACGAACCCAAGAGTGGTACTTGGTGAATCTTCTTCCCAATGGGTTGAAATAAAAAGTGGTGTACCTCAAGGGTCAGTCTTAGGATCTATTCTTTTTATCATCTTCATTAACGACATGTTAGAGTTGATTGAGTCTAACTGTGAAGCTTATGCTAATGATTCAAAGATTATTTCAGTCGTTAAAAATTTCCAGTCTTTGATATATCTTCAAGGGGACAAAGTATCAAACTGGCCAACAAATTGGTCTACTCAACTTAATACTGAAAAATGTAAAGTTGTGCACTTTGGTAATTCAAACACAATGTTTGACTATGAAATTAAGTCAGAGAATTCGGGTGGACAACCCTTAACAAAGTTAATTTGTTAGAAAGACCTTGGTATTTATATCAAAAACGTCTTAAAGTCGATATAGCTATATGAGCTCACTTTGAACTGGTTTCAAGTTGCAGTTTATTTTACTACTAACCGTAAAGAAATTTTTCGTTTTTATATGATTTAATCTTAATCGATCAAAATGCTAAAATTTATTAATAACAGTAACAGCTTACGAAAAAGGTAATAGATATTCGCCATAATCTAAATATGCATTACGGGCAATGGGATAGAAATTAAAACATTTTTTTTTTAATTCTTTATTTTATCAATTTTAATAAATTGTTTAACAAATATGTCAATCAATAAACGATCATGATCATGAATTTTAGCACTGTTTAACACTACTTATACATTAAGTATATAAATATAAAGAAAGTATATTGGTCAAGCTCACTTTACATTTAGACAGATATCACTTTTCCAATAACAAAAAGAGACATAACAAGTTAAAAATATTTAATCAAGTTAAGATGACGAAAGAAATAAAAACATAAAAGAAATTAACAATAATTAGAAGAAAATTTTTTTTTTTAAATGGAATTTTTTATAATTTTTAAGCTTATAGTTTAATCGTCTTCATTATGACTTTGATAATCACCAGTCACAACATGATCATCATCATGTCCATTTACACTTACACGATCTTCGTTTGTTGGATCATATTTATCTCCCTTTTCATTGTGATTTTCATCATCTGATCCATGGTGTTTGTCACTTTTGGCATCTCTTGGTGATTCACTGTGTCTGCTTCGACTTCTATCTTGTCTTGATTTTGACCGACTTTTTCGTCTTGATGCTCTGTCTCCATTGTGACTGCCGTTTGATGGTGATTTTCCATTAGTTGTTTGAACTTTATCTTCTCTTGGTTTCGATACAGATCGACTTCGTTTTCTTGATCGTGATCTTTCCTCTCTTTTTTGTGATCTAGATCTTGATCTTGAATAATCACGTCTCTTGCGATCTTCTCTTGAACGTGATCTCGATTTGGAACGAGTACGTTTTTTTGAATCACCATTTCGTCGATCTCTTGAATCACGTCTGTCTCTTGATCTTGAACGTGATTTTGATCGACTGTGACTTGAACGTCTGTGTCGTCGACCACTTCTTGACCGAGATCTTGAGAGAAAAAAATCAAAATTAAACTCAGGGTTGAAGTAAAAAAGAAAATTGAATAAAGTTAAAGATGGCCTGTCTGTTTGTTAGTTTTAAATTACCATTTAAAAGTGTTCGTGCTTGATCAGACCAAGACATTTAACCCTCGTATGTGATGACTGGGCTATGCTTATGAAAAGAAAAAGATGGACCAAAACACCAAAGTGACCAGAACTCTCTAGACTATCTCTCTATTTGACTTAAGACAAACAAATCATTCGAAAAAAACCTTTCAATGATTTAGACAAACCAATTAAATGAGCGCAACCAACCCAACTCGGATGATCAACAAACAATCAGACAGACTGACTTGCAAGTCATCCTATCGTTTATAATAAATATGTAAGAAATGATTTATTTTTAAAATTAAAAGAAGGAACAAAGTGAGGTTTTAAAACTAATGGAATGAGGGTTGAAATGAAAGTAGGGCTTACCTTCTTCGGTCTCTACGTCTGTCATAATCATCGTCATCATAACGAGATGAACGATATCCTCGACTTCGACCACCACCATTTCGACAATCTCTTGAAAAGTGTCCTCTCTCTCCACATTGATAACATCTTAGACCTGGGTCGATTTTGTTACGACCACGAGCTCTTGGACGAGCCCAGTTCACACGCACTCTACTTCCACAAACAACTCTTAAAAAAACGTTTCAAAATTAGACTAAATAAAGAACTAGAAGAGGATTTTGAAATTACCTTCCGTCCATTTCTTTGATCGCCTCTTCACCATCTGCTTTGTGTTTGTAAACAACAAAAGCAAAACATGGTGGATTACGAGCAAGCCAAACTTCTTTCATATCACCGAATTTTTCGAAAGATTTTTCAAGTTCTCTTTGAGAACAATCAACTCCTAAATCGGCAACATGAACTCGATAACCTTCGTCTTCGACTCTATCCCGAGATCTGTCTCTTGAACGCGATCTAGATCTGCTATATCTACCCATTATTTTTTTACTTTCGACTGTCTAAACACGTAAATCTAACTATTTAAAATCGAAAAAAACTAAAAATTTTCGATTCGTGGTCAAGGTCGAATTTTACGATGTGAAGGTTAACAAAATTAAAAAAAAAAGATTTTCATTTAATTGATTGATTGAATAATCATTTATTAATTTGTTGATTAATTAATGAAACCGGCAAAAAATTAAATATTTCTTCTCTCAGTTAAATAAAAAATGACCAATTAATAAAATTAATCAAAAAGTACATTTCGAATGACTTCAATTAACTAATCGGTTTCAATTTAGAATTTAGAATTCTATTTTAACCGTCTATAAGAATTGCATGAGTAAACAATACATTTCAAGTAAAGGATATCTCTTTAAAAAGAAATTTTCTTCTCTGAGAGTACATTTTGGTGAAAATTATATTTTTATCTAACCGTTATCTACTGAAAATGTAATTAATAAATTCTTAAGTCGTTTCGACATCTCTTTTCAAGAATCATATATGCTAACTATATACCCAGGTGAAAATCTCATTTGGATTTCGGTGGAGATCTCAAGGAGACTTGGATTTTAATGAGATAGCCTTGAGATCTTGAAGAGAGACTCCTGGAGAGAGCCACATTCCGATCGATAATATATTATTATCTATATAAACTAAGCTTTTAGGCGACAGTTCCTGACAGTAAATTTTCTTTCTTTCATTTAAGAAGTCATGTGTTACTGTAATGATAAGAGATTTTTTTCTTTTGAAAATTTTCAATTCCAGAAAACCAATAAGTTCGGTTAATATTGAAAACTGGCTTAGAGACTCAGAAATAGAAGTTCAAATAAACTTGATTCATTTTGATAAATATTATTAAAATAATACTTTGAATAAGATATTGTAACGTCTATCACAAGGGTTTATCTAAAAGTCTTAATAGCGAGAAAATCAAATCTATCATATTTACATAAAAAAACCTATACAAGGGCACCAATAGCCGAAACCAAAAAGCCAAGAGTAACATACACAGGAGAAAAAAAATTTATTTTCAAACTCGCCAACATGTTTGTGCAATCTCTTTTCTTGAATGTACAAGTGTATGCGAGTTTCGAATACATTTTCTCAACCTTAATTTTAGCCGTGTGATAATAAAGAAACAACTCTATTTACTTGGAGAAGAAGGTCTTACGAGTAGGCCTAAAGAGTAAATACTAAACTATCTAAGTATTTAATAAACGATAAAAATTCTTTCGTTATTCAAAGTAAGATCTTTCAAAGAATTAAGCCGGGACTTAAGAAGTTTCAATACGATAAGCAATGAATTTTTACGTACAGTGCCTGGAGACCGGCCTGGGCTAAGTCATTTCCCATCTAAAAAACATTCTTAAAATACACCAAAAATAACAGTGACGTAATTAACCAGATGGGTTGCATCGGGCTATACTGTATCTTTGTTTTCGTTACGTTCTCATCAGCATTTTGCACGAAACAAATAATTTAGCCAGTAATTTAACGGAAGTCTACTGGGTAATAATATTTTCCGGCAGCGAAGCAACGGGTACTACTAGTTATATTTAAAAAAATCTAAAATTTATTTAAGTATTTTTTTAGAAGAATAGAAAAGCTTTTTTGAATGATATGCAATTTTGTTGTTGGTTTAAATTGAATGCATAAACAATCCTTTGTTTTGTGTTTCGTTTACGATTACAAAGTTTGTTCATTTTTTTTCTATTAATTTCGATAGGTTCGAAATTTTGTCCGATTTCGAAATAAGATATTTTGGACGAAACAAAGTCTCAATTGAGAAGGGATAACGATTGATCATTTTTTAAAGTTGCACCCGGCCTATGACACCCAGAGTTAAAAATACTTGAATTGTTTAAAAAATATTTATTTAACTAATTTTTAATTTAATTTCAAAAAAAAATTTCAAACGCTTTTTTATTAGAAAATAATTTTCAAGTTGAAGAAGAAGAAAAAAAAATTCAAAATTGAGCCTTTTCCTGAAGTAAAAAAAATAGGAACCTCAAGTTTTTATTTATTGACAATTTCAATTTTAGAAAAAAAAATTTAAAAAAAAAAAAAAGATAAAAATTTTTTTTTCAAAAAAATCATTTAATCACCAAAATCAAAATCTCTAATATCATCTTGGCCATCATTGTTATCTTCATTAGCTATTAACTTTAAAGGTCGTTTACGTCTTGGTCTTTTACTTATTTGATCGTCTTTATCGTTTTGTGCCACTACACCACCATATCCTCGATCTATACATTCTTGTGTTGTCGGAAATGCAACTGACCAATAATGTTCTGGTGTGGCTGGTGGTTGATATTTAGCTCGATGCCTACATGATTCTTCCATTCGTTTAGGGCGCTTGTCTTCCGGCACCGAATTCCAATACTTTTTTTTCAAATTAAATTGTTTAATGTTATTTTATTATAAATTTGAAGGGTCCTTACTGTTTCACATTCTTTACAACTCCATGAAGGCAACTTTTTACGTTCATCGTGTTTTCGAACCACTTCAACATGCTTGAAATTCTTTTGATTCGCATCTTTTTTCTTAGGCACTCTACAATAAAATATGTCAAAACAGAAACTTGTGATCAAAATTTTTTGAAAAGATACCTGTCAAAATCATTAAAATATTCATCAGCAAAGTTTCGATTGTCTTTATTAGTTTGGTCATTATCAAATTCGTTTCTAGTGTTCGAATCCTCTTGACTCTTTAATGGAATCAAATGAATGAAGAGACGCTCAAAATTTACTTAAGACTTACATCATATCTTGGCTCATTTTTAACCGGTACACGTTTTAGATTATATTGATCATTTTCGATCTAAAATAAATTAGGGTCTTAGAACACTTTTCAAAAAAAAATGTTATTCGCGAAAATTACTGACAAATGAAGCAGGCTCATTTTTTATCTTTATCGGGTTTGAAGTTCGTTTATGGTTTGAATCATACTTTAAAGAAACAATTAATTTTACCACGAAGTTGATAAGGAACTCAAAAGATCAGGAAGAGTTTCAGCCAAACATCAATAAAATCCTTGATTGGACCGTAAAATGGAAATTGGATCTTAACTTAAGTAAATGCAAAGCAATCCACCGGCAATGTGAAGATTCGTATCAAAAAACATTTGTATCAAATGGATCAAAATTGATGCACAGATGTTTTTTAGTGATAAACATTTAAAAGCCACCCTCAGAATAAGCTCTGCAAAACTCTGCAAAAATATTTTAAAATACATTAAAATGATTGAAAATAACTACGCAATTTATTTTGCAGATTTGCAGAGTTTTGCAGAGCTTATTCTGAGGGTGGCTTTTAAATGTTTATCACTAAAAAACATCTGTGCAGAGATTTTTTCTATTCGTTTTGCTTTAAAAAATTTGATCCATTTGATACAAATGTTTTTTGATACGAATCTTCACATTACCCAATGCACCTGGGTAACAAGGTAATACACCGGGATAACCACTACTCGTTTGAATCCGAAGACCAATCGTACATAATTTTAAATAGTAGATCAGAGCGAGACCTTGGGGTAATCATTCAATACAACCTGAAATGGGATGAACAGATGTCAAACAAAAAGCAAATGTTTTTCTTGGCAAAATCCATAAATCATTCAAAAACTGGGATTTGAGAACGCTCAAAGTCCTTTATTCCACGTAAGTTAGACCCATTCTAGAATATGGTTCGGTAGCTTGGTCTCCTTTTCGTAAACACGATATTAACCAAATTGAGAAAGTCCAGTGCAGAGCAACGTAACCGGTTCCTTGCCTTAGAAATAAGAGTTATTAGGAATGACTAAACATTTTGGGCTTAACTAGCCTAGAAGACCCAAGAACGAGAGGTGACTTGATACAATTCTAAAAAATTTTTAAAGGTTTTAACAAGATTCAATTGTACCACTCAATTGCAAATTGTCCAGGTATAAGTGCCTCAGGTCCTGCTGTTAGAATAAGAAGCCAAAACACACTCTAGAGGCAACTTGTTAAGCCATGTCCATCATGGCATAACTTTTTCAAAAATAGAGTAATATCATTCTGGGATAGTTTTCCGGATGATATCAAGAATGCCGAATCTGTCAATAGCTTCAAGAACAAATTTGACAGTCATATTCAAGCTAGTCAGAGCCAAAAAACCATCTGCCATAGTTAAGTACGTTGCTACTTAGCTCCGCGGGGAAACCCGTTGCAGATTATTTATAATAATAAATAATAATAATAGTGTCCTCAGACGAAATTTCTATTATTCAATGGACAAAGAAGAAGAGCATTGAGCTAAATCCATCAAAAAATTTTCAATAAACTGAATTAATTGAAGTGTCTATTAGTGGAACAAAAGACCAATTTCTGAATTATGTACTCTTAGAAGAAACCTTAGCTCCTTATCCAAAAAATTCGATGGCCCGATAACTGCATGGAAAACTAAAGTAAAACTTACACTAGTTGGCTCTGGTTTAATTTTAATATTGTTAAAAGTCTCATCGTTTAGACAAGTTTCGTCCATATCATTTCGATTTTTATTGACTAAATTTTTATCACTATCTTTCCGAGTAAAAAAACTTGAAATTTTATTTTCAGTCTTGTTAGCCGAATCATTCGAACTAAATGCTTCGGAAACTGTTAATTGTTTAAGTCGTTTATTATTACGATTCGTCGTTAGTGAGGCTTTAGGTCTAGGCGATTTGCTTGAATTGCTAAAAACAGACATGTTACTTGAGCTACTCTTAATCGAATTTGAACTTTTTGATTTTGTTTTAATTTGTTCACGAAACTCGAACGAAAAATCGAAACTATCATTTTGATTTTCGTTAAACGATTTTTCTTGATTTTCATTTGACACTTCGTTTGTTGGTTGAAAACTAGGCTTTTTAATAAAAATTGAAGGTGATTTTGTCGGTGTTTTAAGAACAATTTTAACTGGTGTTTTCATGGCGCCTTGATTTTTAGGTGACTCCATTACAAATTTACTTTGAATGTACTTAATTGGAGAGTTTGATTTTTTAGTTTTGAATGGTGATTCGTGTGGTGAATTGGTCAAATCTAAAAGTCCGTGTTCTTGTAGTTTCTTCTTAATTGCCAACGGTGTACTTTGCGATGTTCTCAAAAAATTCAACCGAGAAGTATCGGGTATAATCTTTTTAGTGTTGTCTTGAGGTATTTCTAAATTAGCATCTTCTTCTTCCATACAAGTTTCGTCTAAGTTTTTTGTTTCATCTTCTTTTTCCAAGCTGTCATTAATGACAGTATTTTCGTCGATAGTGCTCAATTTATTTTGAACTGTTTCTTTAAAAATATCTTCAAAATTCGAGTCGATCGTGTCTCGTATTATTAACTGCCTAGATGGTTTTTTAGTGTTGATTTCATCGCACATTGGCATACAAGTATCAGGGACGACTAGATTATTCATTGCAGGTTGATTCGAGGATTCGTTATCACTGTTATCTGAGTCTAACATCGTTTTTAAAATACTTTTGCTTTTTTGAGATTGTGAAGGGTTAGATTGCCTTAAATTAATTTGATTAAACTTCAAGCTCAAAAAGTTATAAAAATCGGAACTTACTTTTCAATAGAAAATTTTTTGTCTATTTTTTTGCCTAGCTCAATAAAATCGAATTGTATCAGTTCAATTTCTTTCATAAAGTCTTGGAGAAGATAAAAATAAAAGAGAATGAATACATTAAGGAACTTGAAAGTCTTACCATTTCTATCACTGATACAAAATCTGACTATTTCTTGTGCTTTTGCAAGCAGAACATTCATTTCAGAACCAATTTTATTCAAAAGTTTGACATTGTTTGTTTTCATTTCAAGAGTCCTATTTGAAACTCGTCTAAGAATTTGATTAATTTCCTCATAGTTTTGGTCAAGTTCAAGCATTTTTTTTTGTTAAAATATTTTTTAGATTAAAAAATGAACATTTTCAAAAATCCAAATTTTGAATAAAATTAATTTGAAAATGAATTTAATTTTGTCCATGTGACTTGTATTGAAATAAAACAAAAAAAAGTTTGTAAAAAAATTGTACTCTGCATTTTTTTTGAGTGAATTTGTTACGATTGAACAATTTAGAATATTCTCATTTAGCATCATAGAAACTCCAACAAGTTTATCTTAATATTTCATTCGAGCTTTAAACTAAATTCGTGTCTGTTCATCTTGAATAGTAAAATTTAAGTGTAAAATTTATTAAGTTAATTGCGAGTCAAATTTAGATGACAGATCTTCGGTTAAGATTCATGTATTACTTCCATACAATAGTACTGATCCACACGGTACGCTAAAAATTTTAACTCTTAACTGGACTGGAAGTTTCGGTGAGGTCAGTATTTCCCGGAGTTCGTTAAAAGCATTCCATGCGAGACCTTTTCTTGGGTAGAAATCTTTCTCGGTTGAGCCAACATAGGAGCCTAGGTACTTAAATTCGTCAACTTTGTTTAACTCTTTTCCGTTAAATTTAAGTTCGAAATCCATGTTTGAAATGCGTATTTAATACTTTTGTGTCAATTAACAATTGACCGAGTTCAAGCATTTTTTTTCGCTAAATGTACATTTTCTCCACATTTTTTCCCCCACTGAAATTTTCCCCGTGTACATTTTTCATATATAAAATTTTTTTTTTTTATTTCACTTCAGACATTTTTCCCAGTTTTTTTTAACACACAGTACACTTTTCCCTTAAATTTTTTCCTTGTTTATTATTTTCCCCACTTTCATAGAAGAAACCAATAAAATTATTTAATCAATATTCTGTATGTTCTGGGTCAAGATATTCAGCTCTTTCCATTTAATATTTTTCAATTTAGTGTAATTGCAAATTTGAAGATTGGATCTGTAGTCAACGACCGCATTATAACCATTTATAGAGCCTTTTTTAACTTTATATATAAAGTTCTGGTCGTTCACGAATTAACTCTGCGAACGGTCGCCGAATGAAAAAAAAATAAATTTCCGTTCGTGACGATTCGTACCGTTTCGCAGTCGTTCGTGAAAATATTTTTTAAAGAACGCGAATGGCTACGAAAAGCCAAGAATGGAAAATTATTTTTCTTTTCATTCGTGAACTGCCAGAACTGTAAGAGAATTCTTTTGAATTTTATGCGCTTTATGTCCTTTACACAAAGGTAGCAATAAAATCACGGAAACTTGCATGCAAATTTTATAAATCTCTAACTAAAATTATTTTGACGAGGGTACATAATAGTTTATAGTTTATTTAATTCATATAAAATGGCACAATAATTGATACACACTCATAAGTGTTGTATCTGTGAATTACTTTATATTAGTTTACAATGGTAAAAAATTTTAAATTAAAAATAAAAAAATAAAATAAGTGTGAAGTTGAAAAAGATAAAATAGAATAAAACAAAAGGAATCGTATTATGTAAAGGTTATATTTTTGGAACATGGCATGATCTCATATGTGTTTTGATACCAATCTTAGCTTCAAAATATTTACCACAACTGGTGCACTCTGATTTAGGTTTAATTGACGTTTTGAGAACTTTTGTATCGTTGGTTGTTTTTGCAAAATTAAATAAATTTTTCTTGCTTTCGTCATCTCTTAGGATACGGATACTCTTTTGTACTATACTATCGTTGTATATGTTCGTTTTAGCCGGTTTTGTTTTAAAGCAAAAATCAGAGTAAGATCTGTCAGTGTTACGATATTTTATGGAAACTTCGTTATTTGGGTCGAGAAGGAGCTTTGATACTTTTTTAAGGCTCATTGTTTCGATTCGTTCAACAGCATCAACTAGATTGTATTTTTCAAGTGCCTCGTTTTTATTGATACCAATTATTCTCAGGATTCGTTTCTGTAAGTCACATATTTCTGTTTTGATTCCTTTACTTGCCATAGAGAGCACAGGGCTATTGTAATCGAGATGGCTTACTACAAGGCTTTTGTAAACAGTCACCAAAATTTCTTTATTGAATCCAAGACGCTTGAGTTGTTTTATCAAAAATGGGATGTGACTCGTGTTCTTTTCGATATGCTCCCACTGCTGACCCCAGTCAAGTCTGTTGTTAATTTCGATAGCTAGGTATCGATATGATTCTACGACTTGTAGTTCTGTGTCATTTAGGCAAAGGCTTGGTGGTGTATCTGAGTCTTTTCCAGGCGAAAATACGATTTTACATTTGTTTGTGTTTAAGCGCATTTTGTTTTCAGCACACCATTTTTGGACTCCGTTGATAATTTCTTGTGGTAGTTCGCTACAGGCTTTTCCAATTATGTGACTAAGGATATCATCAGCGCAGTTAAGAGAAATTTTCTGATCTGGACTTGAAACCCAGGCTGGTCTAGCCTTACTTCGCATTCTTAAGGACAATTAGGATCCCCAACAACTACCCCACTCAGCTTTACACATATACACTATATCCCATTATCATACAGATCTAATCATCTATTCCTTCGACGTTGAGTACGAGTTACAATTGCGCCGGCCGATCTTAAATCGGTCTCATTTAGAGGGTAAAAAATTAACAACATATTTCATTTCATCGAAAAAATAAAATGCGTTTAAAAAAAACAATATATTACATTAATCATTAAAGGCTGGTAGAAGGATCGACTTTCTTTTAATAAAAATTTTAAAATTTTAGAAAGAAAATTAGAAATTAGAGAATCTTAATTCATTAACTGAAATTTGGAAAGTTTTTATAGAATGATCATTCACAAAAATTAAGAATCATACACATTTGTGTTCTTTTGTTTGCCAATTAAAGCTCGTTGCACTTGAAAATATAATGATCATTTAACACATTAAAAATTTTGAACAATTTTCACTCTAACACTCTTTGAATTAAACCCTGTTCCTTGCTATCTATTTTGTAAAGAGTCACTGTGATACAGCGACATCTCGCTGATGTCACTGGTTTAGTAAATTAACTTAACTTTAGAAAGTTGAGTTAGTTTGAGAATAAAAGCATGCTCAAGATGTCTAACGAGATCGGACGGGTCCAAAGGTACTTATGTAAGACACAACAGTCACAAATTTAGCCTTTACCTCTTCGCTTTTTTCAGTCTCACTACGATTAAAGAAAATAATGGTGATCGTAAATTTTAAATTATGGAAAAAATATGAAAAATTTCATTAAGACATTTTTAAAGTCTTCGTACTTAATTTTATATTTAAGATTGCAGATATGCAAAATTGTAGCAAACGAAAATCAAAATTAGACGAAATTTCCAATTTATTTTGAAAAAAAAACAAGATCGCAAATCGCAGGATCACATCTCACACAACACACACGCATTACGATAGCAAAAAAAAATAATAAAAAAAATTATTAAAATAAATTAAAATAATTTTGATTTCAAAATTCTCTTTATTTATTTCTCTTTTTTTTTTTTTGAGTTTTTTCTAATTGTGTTAATATCACTTCACAAAAAATGACTTACTAACATTTTTTGAAAAAAAAAGAATCTCCTAGAATTGGCAAAAAAAATGAATAAATAGTTATTCGCATACACGAAATTGAAATTGAATAATATATTGAGAAAAAAATAATTTTTTTTTTGTTCAAATGGCTTCAAAGCTTGATTTCAATGTTATTTTGGCCAAGGCTGACAAAAACAGCAATCAGGCTCAAAAGGTAGGACTTGTTGTTCCTCTTCTTTTTTTTTTTTTTTGAGAGTCCATTTTTTGTTAACTTGTTTTATCCAAGTTATTGGAAGAGAAAAAAATGCAATTGAAAAAATTGCAAGATCAAAAAAAAGCTCAACCAAGCAAAGAAGCTGCTATGGCTTATTTGGAAAAGAAAAAAGAAGAGGCACGCAAACGCGCCGAACAAGAAACTAGAGAACTATTAGAAAAAAAACGTCAACAAAATAAATTACTTGCCGAAAAACAAAATTTACAAAAACCGCCGCCCAAAAAACACCCACCGTCAGCTTCGTCAGCAACTTCTAAACCAACGACTAAAAATCCCGTTCAAAATAAACCCTCGACTAGTTCAAAACCATCGACGTCTAAACAACAACAAAAACCGTTAGCCAAACCTTCGAAACCCGCCGCTAAACCTCAAGTACAAAAACCGACGTTAAGTTATCAAGATATTTTAAAATTAGCCGATCAAAATAAAGACAAACCGAAGACAGTTAACGATAAATCAAAAGAACCATTCTCGAAAATTCCTAAAACAAATAAAAGTGGTGCAGAACCAAGTGCGTCTGCAACTGCTTCGTCGTCGTCATCGGCAAGCTCGTCTAAACTAACCCCTGAACAAATTGCTAAACTAAAAGAAAAACAAAGAAAACCCTCATCTCTACCTGTTAATAATAAACCTTCTAATGGGACTATTCGAACCGATATAAATAATAATAAAAATAAACCTATTGAAAAGTCGAGTGATAAAACATCCTCATCGTTGTCACATTGGGATCGTATTGTGTCAGATATGAAAAAGAATCCTTCTAAAAGTAAGGGTTTTCATTTTTTTTTCAAAAAAGGGGCGTGGCACCTGTCCATTTTTGGCCACCCTCTATGCCCTAGTATTAAGATTATAAATTTTTCTTTTTAGAAGCAAATATAAAAAAGAATGTAAATAGTAACGAGTCAGATGAAGGTGATTATTACGAAGCAGAAGAAGAAGAATACGATTCAGAAATGGAAGATTTCATAGATGATGAAGAAGAAGATAACGAAGAGTACAGAACTTATATTAGAAAAATGTTTAAATACGATCCAAATCGATACAAAGACGAAGACGAAGACATCGATAATATGGAAACAGATTATCATTCTCAATTACGTGAAGAAAAAAGAAGGTAACCAATATGACACCCTGATTTCTCCAAGTCGCAAACTTTAAATTTATTTTTTGTTTAGTTTGAAACTTGGTATAATGGAGGATATAGAAGAAATGAAACGCGAAGCCGAAATGGAAAGGCGACGATTGGAAAAGAAAAAAAAGCGGCATCTTGATTCAGATACAGAGAGAAGCTCAGATAAAAAACTTAAAAAATGATTAGAATAATTGTTTTATCCAATATGAATATATCTCAGTCAATTTTAAGCACAGTACACACACATCCACACATACAGACACAACCGATTCCAGTCGAATTATTTGATTTATACCAGTTTGTTTTATGTTTAAATAAATAAAAAGTTTATTGTTTGTTTTTTTTTGTTTGGTAGTTTATTTTATTGGTGATTGGTAAAAAAAAAACGATGAATCAAAAAATAAGATGCTGAAGATTCCGAAGGTTTATTAACAAAATATATTTTTGATTTATTTTAAAAGAGCTAACATTAATTGTTTAATTTATAGACTTTAACAAAGTGTTTTTTTTTTTTCACATTTCAAAAATTTTCAAACTTCTTTAAAAGTATTTCTTTTCACGTTTTTAAGGATGATATTCAAAATTGAAAACAAAAAGAAAAGAAAATTATATTATAAATAAATTCTTGAATACATAGTTTTTTAATGAAAATATATTTTTTAAATTTTTATCACTTTGTCCAGGGGGTAGGAGGTTTTCAAAATAAATCCGCCTTTTGTAGCCCACCCAAGGGAAAAACTTTCCCCAAATCCCATTTTTTTCAAGGACCCACTCCAAAATTCTGGCTCTGATTTTTGGAATAAATCGAAAATCGAGTGTTGCATTTCTACATAGATCTTACATAACGTCATTTTTCGATTCTTTCTCATAGAAATAAACTCACTGTTAAGTTGGTTATAAATCGTTAGAGAAAGGATTATTATTAGAATTGTTGTTTTAAACTATCAAAGATGAAAACATGCAACATGAATAATCTAAAAAGGCGAGTAGCCGGATAAATAAAAAAAAGAAAACAGTTATGCTCTTTGAATCATGAAAAATTAATTGGTTCTAACGATGTAAAAAAAATGAAAAAAGGTTTTTAGAGTCATTTTTCTGTAAATTTTGATTCAAGGACTCGAGTCCATCATTTTGATTCACGAACTCTGACATTAACTATTCAATTTAATTAGATGAACACATAAAAAAGGGTACTTTTTTCCAAATTTATATTTTTTTCAAAAAAGACCCTCATTTTCTCAAAAGACCCCCACCACCCTCATTTTCTTCCTTTGAATTTCTATATTTTTGAGGTTTATTTTTTAAAAATATTTAAAAGTATAAACTTTTTACCCACCCCTGCCTCGTGTAGGAAAAAATGTGGAAATGTTACCACCTGCTTTATCTGAAGTAATGTTGACAATTCAACTTTGCATATCCATGTGATATGGTTCGATAAAAAGATTCTGATTAGCTTACTTTTTTTGCTAGCTTATTATCAGTGATTAGATCAATACCGATATGATTTTTTGTCGGTTTCCTCAAGGACCTTAAAAATTTGTTACGCTTAAACAGAGATCGTAAATATTTGTTTTCTAACGTGGCACCCGAAAATTTGTTTTTAGGCGCCTCAAAAAAAATAAATTTTTCACCCTAAAAATTCTTGATTCTTAAATTTTTCTTTACTTTTCTATACGCATTATAAAACAAATAGTTACGGTATTTTCCTAAAGGCGCCCTTCAAAACCTGTACTTAAGATGAATATTCTTAAGTACATTCTTATTGTTCAGAATTTTATCGAGTTTTTGAATTGGTATAAATCATTGACATGAGGTGAACACTGAAGAAGTTTTATCAAAAAAAGTAAAAAAAAAGGGTAAAATTTGCCCTTTTTTCCTTAATTTGCACCCTTCAAATAACTCAAGGATCATTATAAATACTTTTAATTTGTAGAAAATTTTACGCCTTTTCAGAATATGTAAAAATAATATAGGGTTGAGGAGTAAAAAAATAACTACAGGTCAAAAAGTCAAGTATAGTTTTAGAGGGGTCTCGACACTTCGGACCCCTGGGGTCTGAAAAAATTGTTTTGGACACCCACTAAAAAATTGACTTTCCTAGGTTTTCATATGTGTAGATTACGATTTTGAGGTCGAAAATCAATTTAAAAATTAGTGTGGACGTTTTGCTTTTCCGGAAACTTACCTAATCAAATTTGTTCTGTAATCTAATGGCCACATGGTCTTTGTAAATCGCTTATTTCTTTATTAAGCAATGTGTACCTAACTTTTGAAATCAAATTTTTATGTTTCTGTATGTTCATTTTTAAATGGGACCAACACATCAGACGAGTACAGTTTGGGAAAAATTTCTTTATTTCTTTAGTTTAGCTTGTTTTTCGTTGATCTCATTCATTAGTGTGTTCCTCTCATTTTGAAGTGTGTTTGTCTTATTTAAGAGAGTCTTTTTTATTCATTATTTTTTATTTCCAAAAAATTAAATTGTGGAATCCTCATTTTAAAGTGTGTTTTTCAGATTGTAAGTGTGCCAATATACTTTTCCATTGAAAGCAAGTTTTACAATCGTTAACTAGAGCTTTTTAGCTTTCATTTGATACCCCTTATTAAATGCTGTCTAATCCAAATAATTAGTTAATGGAAGTTCACAAGAGGAACACGTGAATGCCCACAGCAGTAGATTAGACAAAAACTTTTTAAATGAGAATGATGATTAAAACATCAAAGTCGTTCTTGAATTTATTATACATTAGGTTAGTTAACTCTTATCCGTCCAAAGGTAATTTACAATCATTAAAGACCAACGTGGGTCATTTTTGACCCACCATTCAATTTTCAATACGTATACAATAGAAATAACGTAAAAAATTTAATTTTTCAATTGGGTCAAAAATGACCCACTTTGGTCTTTAATGATCAGTCGGGTCATTTTTGACCCACCTTTGGACGGATAAGGGTTAATAATAGCTTTGAACTAAAAAGCAGAAAATGTGAGCTACTATGATCTCATGCTCATCCACATTTTTTCTTTGCACCGATCATGGAACAGGGATAAAATTTCGATTTTAAACTTTTTAAACTTGAGCGAATACTGCCGAAAATCACAAATTCAGATAGAGTTGTTGGGAATTGGGATGGATTGAAAGATGTACTACCCTGGTCGTTCACATGTTCCAAAAATGAATGTTCATGAACATTCATGAACATTTATAAATAAAGCAAAGTAAATCAAAAATATCAATGATATAAATATTTTTAAAAAGATTACTTGATAAAAATAACACTTTTTGATTTTTTTGCTAATTTTTTCGATAACCAGTCTACAGAAATAAGTTAAAAGACAATAGTTTGTTTTTTATCAATAAATTCAATAAGAGATCTTTGAATTCAGAACAAGATTTATTTGGATACTTATTAATTTAGATATCCAGTCATTGCTTGGATTTATCAAAATTCGAATATACCACTAATAATTATTGGAACAGAAGGTCATTTATAATGGTGGAATGCATTCAAAATCAATCACTATTCGGTCATGTCACTTTTTTTTTACTGGAACGTAAGGGATGATATATCCGCGCGATGACTGAACAAGAGTATTAAAATAAAAATGGAGCTTAAGGCAAACCGAAAAAATATCAAACTTTTGAATAATATTTTTAAATGCAATCAAAGATATGAAGAGATTAAAGGCAAGTGTTTATTGTTTTAATTAAAGCCCGTGAGTTAAAAATGTCAAGATTCCAATAAATGTAGATTTCCAGAGAGAAGTTTTTATTTTTTAATTCTAAATTTAAATTCCAACGACGCTTTGTGAATGTTTTTTAAAATGATTCTATTTTTTAATTATTACTCTATTGTTTAAAATTCAACATAAATTTATAACGCAAAAATTTATAAGGTTTTGATATGTTTGGGAGAAAAATTTTTTTCATCAAATTTTTGTTATATTTTATTAAGCATACGTCAAAAGGCCCCAGTTGATCGACTTCACAGACTTTCCAAAACAACAGAACAGAGAGACTTGGGTGTAATCGTTACTGGAGACATGAAATGGAGTAAACAGGTGAGTACGTCGGCTGGGAGGGCTAACAGGATCCTTGGCCGAATTTTGAACGGTTTAAGCAATCACAACACGGAGATCATCAAAAAAATGTATACAAGCCTTGTTCGACCTCATTTAGAGTACGCGGTGTCGGTATGGAATCCGTACTTAAAAAAAGATATTGACATCCTTGAGAGGGTGCAAAGGAGAGCGACTCGGAGTATACATGGCTTCAGAAAGTTTGAATATGCGGAAAGGCTCAAAAGACTCAAACTGACAAACCTTACAACCAGAAGAAGAAGAGGTGATCTCATCCAAATGTACAAGCTCCTAAACAAGCAAGATCACATAAACTGGTATAAACGAGTGGACAATGACGAAAGAGTCAATCGGACATATGAGACAAGAGGTAATCGATACAAACTAAGGCGAGAACTTGTGAAAAACTGTGCACCAAGATTCAATTTTTTCACAAACCGTATTGTAAATGACTGGAACGGGCTGACGAATGAAGTTATTGAATCGAAATCAATTAACATTTTTAAGACTAATTTAGACAAACTTTTGAAAAACTAAAACATTGCTTATGGTCTGGATAGAACCAGACTTAACGCGAAAGCGTAGCAATTATTTTTACTACTACTACTACTACTACTACTACTACTACTACAGTTATTGACAATACGATTTGTAAAAAAATTGAATCTTGTAATTTTGTCTACTTAAATTTTCTGGATATCTTCTTTTATTTGCTATGTCCAACTCAAGTCGATTATCAATTTTTTAATTATTCGAAAGGTGCTAAATTTACGACATGTCGTTCATATCGGAAATTTGTCCGTATTTTTACAGTAAAAGTGAAGTTTTGAATTATGAAGCAGGAGCAATTTTCCGAAAGCTTTAGCGTTATAACTCTAAACTTCAACTTTTCTGTTTATGTCGCGATGAACAACTTCTAAGACCATCGAAAACAACCATTTATCAAATAACACTTTTTGGAAACTATTTTTATCATTTACAACCAAAATTATCATTTTTAGAAATCATATAAATCAATTTTCAATACAACTTTTAAATTAAAAAAATAAACTTTAACCGTAGCTTTTTTATTATTTCAGTATCAATACCCATAGGCGATTCGGAGCAATTTTTATTAAAACTTTAGTTGGTTTTCTCGTAAATCCAAATGACTTATCCCATTGTCTAACCACTCTGAGATATAACAAGAAATTATGAAAATAAAATTGGAATAATAATTTGTTGATTTTAGCATCATATTTTATACAAAAACTGTATAATTTGAGACATATTAAATTAAATTTGTTTTGCTATGACACAAAATTTTACCAATGAAGTTCTGCACCCTCCCCGACAGAATCTTCGGCTAATCCTTAACTTTCTGTAACTGTCACCTGAGACAAAAATTAATACTAAGGGTGTCGGCTTTACTTTATTTGAGGAATAAAGTAAAAACTGCTCAAAAAAATTATATTAAATTCTGTTTATTTATTATAAATCCAAATACAAGTCTGTGGCAACACATTTATCTTAAATTTTTTATACCGGTCATTTAACGATTCCAAATAGCTTTATAATTGTAGAAATAGTTAATTACTTACCGTAATTAACTATTTGATTTTATTGATTATGCAGCATCGTAACACGAAATCCAAAAGTTTAGGAAGTTCTTTTTACCAATTGGCCTTTTTAAAAATATTCTAAGCAGACTCTGCTTACAAAACTAGAGTGTGACGAATGTCTTAAGCATGTTTTTCCATTTTTCTAATCGTTAAAAAACCCTCCTAAAAATTTGGATTTTGGGTTGTTGTGCTGCATAATCGAACGAGGGATTACGGTAGATAATTTAGACATGGCTTCTCAACTGAATGAATTTTAACATTAATTTTTTGAGAAATTTAATAAATACTTTTGACATTTCTCAGATCAGTAAACTAATAAATTAGGAAGTAGTAATATCTCTTCATAAAGCATATTTGAATTAGGCTGCCAATGGCAGAAGGCTAGTATAAAATATTATGCTAATGAAATCGGACATCGGAAAGGAATTAGAGGTCTCAATTCAAGACTCAGTTGGTAAAAAAACTTTGGTTCGATCTGAAACTGTTCTATGAGGTGCCGTTGGAACCACTTGCTAACATAACTGTTATTCCGTCTTGAAGAGTAACCCCAGCTCCATTGAAAAAATAATTTCCAAAAATAGAGAACAGTCAAACATGCAAAAATGTTGACAAATAAGAACAAAAGAAAGAGGTCTTTAATTGCTAAGCCTTTGATTACTTTTGATTGTCTATGTTGCTCACTTAATGAAACAATACCGTATAGACACCTAATTGTCTAAAAAATTTAATTTCTAATTTGTATTCAAAATTATTTCCGATACAAAATGTTATTTAACTAATTATTTTATTAAGTTGTAAAAATTTGCAATTTTAATACAAAAAAAAAGAACTGAAACAATTAATGTCTACGTTAAGAAAATTGGATTTATCTAAATTCAATAGAAATATTTTTATTTGCAACAAACACCTTCTCTCTTTCGATCTTGTTCTCGTTTCTTTTTTTTTTTAATTTAAATATTTTTCATTAATAATTAAATCTAAATCAACGGAAAAAACAAGAAAAATTTTAGTCTCGAACAAAAAACACATTGTTTTTGAGTAGTCTAGGCTTACAAAAAATTCGATTGGTTCAAACAAAATTTTTTCATTGGTTCAAAATAAAATAAAAAAATCTTTTTCATTTTTTTTTAAAAACTTAAAAAATAAAATACCTTTTTTATTTTTTACTTTTTTTTTTATTTTCTTTAACTCAAATTGTTTTAAAATGTTTTATCTAATAAAAGATAACTAATAACTCTCTTTACTCAACGAAAAATAAAAAAAAAAGTTTTAGGCAAACACCTTTTTGTTGTTTTTTTTTAAACCAAATCTTGGCAATATAAAATATTTAATTTAAAATGAAAATAAAGAGATTTCTTTATTTTTGAAGGATTCATTTAAAATTTAATTTTCATTAACCGAAATCTTTTCAATTTTTTTCTCTCTCTCTCTCTCTCTTTTGATCCAGACTTTCATTTGAAAATTGTTGTTTATTTGTTTTAAAATTAAAAGGGGGTTAGGTGTTGTTAGTAACCAATACCCATATTTTTTTTTTCATAATTTTCGTATTTTTTTGTCACTCATAAAAAAAAAATAACTAAAATATATTTTGAAAATATTTTTAAGAAAAAAAAATGGAAAATTCTAAATTTGATGGAATTTTTTCGATTAGTAAAATGATTGAAACTAAAGACGAGCCCAAAACGGAGGCGATAAGCGATGAAGAGAACAAAGATAAAATATGTGATGACATGTCCGAAAGTGAATCATCAACTAGTTTTGTATCAAATAAAAAACGTAATCGTAAACACAGTGATTCGAGTGTAGACTCGGATTCTGATTCGGAGTCTAAATCAAGTAAAAAGACTAAAAGTGATAAAAAATTAGACGAATCAAACGGTTCATCTTCGTCTGAACAAAATGTAATACGAAATAAATACGGTGTTAAACCGACTTATAGTTACAATGCATTGATCATGATGGCTATAAGACAACATCCTGAAAAACGATTAACTCTAAACGGAATTTATGAGTACATAATAAAAAATTATCCATATTATAAAGAGAATAAACAAGGATGGCAAAACTCTATTCGTCACAACTTAAGTTTGAACAAATGTTTTGTTAAAGTTCCGAGAAATTACGATGATCCAGGCAAAGGTAACTATTGGATGTTAGACCCGTCTGCTGAGGATGTGTTCATTGGTGGGACCACTGGAAAATTGAAAAGAAAAAATGCATCAACTACACCAGCACTACAAAGTTCGTCTTCATCGAGTAAAAAAGCCGAGAATTTAGATTTTTTAAAACAACTCATGAGTGGTCAACAATTTAACATGGCAAATAATTTGTATCAAAATAATCTAATTAGAAACTCTAGTTATCCGTATTCATTTATACCCAATGGGCCAAGTTCAGTTAACTCAACATCTAATTTATGGTTAATGGCAGCTGCTCTCAAAAATTACACATACCCTCATGTTGATAATCAAACAATGCCCGAATTGAATGTACAATCATCAAGCTACCCGATGTTTAATGATCCAAATTATGCCCAAAGTCCGTTTTTAAGCTATGGTAAATTAGAAAAATCAGCATCTCCTATTTCATCAATATCATCAGTGTCTTCAACATCATCGTCTAATCAAGGTGCCAAAAGACATCCTAATTTTGGACCAGAAAGTCTGCTAATGCCATCAAATCAACAACAACAAAACACAGATAACTCATTTGATTTTTATTCATATTTTAAAAATTTTTATCAACATCAAATTTCACCACCAGTGGTAACAAGCCCAATTAAATCATCAAAATATTTAGCCTCACCATCAAATTCAAAAAATTGTCAACAGTAGAGATAACAGTAAATAAATAAAGTCTTCTTTTTTTTTCTTTTTTGATTTTTGGCCTAAGATTTTTTGATTAGAAATTCAATTGAGAATTGAAATGTTTTTTTTTTTGTGTATTTTTCTTTTAAATTGTTTTTTTAATTAAAAAAAATAAAATTTTTACAGTTTTAAGTAAATATAAACTATCTTAACTGGACTTGGGTCTATTTTTTTTTATTAATAAAATAAATATGAGAATATGTAGAGCTCTCTCTCTCGTGATTAGAGATCAAGAATTGCAATATTTTTTTTTCTCTAATCCTTTGACAAACAAATATTTGTTGTAAATATTTCCCAAAAACAACAAGTCTCTCTATACCTGTTGAAGATAGAGACTAAAGTTTTTTTCTTGTTGCAACTACGCAAATGAATGTTTATGGAAATATGATTCGATAAGCTTAAAGCACAGTATCGTTTTGTTTATTTTTTGTTTAATGCAATCACTCCCACTGAAAATGTTTAATAAAGATTAAATAAATTAGATGTTTGTGTGTATTTGAATGGTTTCAAATGATTGAAAACTAGCACTTAACTCTTTAAGTTGATACACCTACTTTTTTTTTTCATTTTGTTTGTACAAATAATTTTTTCAATTTTCCTAAACAAAACAAAAATAGTTAGATTAAATAAAAAAAAAATATGTTTTTAATTTTCTGGAATTTTTGACAAAAGTTTGGAAGCCTTAGACAAAATCTTGAGTTTGTTGATTTTGAAAATTTCAACAAGCTACACTTTAATTAAAAATAAACATTTTTAGTCTTATTTTGTGTCAGTTTTCTATTAGGTACACATAGTTCAGTAATCTACTATATAATTAGCATACTCTACATAATTAAGATATATAAAGTCAATTTAGATTCGGCAGCACATGCTTTTAAGATATTCTAATCTTCTACAAATTACTTCCCTCTGTGTCTCCAAGAAATTCTAAAATCAGACATCTGCACACATTTATTTTCAGGTATAGGGTCGGTTTGAGTAACCCGAAAACATTGGGTTTTAGGGTTCGGGTAGGGTATAGGTTACCAATAAATTTTTGGTATAGTATGGGTTGGGTAACCCATAAAAATAGGGTAAGTATACCTTAAGCTCAAATTAAAAACCAAATTTTTAACCCAACTACCCTATTTTTATGGACTACCCAACCCTACCCGAACCCATTTTTTTCGGGTTACTCTAACCGACCCTATACCTGAAAATAAATGGGTGCACATGTCTGCCTAAAATCAAGTTCCGATTTTTGAAAGTCGAGAATTAAGACAGTATAATAGAATGACAACGACACTGTTCCTTAATTGATGAGTCAATTGTTTTTTCTACGCAAAAATTCCTTCGAGAACCTTCATGAAGATTCATTTTCTTCATATATTTTCATTATATTCGAATTTTTTCAAATTTTTTAAATTCATACAGAAATGATTAATGTTTCGGTTTCCATATAAAAGATATAAATGAGATAGAAAAGGTACAATGCAGCGCAAAAAAGATGATCCTTTACTTGCGTGACTTGGAGTATTTACAGCGCTTATCAAGCTCTGGATTAACTGATCTAAGAACGAGAAGAAAATGGTCAATTTAAAGTTTTTTCAAGATTTTTTTTTCTCATTTTTTCTCAGTTTTGACAAAAATTGTTGCAGTTGAAACAAATTTTGCTGCCTCTATTATAAAAGTCTGCAAAATTTGGATTTTGCAATCATGTGAATTTTGCAGACTTTTATAATAGAGTAATTCCTTTCAATAGAAAATACCTCCTTAAATCGTATATTTAAATCCGTATGACGATTTGATGGGACTATTTTCATACGGATTAACGAGGTTTGACTTTATAACTTTTCCAATAAAAGGCAATTTGAAGTTCAGTATTTTCGTACCGTACTATTTTCGTACTATTCTATTTAAATTTAACATTTTTAAAGTATAGATGGATTAATATATTGTGCTGACAATTATCAAAAATGTACAGGGCATTGTGATTATATTTATGTTTGATAATTTTCTTGTATTATCTGTCTAAGAAAAAAGTGTGTTTTTTGCTTATTTCAGCTCAATTATAGGAAAAATAGATGGTCCTATTCATTGAATGGAAAAAGATCAAATTTGTACACATTTTGTCCTTTTCAGAGTAACAAAGTAAATTCTTAAAAATTTTCTTGTAAAATAGTACTATTTTGTACAGTACGATAGATACCGAATTGTTCAAGGTAAAATTATTAAGTTTTAATAAACAGAGTAAAAATTTGATTTTTACGATATAAGAATAACTTTTTTAATTTAAAAGAATCGAGCATCATTTAATCGTACAGATTACATGTCGTAATTCAGAGTTTGGTGATCCATAAAAAAAACTTTTCTAGACTTTTGTGTATCTTGAGTTATTTTTTAAAAATCAAAAATATTACGACATGTCGTAAATTCGAAAATTCATTTATAACGAGATTTTATTGATGTTGCGCCTTTACGTTACAAATTAAGTATGATTAGATAAGACAATTAAGACAAAAACTTGAGATATTTATTGAGACACCTGAATAATTTTTTTTTAATACCTTCAAAATTTCTGATTTATAATACCGTTAAGATTGCTTTTTAGAAAAGATGGTCTTTTCTTTATTTCAAGCGGTACATAATTCGAATCCGAGCCTAACTGGACACATTTTTCACAAATATTTACGTTAACTGATTTCAAAATTTTTTTAAAATTTCCAATTTTTTCTCATTTAGCTTTTATCGAACTTTTCTCCTGGGATAGATAGTGCTATATGACTATAACTCGACTGTATTTACCAGATAACCGAGAAGCGTTTATTTATAAGTTCACACTAAGACCCCATAAGATCATTGTTACTTGTAAGACATGTTTTTGGTCGTAATGACGATAATTCATAAAAGTCTTAATCACTTGCCCCTTAATAATGAAGCAAAATTGGGTGATAACTATAGTCCTAGGAAGTTCGATTCCGCTATATTAATGAGTCCTGAATTATTTATTTATCAATTTTTAATATCTTTCTTTTGAATTTATTCATAAGTTTATTGAATCTTAGTACCGTAATAAATAGTACTTTTCTAAAGTTGTCATAAAGAAAAAAAAAAAAATAAGCTTACTAATATTAAAGGTGTACAAATGGGAGAAGAATAAAAAGCTATTATAGTACTGTAAATTTTTCTTGAAACACTTAAAAAATTCATTGAATAATGCTTTCTGGATTTTATTGTAATATTCAAAGGTCCAGTCAAGTTTTATCGTCCAAAACAAGCATGTCTCAATAGCTTTTAAAAAAGTACAGCCACAAAAAAAAATCTTGGGACTCTAACTTTTTTCCTTCATAAAAAGTACGATAGTACGATTGTACGAAAATACTGAACTTCAAATTGCCCCAATAAAAGGGTTGTGAATGACTGGAACAAACTCCAGGAGGACATAGTTAGCGCAAAGAAGATAAATTGTTCCAAAGCAAAGCTTGATCTTTCGATTTCTAAACAATGTGAAGCGACTGCTACAGCTCATTAGAGTTATGCTTGAATATCGTCCAAGTTGCAGTATAAATTACTTCTACTGCTACTTAACCCAAAAACAGTTAAAAAATGCTTTAACGAGCATTTGAAACCAACATTGAGATAAAAAAAAACACGACCATTAATATTTTTTTTGGGCTTTAGAGGTCGCAGATTATTGATATAATGTTGAAATATGTATGGAAGTTTTGTTTGACTGAATCCTAATTTAATAAACGAGTGCCGTAAACGAATAATTAAAAGTAAACAAGAGCTGTTCTCAGTATGTTCTACGCTTACTAACGATTCACCACTCATAATGCATATTCTAATACTTCAACCATGATAAACCATCTTTAAAGAACCTCCGAGATATATCCAGCCGCGAACAAGTGGAGAAAATCTGTGATAACAAGTACAATATACAAACAAGCATGGTGGCAAAAATGAAAGTCTATGTCTCATTCTGTCATCAATTACTCAATTTGTTTTTTTTTTAAAAATCAAAAATAACTGACTTGTAAGACCCTTAGTCTTAAAAATAAATTAAAATTGAAAGAGAATTTTTATTTACTAATTAAAAAAGAAAAAAAAAACTTAAAATTCCTTTCTTTTTTTTCGCTAAAAATAAAATTTCTCTCAACCAATCACATTACAAAAAGAATAAATTTAAACGGATTCGTGATTAAATTTATTTTTTTTTTAAAAAAAAACGTAAAAAAAGTCTCAACTCTTATTAGACGTATTTTTTTTATTATAAGCACGATTAGAAAAAAAGGTATATATTAAAAAAGAAATTAAATAATTTAAATACACATAGAGTTTTTTGTTGTTGTTGTTATTTTTTAATATGGAAGTAAAAGAAATTTTATTTATTCAAAATGAACAAAAGTTTTTCAATTGCTTTCATCCGAATCAGCGGCATCTGTGTCTATTGGAATAGCTATACCGGGCAAAAGCATCAAAAAACCATTACCTTAAAAAAAAAAAAATTTCTAAAAAGGTGAAAAAAAAAATTTTTTTTTTTTTCCAAAAATTACCTTCTTTTTTTCTTCTATCATTTTCTCTTGCATAATTTTCATAAAAATTTTTACCATTTTTGAACTCCTTGGACGACCAAGGATCATCATAATCGTTCAAATAAGATCCATTTTTATTCGTCTTTTTATTATCACGTTTATTTTTATTGTTAACTAATTTTCTATCATCATGATAGGGTAAAATATTAGTTAATAATTTGTCATCATTAGTCTTAAGAACATAATCAATTTTGTCCAATTGAGGTAAATTAGTCGTAGCTGTATTTTTGCTATCATCCTTTTTTGAATTTTTAATAATCACATCTTTTTGATTTGATTTTGCCATAACGTGATCATTTTTGATCAATTGAGGTCTCTTTTGTTCACATTTTAGATTATCAATTTTTGGATTTGACGTGTTCTGTTTTATTTTATCATCGGTTTTTGTATCTTTAGTAGAACTTTCGTGTATACTCAAACTTGGATTCGGATAAGAACTTTGTCTTGTTATTAAAATTGGTGGGGGTGGGGGTAGACCATGATTGACTCGAATTGGTTTCTCTAGTTTACCATCACGAATTGCAGATGTAATTGATACTGGTTTTGTTTGATCCGATAGTTTATCGCTTTCGAATTTATTCATGTAAAGATTACCACTACCATGAATCGTGTTTCGTTTGTACTTAGAGTCTAATATATGCGGTAAAGGAGGGGGTGTGGAAATTTTTCTAGTCGATAGACCGATTCGAGATTGACCTTCGTTAGAGCTATCTTTGTTTACTTTAAAGCTAGTGCTAACCACAATATTATTTTCTTTATTTTTTGAAGTAATTTTGTCCGTTAATTCGGTAATCTCCGGGTCAAAGTCTTTTGATTTAGTTCTTGTTTTAGATTTATGAGAGTAATCATCGGAGGGCAGGTTAATCTTCGGAGGTTGTATCTCCGGTTTTATTTCATCTGTAACAGTTTTAGATGGAGTCGTATGCACTGGGTAGTTACTTACAATTTTAGCTGTGTTTTCTAAATCTAGCATCGGAAGTACATAATTTTTTGATCTTTTTTTACGAAATCGTCTCTTTATGGACCCAAAATGCATTATTGAATTTTCTAATAAATCACTGTCGACATCACTAAAACTCTCCGAAAAACTACTACTTTGCTCAAAGACAGTTGCTTTTTCAATTTCTTCTAATTCTTTGGAAGTCTTGTCGCATTTCTTTTCGTTTTTAAGAAATGTGTATTTATCGTTTAACGAAAAATCATTTGATTTTACGGTATCGTTTAATCCAAAGTCTGTTGAAGCGTAGTATGTTTTATATGTTGAATTTGATATTGGCGCAAAATCTCGATTACTCGATTCAGTGCTTTTACAATTCGTGTTTATATCGTATAATGTATCTGGTAAATTTGTGTTTGTAGATAAGTTAAGTTCTTTTAACATTGAATTGTTATTCGATTGATATGAACTATCCGAGTCTTTTTTACCACCATAGATACCTTTTTTATAAACAAAATTTAATTTTTTTATTCATTTTAATGCTTGGTGTCAAAGTTTATTTTCATCATGTATTCCTGGCTTGATGAACACTAATCCTATGCTGAAAATAGATTATGATGATATTTGACTAAAACTGTAATAAAAATAATGTTTTTCTACATGACTGGGAGGATTCAAGGATCACCGGTTTCTTTGGTTGTCACCTCAGGGATCAATTGTTAAGCGTCTGCAAAAACTTTGCAAATTCTCTGAAAACTCCACACCATAAAAAAAGTTATAATTAACTGCGGAATTAATTTGCACAGTTTTTGCAGACGCTTAATTTAGATTAGACAAATCATATTGGATTTTTAAAAAAAATTATTTTTTCAATTTTTCGATTTCTTGGAGCTTTGATCCCATGTTAACCCCCAAATTTTACCGATTGACCCCTAACCGATCCCCGATTTTCTGATAGAAGACACTTCAAACTATCCAAAAAAATAGGTCTCGATCTCTCAGCTCTTTTAGTTTTCGAGATATTTTGGTTTGAAAAAAAATTGGCCTCAAAGCGGCCAAATTTCTAAAAGCCATGGTGAATCGAATATTCAAAATCTGAATTCATAGTCCCCCGTGTTAAGAAACATAAATTTAGAAAAAAAACAGGAGTCAAAAAGGTTAAATATTTTGTCAGAGTGGTGGTCTTTGTTAGGTAGCCCTCTAATAGACTAACTTAACTAAATCGTTAGTTTCGATCACTAAATATATTCTAATCAAATCAATTGATATAGGTTCTTGTAGAGAATTTTCAGCTCTACAAGCTTTGGAATAGAATAATTCAGGTTCGGTTTTCTTTTAATGTCTAAGTAAGTATAAAGATAGGGATTGGAGTAAGGGTATGGTAACGAAGAAACATTTATTCTAAAAAATTATTTTAGACTCCAGGAAATCTAGTATTTGAAGAATTGAAAAAAGAAATCTTAACATACTTCGATGATATTTTTGTTTCGACTATGAAACTAATTAACTTTATAAAAACTTACTATTTTTTTCAATAATACCCAAATCATCGACATTCGAATATCGTTTCATTTTATTATCATTCGATTTTGGATCAATTATTTTAATAAACGCATTAATTCCATTTTTATTGGTCACAATTCCACTATCCCTCGATTTAGTAGTTGTATGACTACTATTAGTTCTATCTTCCATTGAATTATTTTGTAAAACATTCAAATAATTTGATTTTAAATTTCCATAACCATAACCATGCTCCATACAATACGCGTCATCTTTTTTTCCATCGCCTAGTTCAAGTTTTGAATTATCTAAATTAATCGTTTCGTCAATTATTTTACTAGTTTCATCCGAATACAAATAATCGTTGATATCATATGTTTGATTTGATGCCTTATGTGGCAAATTACTATTGTAAAATGGTAATGCCGAATAGATTAAGTCACCAGCTTGGCTATTCAATTTATCACTGTTTTGAGATCTATCCTCTGTCGGTTGTACTTGAATCTTATTAGCTTCATAATTTGTTTCAATATACATACTTTTATGTTTAGCACGACGATTTTCTTTGTTCGCAAGTTTATCCTTATCAAGCCCATTTTTATCCTGTGGATTTATTTCAATTAACGACACATACTTTTGATTTTCAACTGGCTTCGAATTATTATAATTCAATGGCATCGATTTTTTAGCATACAAAACATTACCTTTAGTTTTTTTAGAATTTTTCGTATCACTTTGATGATTAATAGAATTAATAAGAGGGGTCTTGGGTGTAGACCTATGCTCGTGATTAAGTATAGGAGTACTTGAAATGTGTGATGCATTATCGTGTGGCGATGAGTTTCTCATAAGTAAAGAATCTGGTATTTCGGATAACTTGCTCATTATTTTTTTATACAAAGGACTTTCATGTTGAGAATTATTTTCGACTGATTCAGATTTAACACTGTCTAAATTAGCTACAATAACACTAGCTACATTGTTTATACTCTTAGCCTTACGTTCTTTATTCATTGTTCCACTCAACGAACCGTACGAGCTATCACCATATTTATCTGTAAAAAAATTTTTATCCTTCATCTTCTTATCATAATTCGAATTACAATAATATTCATAACTTAACAATTTATCATTGGATGTTTTTACATCGGACACTGGTGGAGTGTTTATATTTGATCGTGGTGTCGGTGAAAAACTTTCTATATTTACACTATGACGTTTTCCCAAAGAATTAAAATTCGATTTGTAATTTGGTTTGTTTCTAAGAACACTATCGTTAGGTTTTTCGTTGGGTAAATTTTTAATTTTAATTGGACGTTTCGAAGACGAAGGTAAATTTTTAACCTCATTCTTAGGCACATAACTAATGTAACGTTGATCGTATAAATTTTTATTGTACACTGGTTTATATTTTGTATCGTTAAATTCTTCTTGTGGATTCGAATGATAACTGTTATTTATAAGTGACGATTCATTTGAACTTGATACATTACTTGTTTTACTGTTATTCGAAGACAATTTTGGATCATAACTACTGTACGTATTTGATGATACTGAATTTAAATTCGTAAACGGTATGGGCGAATTTGACGGTATGTAAACATAATTTAAATTCGATAATTTATCTCGGTTAGAATTTTTTTGTTTTAGTTGTTGTTCACTTATGAAACCATTGTTATACTCGTAATTTAATTTGGACATTTTCCTATTTGTGTTATTTTTCTTTTTGAAAATTTTTTTTTAATTTCTTTAAATATTTAAACTCATATTTTCATAAATTTGGTAAAATTTATTTTGTTTCTAAAATTACCAATCTAAAAAGAAGAGAAATTTTAAAACCTTTTTTTTTTGTTGTTTTTGTGTCTTGTCTTTAATTAATTTAATTAAAATTGCAATCATTTTTTTTTTCTCATTGTTGAGCCCTGGAAAAATTTATCCTTTTTTTTTTTAATTTATTTTGTTTCTAAAACTTTAAATAAATTTTTTTTTCTAAAATTTGAGACAGTCAAATGTTTTTTGTTTTCAATTCAGTTAAAATCAATTATGATAAGATTGTTTAAGAGATAAATCGATGTTTCATTTAATATAAAATTTCTGGCAAATATGATTCATTTTTAAGAAATCTAAAATATTAAAAAAAATTCATTTCGTTTCAAATATTTCTTTCTTAATAATAGGTAAAAGCTTTAAATCATGGGTAATGTAAGTACTAATGGTTCTTTAATCATTGCGAATAACAAAGGGTGAAATTCAACTAACAATTTGGTTACCTTTACAATTCTTTTCGATCGTTCTAATGTATAAAGTAATTAAGATTGTAATGGTAACGATTATGATAATGGAATTGGTGTGTTAGTGGCAACGCCATTTTTACATTTTTTTGTTAGAATTGACGACTCAATGGCCATTAATCGTCAAAGTCATAAAAATTTTACTTCGCTTAAATCTTATTGGAAAATAAGTAGGGTTGTTAAACGTTATATTTTTTGAAACATTGAAATATTCCTTTAAAATTTCAAACAAAAAATTGTTTCTTCGAAATTAGGCAAGTCAGTATATTTTCTTGGTCGAAATTTTATTTCAAAATGTGAATTTTCGAAATTCGACTTGAAAAAAAATTTCAAGATTGAAAATTTAAAGTTTGAAATTAATTGAAACTCGTAAGTAAATTTATGCTATTAAAAGGAAAGGAAACACTTTGGACTTGAAAATTGGACATATTACGTTCCAAATTCTCAAGAGAAGCTTATTAAAATCATGAATATGATTTTGAGAAATTTTTCTAATATTTCCTTCAGTTAAAACGAGGAACCTATTCATATCTAGATGAAAAAAAAGGTGTTAAATACTAGAAAGACAAATCATTTTAGAATTCAGAAGAAGCTAGGTACATTCAGGCATATTTTTTACGGTTTATGATGACAAATTTTAACAAAATATTTGAGTGAAATATTTTTATGAAATTTAAAACTTTAAGAATTTAAAAACTTTCAATTAAAAATTTAAAATTTTAAAATTCGGTTTTTTTAAACTTGAAAAATAAGTTCGATCAGAATTTTTTCAAGTCAAGTTTGGTCAAACTTCAATGTTTTAAAAATTATTTCAAGTCGAAAAATTTTGAAAAAACTTCGAAATAAAAAACTTCGTTTAACAACCCTAAAAATGAGAGAAAAAAAACATTTTATGTGAAAATATTCTCATTTTTTTCTTCATCTTGAATTTCATGTTCATGATCAATGTTCAAATCTTTAATAAAAAAAAACAGAAATACTGCACGGCTCCTGAAAAAAAGGCGTACCGTACCGTCCATTAAAAAACGGTACGATGGTACGGTAAGGGGTAATCCTTTTTCGAGCCTTGCAGAATTGTTGTAAAGATTGTTTTCCTACAATAGTAAATCATTTGATTCGCGATTTGCAAAATACAGAACGCACAACGTTGCAAACCGGTTTAACAAAATTTGTTTACTTTGAAAAATTATCTCTGATGTGATTTTTACATAGTAAAATAAAGTTTTTACCAGTTCAAATATTCAACAATTCTACAATTGGTATTGCAGAAATATTTAGGCTAAACATTCTATAACATACAAATTTAGTATTTTTTTGCTTCTACAATCCTCATTTCTGATTACAATACCGTAAACCTCCGATAGATGTAAAAATGTGAATATTTCGCTTTAGGACCATGGTCCAAATTTGAATGTATGGACACTTTTTGACCTAAAATTATCCCGGTACATTTTCAGACATATCCCGGAATAAGTTGAAAAATCTCGCTGAAAATATGAATGAAAAATTTTTTTTTTCTTTTTTGCTAATTTTAGATAGAAAATATACTTATTTCATAATTTAAAGGTTTAAAAAAATATAATTAATGTAACTGATTGAAATTTATCCTATGGTCCAAAATCAAAAATATCTAAAATTTTCGCATTTGTCCCAGGGACATCTATAAAAGTATTTATGATATGTCTTTATTTTTTTCTGGAAATGTACCGGGATAATTTTAGGTCAATAATTGTCCATAAATACGTATTTACCACATGGTACAAAAGCAAGTTTTCGCATTTTTCCCTGGGACATCTATCGGGGGTTAACGGTAAGTTCAGTCCATTCAATTGAAAAAATAACAATTTTTTACTGAAATTTCAGTTTGAATTAATACTAATAATTCGATCATTCAATCAAAGAAAAGAGTATAAAAATAGAAAGTGGAGAGATAATGAAACTAAGTAAAGACTTTAAATAACCTTTAGCTAGACTAAAAATTTGAATTGCTCAAAACTGTACAATTCAGAAATTCGAAAAAAAGTCATTAATTCATCTTGTCCGGTCATCTGCCTGCTTTAATTTAAATACCACTGCTGTGTTAGATAAATGTTCATAGCTAAACAATAAAATTAAGGTACAAACAAAAGCCCTCCACTTATTGTAATCAGAAATGAGGGTTGTAGGAGCAAAAAATATGAAAATTTTATTTTTTTAAAGTTTAACATCTACTAAATTTGTATGTTATAGAATGTTAAGCCTAAATATTTGATGTATTTCTTCTGCAATACCAATTGTTGAATTGATGAATATTTGAACTGCCTGTTTTCGTTTATAAAAATCCTTTTCTTAAGTTTTAATATGTATTGATCAAACTTCAGGAGGCTTTTTTTTTAGAAGTATAAAAATATTTTGAAAATCATTTATTTATGTGCTTGGATCTTTTAAGATCTCCAATTTACATGTTTGTAAAATAGGAACCGATAATAGAATACCTATTAAGAGACTCGTGATAAGCAAAAATGACTCGAATCGACTGACAAATTTGCGATAAATTGTAAAAGCCCAAAAAAGTATAAACTGATAATTTTAAAATGAGACTTTTTGTCTAAAATAAAATAAAAAACTCCTAATTGATAAAATTTGTTTTTGCCTAGTTTCTTTTTTTGGACCAAAGGTTTATTAAAAAACAAAATAAATAAATTAAATTTTTGGACATTAAAACATTTCACGGACACAAAAAACAATAATTATTTTTTATTTTTTAATGATCTTGGTCAAAATTTTAATTACATAGTGTGTTATCATTTTCTTAATTGAATAAACTCAATAACTTTTATCAAAATAAATTAGCTAAAACTTTCTGAATTAAAAAAAATCGATTAGGTGTAAACCGAAAAGTCTCATTTATTTTTCATTTCACTCCGAAAATTCCTTCACGTTTCGTGTACTGAATAAAACCCTGTGTTTAACCATATGTACTTTTGACTAACATAGATACTACATTAAATTATTTTTAACTACGGACGAAAAAATATTAAATTACTTTTAAATGGACTTGAGGAACAACTCTGGTCAACACTATCTGAATTTGTAACTTTTGTTATAATATACGACCCCGAATACCCCAAAATTCAAATTCTTCATGAGATTAAAAGAAAAAATTTTAGTCATGCCTCTCAGCTTTTTATTATAATATAAGCTGGGCGCCAAATAGATTTTAAAAGCCATGCCCGGGTGAAAATGGTAAAAAAAGGGCATTTATCAGTGAATCCCTGGTATATGCATATATTTAGGTAAAATATAACCATGTATTTTACCCAAGAAATTATTTCAAGAATGAAGTCAAAATCAACGAATAAAATAACGAAATAAATAATAAAATGCAATCTCTGTACTTATTCAATTTCCGCTATTTTATTCACAAAGTATGGGCACAACGAGCTAACACAAAATTTATGATGAGGTCTTACTAACTATTTCGCTCATTTTCAATGCAAATACCAAAATCTTTCTCGCAGGTTGTCTACATAAAACCTTTGATTGGAAATTGATCAATCATCGTAAAGTAAAAGCTCGAGTTTTAGTACATGTTGCAAATAGCGAACTAAGAAAAAAGCTATCTTTTTAAAAGAAAAAACCATGTCCCATATTTGCGACATGTCTTATACTTCCATCTTTCACGTTATTTGAATAACCGAAATGAACAACTTAAGAGTTATCAGCAGTCAAAATCAAATGTAAAACTCTTAAGTTTTCGTTAAAAAAAATTTTCTTCTAAAAAATCATAAAAACATACTCCGTTCCCAAAGTATACTCCGATGTTTTCCAGTATGTATTTTCGTATGTACTCTTAGATGTATTCTCCTATGTATTCTTCGTAAAAGAATACATGTTTGTATTCTTGAATACATATTTATGTATTCTTTTGATTTTAAAAGATAAATAAAACATAATATGTATTCTGAATGCATCCATGTATTCGAGAATACATGCCAAAAAGTAGGTTCGCAGGAGTCATCTATACCCATGATTCTCTACTAATCTTAGGCAATTAAATGCAAATATAATATTATATTATACTTTTTTAAATGCAAAAAGTTGACTGCTTGGGCTAAAATTTTATACCCTATGGGAAAAAAAGTTTTTATATGATATCAAATTATCAAAGATTATGTCAAAACTCACAAATTCTGATCGTGTGAACGTTTTGCTAGGACGAAAATGAAGATTATGATGCTCCAATACAGTTTTTAAGATCGAAAAGACCAAATATTCCCGCCTATCTTTGCGTGATGTATTTCAAAATATTGTCCTTAAAATGACATTTTAATTGACTTACTGGGAAGCTGATCGAATAAGAACAAATCTGATGTGTACAATTTAAAAATGTTATTCGATTTTCTTCAAACTTTTACTTAATCTAAAAGTTTAACTTGGGTGTATTTTAGAGGCCTGACGTTTCGTTTTTCAGAATTGCGATCCGAAAATGACGTCTCTAAGATTTTATTAAATTACGCTTCTCACTTTTACATAAAAAGAAAAATGCTTTTCAATGAGTTTTACTCATCCAAAAATAAATCAATGACTTTGAAAAAAAAAGTCTCGCAAGCATAAATGTATTCAAAATAGACTTAAACGACCGTATGTATGACACACCATGGTTAAAACGTAATTAAAATAATTAAGAACAAACCAACAATTAAACGAAATAAAAAAAGAAGAAGAAATTATTACACGAACATTAAGTCAAAAAACAAGATCAAGTTAAACACGAAATAGAAAATATTTTGTAAAAAAAAAAAAATTTTTTTCTAGAGGCTAAAATTGTCCAAAACATTTAATGGTCATTTTATAAAATCAATAAAATTTGTAAGTCTACGTAAATTAAACTTAAAAAAAAAAGATTCAAAAATCTATTGAGAGAAAGAAACGAAAATAAAAGGTTGAAAACAAATATGAATTCATTTGGATAGAAAATTAGAAATATTTCACGCTTTTTGCGAAAATCTATTAACATAGATAATTTAGAGAATTGTTCTAAAAAATAAAATGAGAAACGACTACTAAAAAGAAGAAAAGCACAAAACAAAACAAAAAACAAAAAAAAATTTTAAAATTCTCAACAAAATAAAAACTTAAAATAATTATTAAAAATTTTAATTAGATTTGAATTTATATGGGAATAAAAACAACAACAACAACGAAAAGAAGAGAACTCAGATTCTTATCATTCCTTCCATAAAATTATTCTCCATTTTATTTTTTCGCTTATTCTTAAGCATTATGCATAGGTACGCAACAAAAAAAGAAATTCATCTTTCGATTTTATGTGTTTCTTAAAGTTGACCCCTTGCTGAAGGCTCTAATTAATTCTGGGCAATAAATCTCAATGTCATGCACAAAAATTAAGATCACCTTTCGAATCATTTTCTTTTTTTGTTTAAACTTCTTATTTTGTAATACACTAAATTTTTATTCAAAAAATTTTTATCACTTTTTTCAAGTAAAAAAATTGACAATCAACCATCTCTGGTAACTATCATCAGTATTACACAAACAAACAAAATTTAGAATTTTGTAATCAAATTCGTCTTGATTATTTTGTTTTTATTCTTGTTTTTGTTGTTGTTGTTGTTATGCTTGGCATTGTTGATATAAAGTTGATATGAAAAATGAATTATTTTACAACCTACTCAAATTTTTTTTTTTGGTGAGAGCTAATTTTATGGTAAAATTTATTCGAAGGAGAAAATTAAAATAAGCAAAATAATTATGTTTAATGAACATAACATGGTGAAACGTCTTATTTAAACATCAATCATAAATTCTAGACAATTCTATTATTTGCACGTGGTTTTTTGATTTTGAATCAAAATTGCTGAATCAAAATATTGAATTTTTTCTCAAACCAAAATGACTTTTAATGAAGATGGTTAACCTTACCTTATTTTAATGGTACCAGTTTCAAAACAAATGATAATACAGGAGAGTAAACTTCCTCTTCTCGTGCTTATCAATCAGACTACGCAGTGTTCTCCAGAAGCCTACTCTAAAAATAAATTGATTAAAACCTCGTCAAAAGAAAAAAATTTAAAACGTGTTCTCTATTTGAATTTGCGATTTAACTGAAGACTCCTCATGTTTAAAAAGAGATTTTTTCATAAGAGCTTAAATTCTTTAAATTATTTAATTCATAATCCAAGTCTAAAAAAACTCGACAATCCTTTGATTGATTTTTCAGCTTTATTGATCACTTTTGGCTCGTTTCTACATTAGAAAAGTTTAATTAGACCTTAGTTAAGTTACAGTAGTCTCTTTTCGTTAAAATAGCTTCTCAATTTCCCTTTCATGAAATCTTGACTCAATTAGCCTTATTTTCTCACTATTCAAAGTTGTTAATTAACATTTTAGACAGTCAAAAATGCTTTTTAGTCACAGCACAGTGATTCAAAAAACTTCGATTTTTCCCATAATTATTTATAAATTGAATTTTATTTCAAAAACTTGAATTTATGGTGAATGTTAGTCACTGAATTCAAATTTTTTAAATTTTTTTGACTGGAATGAGTCTTTTGCTTCAAATAAGGACCATTAATTAAAAATAAAAAAATAAGCTGATTTTGAAAATTTTGACTAAAAAATCGTAATCCTTATGAATGAAAACCTTAGAAACGATACATGAATATTTTATAAAATGAAATATTAATATTTTGGGGCTGGTCAATTTGACGATCACGTGATCACCAAATTTACCTCAATTTTTTACCTGGTTAAAATAAATATTTAACTCTTTTTTGTTATTCTTTATTAAATACTGCAAAAACTGCAACGGTCCTAGAGCGTCTAAAAACGACTTTTGGTTTAGAAAAATAAGCTATTGAACAAGCTATTGGTTTAGAAAAATAAGCTATTGAACAAGCTATTGGTTTAGAAAAATATGATATTAGGGGTTTTCATACATTAGGATTACGAATTTTTAGTTAAAATTATCAAAATCCCTCATCTTAGTGATTTTTGATTTTTTTTTTACCTTTTTTCGCTTCATGGTATATCATAGGCAAATCAAAAATCAATAAAGGAAAACCAACAAATTGTTCAGAATTCTTTCTAGTTTGAGAATTTGTATTTATTTTAGGGGTGAAATGAACACTGCATAAGTTATATCAAAAAAATTTAAAAAAAAGGGTTAAATTTGCCCTTCAAATAACTCAAGAATCATTGAAAATACTTTTAAACTGTAAAAAATTTTACGCCTTTTCAGAATATGTATAAATAATATAGGGTTGAGGAGTTAAAACTAAAGTTACAGGTTAAAAAGTAAAGTATGGTTTTTAAGGGGTCTTGACAAAAATTATTTTGGGCACCCCCTAAAAAATTGTCATTCCTTGGTTTTCATAAGTGTAGATTATAACTTTCTTAATGGATAAAAATTGTGGAAAGTTAAATTTTTTCAATTAATCTTTTTCAATGGCGTGTAATTCTGCATAACTTTGCATTTTTTGCAATACTCTGCAAAATTGCAAACCATTGAAAAAGATTAATTCTTAAATACGCAATTTTTGCAAACCTCTCCAGTAGATGCAGAAAATTTTGATGCATGAGGCTGCACTCTCCTTTTCTTAAAAAATTCAAAAGCACACTTTTGATAGCGATTCCAACAGAGTCAAAAAATAGAAAAAAGAAAATTGAGAAAAAAATTTTAACTTGCCAATAATTTTAGGAACGAATTTAATATTTTCATTCTTTTTTTATAAAGTATTGGTCTATTCTATAAGAGCTTAAATAGAGATGATACATTGAAAAAAGCCATGTTTGAGATGAGATGATTTAGAAACAAGTACTAGTTTTTTTTCAAAAAAAAAGGTTAATTTAATGAGAAAATAGCCAAATTATTTTATAAGATTCAATGGAAATTAAAAAGAAGTTTTCCCAAAAGACATTTAGGGTTGAAAGCGAACTAAATAAAAATTAAATTTCTATAAAACCGCTTCTGGTCTTAGAGGGATTTATACCGAAACTAGAGAAAATCAATCAGGATTCTTTTTGAAACTTTTACATGAATTTTGTAAAAATTGTTAATTTTGAAATTCTTTTAAATTGGTTCAAACTGGTCTTTTAACTTTTTAAATACTATTTTTTGGTGACCGATCTACCAGCTCTAGACTAAACTAGTTTAATTTACATCGAACATACATCGACTTATTAAAACAAACTTGAAAATTATTTTACAAGACTGTCTTTATTTAAAAATCAAAAGAAATTAATTTCAAGGCGAATAATTTCCGATTTTTTAGTTGATTTAATTTGCTCTTTAAAAGAATTTTTGAAGCAGATTTTTCCAATTTATAAGTTTAAAATATGTATGTAATTTTCTAATTACGCTCTGCTAAATAACAATTGTTTTTAGAATGTGATTCAAAATGTTTAAAACAATTTTAAAAAACGACTTAGTCCTTCAAAGAAACTGAGGAAATTTCTAATAAATTTTATCTCGATAAATAAAAATTTTTTCCGCAAGAATCTTCCTCTTTTCAGAACTATTGAGAATGGATGAAGTAGAACGTACTTTTTGTACTTTTAAAATTTGATTATTTTACTCGATACCTGACTCACATAATCCCTACCAGAACCCTACCTGGGGCTTCGCCCTAGACCCCTTTCGAGAATTGACTTGATCTTTTTACTCGATTCATTACCCTTACCAAGCTTCTTAAAAGTACAAAAAGTCCGTTCTTTTTCAGTGGGGACCTTTAAACCTGTTAAATCTTCAGAACTATTTTTCAAAGAGTATGAAAAGCATTAAAAAGAATTTTTTTTTATTGTCAATAGATAACTTTTTATGACATTCATCGAATTTCGAGAAAAGGAGACTATGAATTCGACACACGTTTAAGAATATGCTGATGACCTAGCATTTCTTGAAGAAAGTTTTGATGAGGCTTAAAATCAACTCAATGAAACATTAAAGAAGAAGTGTGTTTCAGTGCAAACATAGATAAAATTAAATTGATGACAATCAATTAGACAAAATATCAATCATTGATCAATCAATCGTAAAAGAATTTTAATACATCAGCTGCAAAAGGTCTTCCGGTAAGATAGGTATGAATATCAGGAAAGGACATTCTTGACTAGCATATAGAATACTTGAAAAAAATTGGAAAGATTTTAACTTAAAAGATTTTCCAAAATCTATTTTTTTATGATGAGAACAAAAAAACTCATTTCTCTTCTAAAATAAAATCTCAATCTTCATGTTATGAATTTTAATATTAAAATTCCTGAAATTCTTCATTGATTTGGTTTCACTAAAAAATTGCCGTTTATAATCGCTTTAACAAAATAACTGACTTGTACAGGAGAATTAATCAAAATTTAACGTCACTTGGTTCGATTCATGATTCGATTTAAACAATAGTTTAAATGGCTCGTTCTCATGTCATGTTTGCGAGATCACAAAGAGATAATCTGAGAACAAAATTAAGGAGATTTTTTGTAGATAAAGAAGAGAAATAAATGCGAAAATAATAAAAGATTGTAGATTCTCGATGATGGTTATGAGGTTTTTATGAAAAAAAAAGCTGAGGTCTCAAAGAGAACTAGATGTGATAAAGGACTATGTAACATTTCAATGCAAATTACGCCCCCAGATATCTCGGAAATGGTTAGGTGTAAGTTATTTCTGATGAGAAATTCGAAAACTAGACCTAAAATTCTAGCCCAATGGATGGCTTGGATTACATAAAAAAATGGGATCAATATTTTACATATCAATCAATAAGATTGCATTATTAAAAATTTAAATTTTTTTTTTAATTTTGAATTAAAATTTAAAAAATATTGGAAATCTCGTCCATTTATCGATATGTAAAATATTGATCCCATTTTTTTTATGTAATCCAAGCCATCCATTGGGCTAGAATTTTAGGTCTAGTTTTCGAATTTCTCATCAGAAATGACTTACACCTAACCATTTCCGAGATATTTGGGGGCGTAATTTGCATTGAAATGTTACATAGTCCTTTGAGAAAAAGAACCCTTTTTTTCTTTGAGATCTCTTAGAATTCTTCTTGAGAGAAACTAAAGGACTTAAAATTACTTGCCTTTTGGGTTATATAAGACTCGCACGAACAAGATAAGTGAGGTCTTTGACACCTTTAAGAGAGATCATATAAATGGAACACTAATATCATAATATTTGCTTAAATAAAATTGAAAATAGTTAATTGGTTAAAAGTGTCCAACAGACCTGTCGGATTGGCATTAATAATGCATTGTTTTTGTATTTTTAATAATGCTTATTAATGCATTGATTTACCAAAACAATTAAGAAACAATGCATTGTTTTTTTTTAAAAGTTAATGATAATTCAAAATTAGCATTGATTTTTAATTATTGTAAGACTCGCTCATGGTCCAAAAAAAGAAGCAGGTTAGCATTTTTTTTCGAAAAATAAGAACCTTCCAACAAAAACTAACCACCCTTTGAGAAAATATTTAAAAAAAATGCCAATTTTTTCTTCTAACCATACAGACAGATTTAATGCTAGAACAATGCATTAATTTTTAAATTTTTGCATTAATGATAATGCCAATTAATGCTTAAAATCAGAAATTAATTCAACAGGTCTGGTGTACAATAAAACGTTAATTTGAATTTTTGTATATTTTTTTTTAAAAATTTGACTCAAACCTTTTTATAAAATTTTATTTTTGTTATAAAAAGAAATTCTATTTATTTGAAACGTTCATAAATGTTCATTCTGGAACGGCCAGAACTGTATTACAAAATTTATCTTATTAATAATGATAAATTATCTAGCTAACCACTTATATGAACACCATCGAGTAAACAAAATTAATTGAATAGTGTACATTTTTTTTTCAATCTCTCTCTCTCTCTCTCTCAAAAAAAAGTCATTTAACCTATCGAGATTTTAGTCAATTATCTCTAATAGTCTAAAGTTTAGTTATTAATTACTTATAAAACATTAAAAAAATTATTTTTTAAAGACATTAAGAACTTTATAAAAGTCATTCGTCTCTTTGAAAAAAAAAAATTAGCGATTAAAACCAAAAAAAAACCCAATGTTAACTAATGGAGTGTTTAAAACAACAGACAATATGCTTTTTAATTTGATGTTAATGAAGTTATAATAATCAAACCTCAATAATTTAAAGTGATCGAAATTTATAATTTTTTATTTTAAAATATACCAGTTTAAAAAAAAAAATTTTAATTGAAATAAAAGAGAGAGTGTATGAGAGAATTTTTTATTTATTTTTGATGATCAATGAGAAGAATACCTTAAGATATGCTTGATTTATTTTTGAGAGAGAGAGAAAAAAATCAAAAATTTTAATTTTGTAAAAAAAAAAATATTCAAAAAGTAATCAAAGATATATCTTCTTTTTTTTTATTTAAATAAAAAAAAAAAGATCTTGTTTTTGTTATCTTAATGAAAACTTATTACAATTAGATGATAGCAATTAAAAGAAAAATTATTTTGCCGATACTTTTTGCAACAAAAAAGCAAGTTGTCTTAGAAAGAACTTAAATTTTTTTTTTAATTAATACAATTCGTTTTATTTCAATTAATGAGAATACTAATACCCATAACTATTACCTTTAACAATAACAAGAACAAGTACAAGAAAAAAAAAAATTTTTGATTTAATTGAAATGACAATTTTTATATTTTTTAAAAAAAAATATAAATATGAATAAAAGTTTAGACTTTTTTAATTTTTTAATTGAAACATTTTTGTTTTATAAATATTTAACTAGTATCGAATAAGTCATAAGGTGTTCATTTGTCAATGAGATAAAATTTAAATAGCTTTTTAATTAACTCTTTAATTTGACAATTTGTTGAATTCAAAAGAAAATAATTTTCAAATTTTTAGACTTTTTTATAGATTAAATGTCTAGGAGAAAGATTTTTATGTTCACTTGAATTATTCTTATACTTTTTATATCTTTTAAGTACCCGAAACATGATGTAATTAAACTACTTTACTCGTCCCTTGTCCGTCCACATTTAGAATATGCTATTAGCTCTTGGTGTCCGTTTCTAAAAAAAGATATAAACGAAATTGAAAAAGTAGAAAGAAGAGCGACCAAAATAGTCCCCGAGCTACGTAACCTTGAATATTAACAAAGGTTATCAAAGTTAAATTTGACAAATTTAGAAACAAGAAGGTTGCGTGGTGATTTTATTCAAATGTAGAAGCTAATAAACAACATGGAGATTATCAATTTAAAGAGAGGTGAAAATTATATGTTGAAGCGACTGCCATAGCTCAATAGAGCTCTACTTGAGTTATCTCAAGTTGCAGTTTAAACTACTACTACTATAGATCGGAGATTCTGGTTGATGGTTATGAGATTTTTTCTGAAAAAAAAAAGCTGAGGACTCAAAGAGAACTCGATGTGATATAGATTAGAGAAAAAGAATTAGCACCGTATTGTCTTACTGAAAGCGGCTTGAAATTGAAGTTAAATATGAAGTGTATGCAGAGAAATAGACCACTTCTATGTTAAAATAATATCATCAAAGGTGCAACGCATAATCTTGTTCCTTTATAGATTTTTCGCTTAATAACAGAGTTATTGTTTGAGAATTTGGTCAATGTGTATTGGTTGCGTATCAAGTGCGTCGCATCTTTGATGATATTAATTTAAAATGGGAGAGGTCTATATCTCTGCATGCACTTCATTTGTAACTTTCGTTACTAATGCAAGCCTCTTTTAGCAAGGAATTACAGTAGTAGTAGTCAATCTCCTTTGCAGATTTAACATTTAACATAGCAATCCAAGGATTAATTAGCTGCTGAAGCTAATTAGGCTTTTTAGTCGGGTATAATCACAAAAAGTAGTGTTAAATGCTAAACAATTTGTGTTCAATCTAACATAATTGTGTTGAATTTTCACATGCACAATTCGTGTCTATTCCACTTGAACCCAACTTTTACCATTTTCGGAGCGTGTATCGTACCATAGCTTTTTCGAACCGTACCTACCGTACCACCGCACCCTCACCATAGCCTAGTGTACCCACCTAACTCACTGTGCCTACCGTCCTTTGATTTTCTTAATAATTAATTTTAAAAAATCAATAAGTAAAAAAATCATTTTATTCGTTTTTTATCAAAAAAAAATCAAAATCTTGGAAAAAAGTAATTTTTTCAAATTTTGCGATTCTTAATCATTTGTGTTGTCTCACTTGAGTTTTTTAGTTTCATTTGGAATTATGTTCGCAGCAATCATACATTTGGAATTATGTTCGCAGCAATCATACATTTGGAATTATGTTCGCAGCAATCATAAATTTCGAAATTTAAATGATTTCTAGGGTTTTTCTATGCGAGAATTCTGAATTTTCGTTTTTCATTTTTATGACATTTTTATACTTGTTTCCGTCCACTTGTACACGAAAATGAAAATTAAAATATAAAAAGTAAAGCCTGAGATTTGTAAAGGATCGCTTCCTGTTTAATCCAATGCAAAAAAAATTTTGGTATTGTGGATCCCCTAGGAGGAGACCGACAAATTCCCTTATTTTTACCGTTTTCATCCGTGTATTGCTTTAGGGATTTTTTTTTCCCCATCGAAAATGGCCCCAGCGTCAATGGTAGCTTTTAGTTTTCAGAACATATCTTTATATCAATTATAGCTTTTTCCAATCATGTTTACTAAAATGTTTTAATAAAGAAAATTGACATTTGGCTGCAAAAAGCTAAGGGGTAGGATTAAAATTTTTTATTTTTTACTTCAGGAAAAAAATTGATTTCCAGGGGTTTTCGAGGTCGTAGAACACGATTACAATATCAGAAATAACAAATTCAGAAAGTGTGGACATTTTGAATTTAATGAATCTTATATTTTAATAAATTTTATTTTACCTATTTCTCATAGACCAGGACATTCAAGTTTATCTATCAATATCATTTTATCAATATTTTTATTTGGATAAAAATCAATGTTGATCATTAAAATTTTAAAACAAGGTCAACATAATAAAAGTTGAGTATAACATAACAAAAAAATTAAATTTTAAGCAGCTACTTTTTTGATTAAAGTTCCAAATTCAAATCCTTGAAATTCAGCAACTTCTAACTCCAATTCACTTGGTTGACGACTTCCATCAGAATTTGTGATTGTACCTGCTCCCCATGGTGAGCCACCATGAACAGCCGAATTATCTCCTAATTTTGGATTCTTATAACCGATTGGAACGTATCTCATGCCTTGGTGGACAAAAAACGGCAAACAAGATAGAGCCGTTGTCTCTTGACCACTTCCTTGTGAAGCTGTTGAAAAAAATGTACCAGCAAATTTTCCATACAAAGCTCCAGTTTGCCATAATTGACCACATGAATCAAAAAAAGCTTTCATTTGGGCTGGTAATGAACCAAATCTAGTTGGTAATCCAAACAAGTATCCATCAGCTTCTGGAAGCTTACTAGCAGTTATTATTGGAACGTCAGCAGCTTTTGGTGGAGCATGCATTTTGGTCAAAACTTCTTGTGGTAAAGTTTCCGGTACTTGATATAATCTTGCATCAACTCCAGATTTTTTTAAGCCTTTGACTACGGTTCTAGCTAATTTTTCAATATGACCATAGGTCGAATAATAAATTACAAAAACTTTTGGAACTCGAGGAGTTGTTTTTTGAGAAGATGGTTTTTGTGAAGTTGGTCTTTGTGATGTAGTTCTTTGAGAGATTGGATTTTGAGTGAATAGGTTTTGTGACATTGTTGGATAAAATGTTGGATTAAATTGTGTCGAAGTGAAACAATACATTTCTAATTTTTAAACTAAAATTTTTTGGTTATTAAATTCTTGGTGAATTGTTTTTTAAATTCATTGAAGATTCGATTTTTTATACAATATTTTGTGTACTATTTTTAATGAGTCGGCATGTTTAGTTTTTTTTGTCATGCTTCATCTTAATGATTAAGCAAAAATCTTCCACAAAAATTTACAAAAGCTCTTCTTTATTCTTTCGATCAAATTTTTTTTCTTTAGACATGACAAATTAGATTTTACCTGATGAAAATTATTTTTTAAAATATATATAAAAATGAGAATGCAATGAGAAATTAATTTTCACATCAAAAAAGAATGCGAAAATTTCAGTAAAAAACTTGATTTTTTTTGGCTTAAAAAATTTTTTGTAAACTTAATTGCTAAAAAAAAAACTGTCCAAAAATTGCGTCATATTTGAAATATCCTTAAGAAGTTCCTGCGAGGTATTCCATGGGATAAAATAAGTTTGAATATTTGGTGTAAATAGTTTCCTTTTGAAAATATTAGAGTCTGTCAACTAGTAAAATTTACTGTAAAGACGAAGTTATCTCTGAATCAAAAAACTATTTATATCTCTTCTATTGTCCATTTTGAATGGTAATTTATGGGGTTTTAAAGAAATGACTTTGGTTTATCTTTAATGAATAGCTTGATTTTTTGAAAGTTGAAACCAGAATCATATTTGCGATTCCCGATCTAGAATATTTTTCGGAATTTTTACTCGAGGTCGGGTATGGTCGGTGGTTTATGTGGGAAGAAAAGTGAAGAAGAAAAATCTTCTCACCCGATATGGGGTGGTTTGTAAAAGTTCAAAAAAGCAAAAAAAACTTGGTTGGGTAGGTTGACTCTTATTATCTGATGAGATCACCATTTTTTAGGTGTAGAAATAGTCATGAAAATTCAGCAAAACTTAAAATTTTTTGTAGGTGGGCAGTAAGAATTTTAGCCTCTAAAGGATCTTCATGAGGGTCGGTATTTTGCTCAGAATGGTTTTGACCCCCACCTCATGTCAGAATTTTTTTCTTTAATTACATTAAAAATTTGATTTTCCAAATTTGAAAAAATGAATTCAAGTCGTTGAACTTGCAAAATGAACACTTGGATATTTCGAACACAGTCATTGTTTCAATCAACAAATTTCGTAAGTTATGTCTTAACTGCCAAAATTTAAGTGTCCTGGGACATTTAATAAATTTTGTTTTTTTTTGAAAACTGTGTCAGGAAAGATTCAAATAAAATGCACTTAATAAAAGAGTAAGTTTTAGTTACACTTAAATTCTTTTTAAAATTTTTTAACAATGTCGGGAAGGAACATCAATTGGGTTGAAAAACCTGGAAAACTGGGAATCATTGTCAATTTTCAAAAATAATTTCTAAAAACTGAAACGATTAAATTTTGATTTATGATCAATATCAATAAAAAAAAGAATTAAAATTTTGTAAATATTCGATATTTTTATTCTAATTGACTAGACTAAAAAATTAGACTAAAAAAATTGTCAAACCATTTCATAACAAATAATCTCTATATGCAACAAAAATTGAATTTTAAGCAGCTACTTTTTTGATTAAAGTTCCAAATTCAAATCCTTGAAATTCAGCAACTTCTAACTCCAATTCACTTGGTTGACGACTTCCATCAGAATTTGTGATTGTACCTGCTCCCCACGGTGAGCCACCATGAACAGCCGAATTATCTCCTAATTTTGGATTCTTGTAACCGATTGGAACGTATCTCATGCCTTGGTGGACAAAAAACGGCAAACAAGATAAAGCCGTTGTCTCTTGACCACTTCCTTGTGAAGCTGTTGAAAAAAATGTACCAGCAAATTTTCCATACAAAGCTCCTGTGAACCATAATTGACCACATGAATCAAAAAAAGCTTTCATTTGGGCTGGTAATGAACCAAATCTAGTTGGTAGTCCAAACAAGTATCCATCAGCTTCTGGTAATTCACTAGCAGTTATTATTGGAACATCGGCAGATTTCGGTGGAGCATGCATTTTGGTCAAAACTTCTTGTGGTAAAGTTTCAGGTACTTGGTATAGTTTTGCTTCAATTCCAGCTCTCTCTAGACCTTTAACAACTGTTCTAGCTAATTTTTCAATATGACCATAGGTCGAATAATAAATTACATAAACTTTTGGAACTCGGCTCATTTTTTTTCTAGTTTAATATGTTTACTTTATTTTTTAATTTGATTTTTTAGGTTCTATTTATATGAATATATTTTTTTTCTATCTTTTTGTGTAGATGTTAAAATTCTTTTTGTTATTTTCTTTTCAACAAAATGATAAAGCAAAAAATATTTTCAAATAATTACGAAGCCCTTTTTTTTTGCTTTTTTCATTTTGGTACAGACACGTTTATTTAACTATGTTTTTCTGGCATAATTAAATTTAATAAAAAAATGTATGAAAATCTAATTTTTCACAAAGATATTCGTTGACAAAAAACGCATCATCATTTACGAGTTAATTTAACATTTTAATATTTCTTTCTAAATGATTTAAAGTTTTTAACAATACTAGAAAACCCACTCAATGGTAAACGAATAAAAAATTTAATTCAAGTTAAAAGCAAAAAATGTATTTCGGAGATTCGAATTTTGTGAACTTTAGAATTTTTGGCACGAATCTTATTTGTTCCATTTCTTTTTATTTTATCAAAATCACCCTTTGCACAGCTTTTATAACGTTTATAAAAATAGTTAAAATTAGTAAAAAATTTTAACATGCCGAATTCCCTTTATTTATAACTTACGAAAGTATCAAGCACGTAGAACGATTGAAACTTTATCTAAACATGAATCTAAACCTAAGATGACCTAAGTTAAGCTAAAGGAATTTTGTTCTTCGGTTATGAACTGAGAATTCATTCGAGCTCTAATTGGAAAATTCAGAATTTTTTATTAATCCAAAAAAGTTACACGTAAAAATATTGAAGAGGAACAAATAATTTTTTTGTAACTGGGCTTTAGCCTCGATCAGGAATACAGAAACTCTAACTTACTTTTTTTTAAAGCTTAATTGGTATCAGTTCGAATGATCTTTTATTACATTTTTAGCACTATTTGCTGTAATGAGGGGTATTATTTTTGCTTTTGGACATTCTGAGGATTGAACATCACAAACTTTGCCAGTTGATGCTTAGGAAAAATATATTTAATAAAATCAAATTAATATTAAATTTTTTTCATGGCTTTTTTTGAGCATGTTTTGAGAAATCAACATATAGTAAATTAAGTGTCGAATCTTATTCAATTAGCTCAATCTTAAAACTAAATTATAAGCTCGTAAATTTTGCTAAAGTTATCGATTTTTTTGATAAATTTGCGGATTCGAGGATTACCTCTGGCTTCCCAAAATTAATAAAATTCCAGTCCTGATACTTATTTTTCTTTTAACTCTTCTTACCACGACCAAAAGACTATTACCATTACTCATTAGAGACGATCGTTATATATGCTGCATTGACTCTTTCGGTATCCTTATTTTAAGTCACCACCACTGGCAACACAAATTGAACTTATTTTTCAATTATTGTTTCCTGGATTTTATTGTTTATTTAATCATTATCATCACCTATTCTGTTTGTATCCCTTACTTTTGATTGGTACAGGTAGAATATTCGTGCTTCAAATTTTCATCATTTTGCAGAAAACTCCTACATTAATAACTTTCTTTGAAATTCTTTTGCACTCTGGTTGATCAACTTTACTACTATACTTTATTTCTATAACTTACTCAAAAAGATACCTAAGATGTTTTTTTAAATATACTGACCCTAAAGTTTTCCTTCAAATATTGGCTGGTTCCAGTAATTCATATGTGATGCTTGTTCATTTTTTAGATGCACTCGTTTTGATCTATTTTTATTTAATTAGAATTAACCTCCTATTTGGAAAAGAAAAGTACAAAGTAAAGTTAAGCTTTATAAAACTGATGTTTGACGACCAGGAGCAGAGGAATGATGTGTTTTGCTCATAACTCTGAGGATAATTTGGTAACTTGAATTGAATTTTTTTTTGAAACGACTTAGATTTGAACCTTCGAGCTTCTACATGGGAAACTTCACTCATTTTGATCCAAAGAGTGAACCGAGGTTAAAAAATTAAAGAGATATGAACTTGACCCTTCCTGTTTCAATTCGAAACGCTTAGCTTAAAAAGTTTTAGATTATTTTTCAAGGATCTTGAAACTACTACTTGAACCTCCTCTCTAATAACGTAAAGGCGCGATTTTTGCGACATGTCGTTATAATCGAATTTCGAATTTAACGACATGTCACTCCAATTTTAAAAGATGGGATTTTTTTTTCAATTCGATTTTAACGCCATGTCGTAGAAATCGCGCCTTTACGTTATATTTGTGTATCCAAGAAATCTAAAAGTAAATAATCATCGTTCTAACTTTTCGAATGAACGTCATGGTCATTGTAAATTACTTAAATGATGGACTTTACGATTCAATCACTCTCTCAATAGTCTTGGATTATTACCTTCACATGAATACTTTTTAGCTGTAAGGTTAATTGATTACTGTGTGTTTCGGTTCATTTTATATTTGACGTTTTTGTATTACAAAAAAAACACTTAGATTATTTTTATTTGTTTTCTATTTTAATTGTTACAAAATAAGTGCGAAAAATTTATGTATGATTAAGAAAACTTTTGATTTTTATTGACCGTGGGAAAATTTTTTTCCTTTTATTTTGAATGTGTGAAAACTAACTTTTTTCACACTTGTGAATTTTAAATAGTAAGATTTTAAATAATAATTAAAAAACCTAGATAAAAAAATCTCTTTATAGGGTTCTTTGTTAGATAATTATGTAATAATTTTTAAAAACATGCTCATTTCTGAAAATTAAGATCGATCTTTGTTAACCAAAACTGTTAGCATTGATTCCCATTTTTAGTTTAATTTTTAAAAATGAAAAATTCGGCTAAAATCAGACAGTTAGGAACAATCATTTTTTGATTTGTAAGCCTTTCTGGTCCGCAAAAGTAAGCACTGAAGGTTGGCCTTTTCGGTTAACTTCTAATTAACTGCTGATTTGTGGCATTGGCCTTAACAGGTTTAGCCTTCATCTGCCGAAAGCTGTTGTTTTATTCATAGAACCACGATCGCTACTTCGGAATGCTTAAGCAATTGAAATTCATAGAAATAGTATGGTGTAGGTGCATACCGTAAGCCCTCTCGATTTGTACCCAGAAAATTTGACCCAGGTTTCTACAAAAACATATTTTCACTTTAAGTCGGAAAATACCTCATTCCAAACGACTCAGCCTTCTCTTTAAAATAAGGCATCAGGAATCTAACTCAATACTTCTCCGATCAAAACATTTAAAAAAAAATTACTGGATACAAATAGAGGGGGTTTACGGTAGCGTGCTCGACTTCAAAACGTCTAAAGTTCGATCTCGTGGGAAAAAATTCTGTGTTCAACCACCTCATAACATGCTATGCAAGACTCGGGTCGAGTATACACTTGCGCAGTTGCATCTGCAGTGTGACGATCTGTTTCGAGTATATTCCAAGTTGATAAAGCTCTTGGCTTTGAAAAGTTTTCCTGAAGAAAATCAGAGAATAACATCCCTTTGCTAATTAATTTTAAACATGGAGAACCAATTTTTTTCAGCCTCAACTAACCAAGTTTTTCAAACTTGGTTCACGTAAAAATGCGGATTCCCCAATAAATTCAAAATATTCTTTTAGCATTATCTAATTTTTATCAACACCTAAATTGAACAGAGTTAATAATTTTTTTTTTGATTTTTATAAAATTTGCGGTTATACCTAAAAAGCGGAATGCGGAATGCGGAATATTTTTGCGGAATTCCGCAGAGGTTTTTGACTTTTTATTCCGCAAAATGACCTACTAAAATGCGGAATTCCGCTTTTTAGTATCACTAATTTTTTTTGCGGAATTTATTTGCGGAATATGCGGAATGAAAAATTTATTTTCAAAATCTTCTTTATTATTTTAATATTTTTCATAAAATCGTAATAAAGTTTAATCAGATGTAGATTTACATACTTGGTCATATTTAGAACACGACCAAGACTTACTTTTACCTTTTCGATGATAAACGCTAACTTTAGCACATTTAAAATGATACCAATATTTGCAGTCGTCACATTCAATAGAATTATCCAAACACAATGCTTGGCAAACTGGACACGTACAATGATCGATTTTTTGGCCAATTAATGTTTTAATTTTTTTCCATGTAGTCTTGTTAAAATACGGCATAAGTTCATCAAATTGGGATTTCTTAAGAAACAAGTCACTGAGTTGGCTCTGGTCGGTTTGAACCATGTTAGCCTTTATAATAGTTTTACCATCTAAAAAGTCGTTAACAGAGTTAGAATAATCCTCTAATAGGAGTTCTTCTAAACATTCACGATGATTTACGATAACTAAGGCTTCTTCAACTGGTTCAACATCGACAGCAGACATCTGGTCTAATTGACTGGGATCTACAGAGTTAACTTCATGACCCCTCCTTTTTCTCCCAGTTGAACCACTGTTATTTGATTTGGTAATACTAGATAAGTTAGGAATTTTATAGTCAATATTAACCCCATTAACTGATTGAACTGCCATAATGTGAACACATGATTTTTTTTCTATACATGAACAGTTAGGTTTTGGAAAAATCTTTACTTGCGAACAAATGTTTTTTTCGTCAATAACCATCCAGACCTTAAGTTTATCATCAAATTTGACCTTATCATTGTTAGCCATCCATAAGGCTCGACTAATTTTTGAATTAAATCTGTTCCTTAATTCTATTGGCTTTGGCTCCACATCATCTGATGATTTTGGTACAATTTCTTCGCATTCATCCGAAGTATCATCTTGTAAAGCAGTATTGGCAGCCGCAGTAACAGTAGCAAAACTAGACGATTCTTCTGCTAAATCAATAACCTCTAGGACATTACTCTTCTCGACAAAACCCTCTTCTTCACTTTCGGCATTACTCGTAGCCTGACTTGAACTACTTTCTTCACTTATTGCAAATTTTACTCCAGCTAACTTTAAAAGTTCCTCTTTGTCCATTATTAGAGATTTGATTATTTCTTCAGGTTTCATAGCTTCTCTTGTATTGACGTATCTACTGTCAACAAAACAAAGCTCCTTGAATTCAGGTCTCAATCGAAATTGACCTTGATTACCAAATCCAAATTTTAATTCATTTGTATAAAAAACGGATAACTGTTGAACACTCAATACAACAACGTCTAAAGGTAATTCGTCTCGACCGTTTAAAATTTTCAACAAATGATTTAAACCCTCTGACGGAAGAGTGAAGTTTGGAGCAATTTTTTTTGGAGCAAAGCAATTTTAGAAGAGCTGTTTTTTTTAAATAAAATTAGGTATAGAGCATAAAATAAAAATGGTTTTAGATTGTAAATTTTTTGTTAATTTCAAAAATATTTTAAAAAAAGGGAAAATCAATATTTGATTATTAATGTTAGTTTCGATTTTTAACAAAATTTGAAATGCATACACTAAATTTAAATAAGACATTTTGGCGCGAACATTTAAATTTTTTGAAAATTTCAAAAAATCCCGCCAATTTTACTTTTGAAAATTTGTACTTAAATTAAAATTTAAAAAATTTAATTTGAAATTTCATTATAATGTTAACAATCTGTTTTTAAAAATTTAATTATTGATCAAAAATCGATCAATTCAAAAAACTGAAAAAAATATTTTAAATCAAGTTTAACAAATTTTGTTTAGTTATGTTAAAATTTTTAAACTAGGTTAGGTCCATCTATTTATTGAATTCTACAGTTTTAAAAAATAAAATTTGCTTTGCTCCAAAAATTTGCTCCAAACTTCACCGTCGCCCCTCTGACTGATTAGTTGTTATACCAGTGAAATGATTGAATAAATATTTGCAGATTGGACGTACGCTCCATGCAGCTAGAGATTCAATGTCAGTGGCAATATGGCTATTATAATATTCTACGAATTCTGGTTTCCAAGGTTCGATAATTTGACCAGAGCTATTTGTATAGCCATTTATTTTTTTCTTCAGCTGTGACTCATAGATTTGCTTAGTTGGCTGCAATAATAATTCACGTACTGAGTCACAATAAAAACCAACATCGTCTTTGGCCATTTTTTTAGGATTGTTCAATATCCAACGTTCAGTGGACTTATAAAAATGGTTCCAGCAACGAAGTAAAGGGGTGTCTGGAAAATGACGTTTAATTGAATTCCGAAAACCAGTTTCACAGTCAGTGATTATAAATGCTTTATCGTTTATTTCCGGTAAAACGTCAGCAATGTACCTCCAAAATTCGTCGTGTGTCTTTTCAAACTTTTTTTCGTGAAAAAAATAAGCAATCGGGACAGGAGGCCCCTTTTCGGTATTTGATATAACAAGAATCGGGTGAATGAATAACAATAATGAGACATAATATCCTGTCAAGTTAAATGTTGTATCATATTGAAAGCATACTCTATTGGATGAATCAAAGGCTCTTAATGTCTTTTTAGTTTCATTTAACAATTCTAGATCTAATCCAATTATTCTGATATCCGGAACGGTAACTATTAAGTTCGGGAAACCAAGAGAAATATGCATCAAATGGCAGTTAGCGATCTCGTCATAGGTAAAACGTTTTAGTCGATTTACGGCCTTTTAATTAATAGAATAAGAATAAATTTATGAATAAATTTTTAACCAAAGTTTGACTTACATATCGCAAATTCTGGCATTGCTTAAGATCTCTCGATGGTTTTTTTTTGGATTGCTCCTTGTAAACAAGATTTGGTGCTTTTTTGGCTACTTTTTCTTTAAGCTGGGTTAAAACTGAGGGCAATGTACGTTGAAAGTTTGTCGCTTGGTTTTTTTCTTGAATATTCCCATGGGGTCCTGATTCAAACTCTAATTCACTTACATCATCGTCAAAGTCAATTCTGTTCGAAATATAATGAACTAAAACCGGTATCTCGTCCTCAGAACCATATAAGGTGTAAACATCTTTGATGAAATCGTTTGTTCTTTTACCGTTTTTATCGATAAAATGATAATACGACTTGGAGACAATCGGATTTAAAGATGGTAGAGGTTTTTTGGCACCTTGGTTGCGCCATTTGTAGCCATCCGCCAAATAGTCGCGATATTTTTTAATATCGTTTGACCAAAAAATTATTAAATCACCTAATTAAAAAAATTACTTTATTTAATTATACAAATTATACACGATGAATGTATTTACCAGGTTTGGGCAAAATTATTTGGTCCGTGTGGGTGTCGTCTTGGGGATCAAATTCACTAAGGATTTTGGCTGCCTTAGCGGCATCAATTCTCGTATTTAATTTTTCGTAAACGTTCATTTTATAATTTTAATTTTTTCAAAATAAATATAATAAATAAATTATCTCGTGTTACATTCATAGATGTACTTTCGAATGTAACTGAATTAATTTTTGTTTAATTTTAATTTTATTTTCAAAATTAATGTTACAAATTCGTACAATTTATCATTCCGCATATTCCGCAAATAAATTCCGCAAAAAAAATTAGTGATACTAAAAAGCGGAATTCCGCATTTTAGTAGGTCATTTTGCGGAATAAAAAGTCAAAAACCTCTGCGGAATTCCGCAAAAATATTCCGCATTCCGCATTCCGCATTCCGCTTTTTAGGTATAACCAAAATTTGCTTTATTGAAAAGAAAATGGAAACAAAAAAAAAATGTTGTAAGACATTTGAGTTTAAATATTTGCATTCTTCAAAGCAGCATACAAAATTTCAATCCCATTCAATTCTCTCAATCGATTTAAATGTTTTTCATCTTTTTTGGCTAATTTTGCAATTAATATTCCACAATTTTTTTGCATTTCAGCATTGTAACCATCACGTGTCAAATACAACAAATCCATAATAATATTTGTTTTTGTTAATCTTTGACTTAAATTTTGATCTGATTCAACACAATGACTCATACAAAGAACACTATTGCTAATCATAGTCTCATTTAACTTTTTTAAATTTACATTATTCGAAGTCTCGTCAACAGGCTTCTGTGATATATCTTTGAACCCATCATAAAGAGAGCTTAAATCTTAAATGAAAGCTTTAAATTTAAGTTTATTTTGAGAGCATTTTTAATTGGTTACTTTTATCTATTTCAACGAGTTCTTTCCGAAAGTTTTTCTTTTCATTTTGAGTCATAAGAGCCAAAAGCTTGATAGTTTGGTTCAAACAATTTTTTGACTTGACATTTTTTATTAAGCTTTCAACAAAATTTTTATTTAACAGATCAATTGCTTGGTCACGATCACTCATATTTTGAATAATATTCGAAATTAAACTCAAGACATGTTGATTTTTATAACCATTTTGTTTTATTACATTTTCAATAATCTTTAAATAAAATTCAGAAAGTAAACTAGTGAATTCTAATCGATGGTGCTTACTTTTTTATAATTAGAGTCCAAATATTCCGATTTAAATGCGCTTATGTTGTTTAGTAAGCAAATAACAACATTTGAGAGAATTTCATATTTGTCTTTTTGAGTTGAGACTTGAATCTAGAGACAAACAATTTTAAACAAAATTTTTTTTTTTTCAAAACTTTAAATATACTTACCAAAAATTTTACAGATTCGACCCAAACTTGTTCAGTGTCTTTGATAATTTTAAGAAATTTTTTTTGACTTGTCAAACCGTAAACGACTGTTAAACACTTTGAAATTAAGTTTAAATTTTTAGCCGAGATGGTCGATTGTTCCTGGAAAAAAGACACAAATTATTTCAAATCTTGAAACCAGAGCGTCGAGTAAAACTTACTTTCAAAATGGTGCATATCTTGTCTACTACTATTTGAACATTTTCATTCAATAGTTTCAACTGAAATCTGAAAAATAAAATTCTAATAAAAATCTAATAAATTTTAAAGTTTGGTACGCTGGAACCAGTAGCTAGACAATTTCAGATGGGGGGGTGGGAGCTCAACCAAAGGGGTCTCAAAATAGATGAAAATTCCAAATTTTTCTTTAACATTTTTTAGAAAAAAGCGCCAGATTGTTAATGGCCAGGGACGACGAAAAGGTTTTTGCAAACAAAAATTTTTAAAATCAACTAAAAGATAAACAAGACCCCTTTTTTAAGTAAATTTTGACTATTTGAGTAACAAAAAATACTAAAAGAAGATAAAGAAAGCCTAAAAAACAAGCTTGTTAGCTTCTTCCAACATATTTTTGTGTACCGTAATCGTTTCAAACATTGTCGAGCTTTTGTTTCTTTTGCAAAAACTGTCCTTTACAAATTATCGTAGGCGTTTAAGAGGAGTTAACATTTTTTTAAATGAAAATATTTTAAAATCCTTAGTTCAATATTGAAGTGAAGTTAGAAAATGGAATTTTAAAGAATAAATGTTGACTTTTCTGAAATAATCTCAAAAATTTTCCTAAAATTGCTCAAAAGTTGCTAAAGTTGCTCAAGCAACCTTTGGTCGTCTCTGGTGGTTGCTAAAAATACGAAAATTCATACCCCAAAATACCGTAACCCTAAACTATTATCCTAATAAACTAGCCGTAGACACCCTTCCTTCAAAATTACTTTTTGTTGAGCCCAAATTTGGTTTGCCGTATGGACGCTACGCCACTGGCTGGAACGGTACGGTAAGATGGTACGGTAAGATGGTACGGTACGGTTGGATAGTATGGTACAGTATGGTATGGTATGCCTTTTTTTCAGGAGCAGTGCAGTAGTTTAATTAATAAGTTAATTTAATACTTTTCCTCGAGGACTAAATTTTGGACTACATCAACAACTTTTAAATCCAAAACATCAGTGTTATTGTACGACACCAATTCTAACAGATTTTTCAAAAGTCTTAAAAAAAATTTTTGAAAATTTAAAAGAAATAAATCAAGTTTTAAAACATACTCTAAAGGCTTGAAATTGTTCATACATTGCTGTAAACCGAATTCGTTACCGCTTAGATTTAACAAAAATTCGACTATTTCAAATTTAAATGAGCTTATATGAGTTGATTTTTGACTTGGATTAAGTTGTTTTATAAAACTTTCAATTATCGATATGAAATTTTTGATCTTGAATATTGACCTTATATTTTCGTCTAAAGCATTTGATTTAATTATAGTCTCAGGATATAAAGCGAAAATGGAACATTACGAGATATAAGAACTTGGTGTGTCGTAATATTTCATTTTCAAAATTCAGTAGGTCTAAATGAAATTTTACCACAATCTTTTGTAATCAGTCTAAAAAACTCAAAAATACTGCACAACACATCAATTTCACCCGTATTTAACTTTTTCAACTTAACATTTACATTTAACAGACTTATGGGTAAAAAAAATTATAAAAAATCAAAATGATGACTTGGAAAAAATTTTACCTTGAAAATACAGAATGTTCCTCGAATAAACTGAAACCGTTTTGAGTTCTGAACAAAGTTCGAGTGGTATCTAAAAAAAAGTTAAAAATTCTACCTAATGGACACCCAGTCAAGACGTTGTTGCTGAATTAACGATGATCATCGTCGAATTTTTGAAAAAATAGAGCATATTACGATGAACTTTTTTAATTTAAATTTTTAGTAAAATTTTGTTTGTTTTCCTCGAAATTTCAACACAATCGCCAATTAGATTTTTATTTGCGTTTTTGACTCCTCCCATAAATTAATTATAATATATTAACGGTGAAAAGGTCATTCAATAATTTAATATACGTTACATGTGATACATATATAACAAGTTGCAATCGACATTTTTTTTATCAGTTAGAATTTTTCATAATTTTTGTATTTTTAAACTTATCTAAAAGCTGGAGCTTTCAAAATTTTAATAGTTGCCTCTGAGCAGACATAGGGACTCATTATTTTTCATAAGACTCGGACGAGTTAAGGGTCGAAAATTCTGATAAGAAATTTTTTTGATTTTTTATTTTGCCTGAACTAGTGTCCATATATTCACCATCACACGTTCAACCGCTAAACCAGTAGGGCGACTATGATCGTGAAATAGTACTCAAAAGATAATGATGGATGTCTAAATGAAGAAAAGCTTAAAAAATAAAGAATTATGTCATAAAGCGGTGGAGACATTGAACTCTAAAGTTTCTTGACTTTATATTTGATAAATTTTTAAAAAAGAACAGCCGACAAGAATAAGAAAACGGCTATTAGAAAAAAAATATTTCGATTGCTTCTTTTTTATTTTAGTTGATTTTGATAAACCGCTTGTGTTTTTTTTTTTGCTTGTGTGAAAAAGAAATTTAATAAATCTCCATCCCAAAAATGATAGGTCTTTGATATTTTAGTGGGGAGTGAGGCTCATTTGTCATAATTTTTTTCAAACCGGCATCAGAATTTTTTTTTTCTAACCATAAAATAAGATTATATCAAGTCAATTCAAAGACGCAAGTCTTTTACTATATCTCTGAGACTCGGACTCGAGTCTGAGTCGATAAATTTTAAAAGACTCAGACTTTGAGTCCTACCGTATTACCTCAAATACAAGTAACCACAAATAGAAGAAAGTTGCTTTTAATTGAGTTAAAATTTTCCTTTTATTTGAGTTATTTTTTTTCTAAAAAAGTGTCTCGTTTAAAAGAAACGAAACACTTTTTTGAATGAATAAAAAGAATGATAAAAAGCTTCAAAAACATGATTTTTTGTTTCAAATAAAAGAAAAACTTAGAAAAAAATTTCTTTTATTTGAGTCACTTTTTTGGACTTTTAAATTTTCGAATAGAAGAAATTCTTTGATGACCGAACTGTCTTTTATTTGAGGTAATACGGTAGTCGATTTTACAACAAGATAAAGACTTGGACTTGAGTCCATAAAGACAATGAGATATGTAAAAAAACACATATATACTCAATGCTGGGTGTAGTGAATGGTAACCAATTCCGTAATGGGGACCTTTTCTAGCACCGATTACTGATTATTAATCAATAATCTCCTAAATATTTAAATGTCAAGATACTGAGTTAAGAGAGTTACCCGAGACTGGGGTGAGTGGATCTTCTCGCCATCTTTATAGGTTTTTATTAGAAAGCTTTCGGAACCTAGGCCATGTTTAGTTAACTCAAAAGATCTTATAGGTTTCGTACTCGACGATCTGATCACCAAATAACAGCTTTTTCTTTAGCTTTATTTCAGGAATGCTTTTAATTGAAAAGAAAATTTTTTGAGAAATTCGACACTTTTCATTGAAATGTCGACGTCGAAATCCGAGGAAATCGGCCCGATCGCATCGTTGAATCATCGTTTTTCTCATCACATTTTCAGCGATGCTGCATCGAAACTGTCTTGACTGGGCAGTCAGTGTGTAAAAGAAACTCACCATCATTGCAAAGTGAGCCTAAACATCTCAGACCTCCACTGTAATACCAAACATTTTGATCTTTTAGATTAATTTTGTTATTCAAAATATCCAAAATATTATTAGCTGGAGTGTTTTCATTCTTGTTTTCGTTCAGAAATATTTTTACAGCTTCTTCTTGATTATGAGCCAATCGCGATCTTTCCAACTCTTTTATGTAACCTTTGTAAATTCAAAAATAAAAATAAACTTAACTTAAAAATTCCATTAAAAAATCGTACCCTCAATAATTTCTGATTGTTTAGAATCAATTTCTTTAGCATTCTGAAATTCGGTCAAAGCTTTGTCAAATTCTTTCATACAAATCAAAGCTTTTCCTTTGTGTATGAGTGCTTTAGTGCACTTTTCATCAATCTTGAAATTTGTCTAGGGTTAATTAAAGTTGAAATCAAAGAGTGTTTGATAAAAAAATTACTCTTAAAGCCCAATTACAATCGCTGATTGCTTCCTCGTGCTTTCCAATCATATTGTAAGCCTGGGCTCTATTAGTATAAATTGGAGCTAAGTCTCGAACTTTATCTAAAGCCTTGTTTCGAATTTTAAATGAGAGAGTATACTTAGAGTTTGATAAAAAATTTACTTGGGTGTAATAATCGATCGCTTTTTCGTAATTTTTGTCCTTAAACTCTTGATTTCCTTTTTCTTTCAACTCATTGGCAAGAACAGTATTTTTTTTCTTTCGTTCATATCTTTCATTTGCGTCTTTTTCGAGCGCTGACAAAAAAGCCGCTTGACTCATATCTCGATTTTTAGGAATATCCGAGTCACCTTCAGTGTATTTATTAATCACCGAACGACTTACTCCAAATTTAGTCTTAATCCCTTCAACTTCTATTTCATTATCATTTTTTTTGGCCAATAGATCGGCTTTTTCCATACATTCTTTGACAACATTTTGGTCGTCCGAATTCAAACCTTTGACAACCGATTCAATTTCATCAATTTGTTTAAGAAAATCGTCCAATTGATCAATATTTGGGAGATCCATTTTATTTTTAGTTTCAAGAAATTTTTTTTTAGCAAAAAATTCAAACTTTTTTGAAGTTTAAAAAAGTCCTCTTTCACGAAAGTTCTAGTGTTACCATAGAAATAAAGAACATAAAGTTAAGTCAATCATTTAAATGAAGACATCAAAATTGACTTTCAACTCAAGTTGTTAAAAATTGCAAATTATGCACACGAACATTTCATTTTAATTATAATAAAAAAAGAAAATTATTTTTTTTTATGATTTAATTCTTGCTTACACGATAAACAAGAAATACTTTGAATAATCAAGTTTATCTATTAAGCAGATTATAAAATGAGTGGAGTGCCTTCAACGGCTACAGCTAGGCTTAAACGAGACTATATGAGACTACTTAAAGACCCTGTTCCATACGTTAGAGCCGTTCCTTTGCCAAGTAACATTTTAACATGGTACTACGTCGTCACTGGTCCAAAAGATTCGCCATATTTTGGAGGATACTATCTTGGTAAATTAGTTTTTCCAAGAGAATTTCCTTTCAAACCACCAGCGATTTATATGATTACTCCTAATGGAAGGTTCAAAACAAACCAAAAGTAAGCTTTTAAAATGTTAGTCTAACCTTAATAATCCAATAAATTTGCTTTTCAAGACTTTGTTTATCAATATCAGATTTTCATCCAGACACATGGAATCCGGCATGGAATGTATCAACTATTCTTACTGGATTGTTAAGTTTTATGCTTGAAAATACGCCTACATCAGGGTCTATGGAGTCTTCAGATGCCACTGTAAGTTAAAATTTCGGAGATTTTGGAATTTAAAAATTTAATTTTTTGGGTATTAGAAAAAACGACTCGCTCTTGAGAGCCTTGAATTTAATCTCAAAGACAAAATATTTTGTGAGTTATTTCCGGAATTGGTTGAGGAATTTACAGCACGTAAACAAAAAGAAGAAGAATCTCAAAAAGAGTTGGAAACAAATCAATCGAATCCTACGTCCGAATCAGTCAATAACGCATCTATAAAAAACGATAACTGGATGTTTAGTTTTATGAGTAATTTTTTTATAATGCTTGGTGTTGCTGCTTTCGCATTTGTTGTTAAACATGTTTTCAATTCGATAAGCTAATCAATTTAAGTCTTTTGAAACAAATTTCCATTTAAAATAAGCCTTCAATAGGGTTTTCATTGTCAATAAAAGAATTCATTTTTTTATATAACCAAACACGATTTTGTAAGAACTTTTTTTTTTCCTAGTTTAAAATTAAATTTAAATTAAATTATTTGGACATTAAAATTTTGTTGAAATATTTTATTTATTTTTTTGAAAATAAAAAAAACAATTCAAAATGAATCTTTGAATTATACAGTTTTCTAGTCATGGCTTCCTAAATTTTAAACGAAGAAGTGCGAAGGCACTTTGTTAAAAATGTAGCTTGAGTTGTTGCCATTCAAAAATTCCATGCATAAAAATATTTCTCGGTATACCGAGAAATATTTTTATAAATAAATTTTAAGAAATATTTTTAAATAAATAAAAATGAGAGTGGCTGCGTTCAACACAAATTTCTATCACACATTTTTTTTTTATAAAAAAAAAATGACTATGTTTAACACAAATTTGCTTCGTTTCGCATACATTTTTTTTTTTTTCGAAAATTTTGTGTGATAAAAAGAAAAAATGTGATAGAAAAATTAATCTTTAAATTTTATTAGAATTATAAGGAATCTGACATTAAGAAAAAATTTAAAAATATAAAAATAAACGAGGCTTAGTTACATTTTTCACAACACCAAACCCTTGTAGACTTAACATTACCAGAGCAATTTAAGTGGAAAATATCAAAAGATTCGGAACAAATTTTAATAGAATCTTTTTGAACAAATTCTTTTTGACAAACAGGGCAAGATCGACTAAGTCTAAAGACATCAAGAGATGATTTTAACATTTTAAGACCATCTTTGGAAAAAAACGAACTTAACAACTTTGACTTTTTAGGTATTGATTAAAAATAAAAAAAAACTTTGGATCTAGGCTAGTAAAATCGACAAGTAAATCCGCTTCTTCGATACCGGCGGAGGTTGTAGCGGAGGTTGTAGAGGCTGTAGCTGAGGATGTATGTATGAAGATGGATCTTGCTGTTGAATGTTGAAAGTTTGTGTGTTGGCATATTGGTAGTTGTAATGAGGATGATAAAAATGTGGATAATTCTGTAAACTGTTATTATAAACAGGATGTATATTCGAGTTGATTTGAGGATTAGTAGAGCAATCGTTGCTATAGTAATAGTAATTCGGATACATTTTTCAAAAAAAGTTATTTTTTTCAAGAAGGAATCAAGAGATAAATGCAAAAGAATAAATAGTTATATTATCATTTTTTTGGCCAGGAATTAGAATAAGACTTAGAAGGGATTTCCTTTAATTAACAGTTAAAATCTTTAGATACAAGAAACGATTGTTTTAAGAGATTCTAATTTTTGGACGCACATTCAGTCAAAGAAACGCATTATTTTTTTTTAAAATCACCTAAAAAAAGACTGGTTAACATAAAAATAAAAAAAAAAATAAAAATGTATGCGAAACGAAGCGAATTTGTGTTAAACATAGTCATTTATATCTATATATTTAAAATTTCAGCGATTTTTTACTATAATACTTTAACATTGTGTTAAAAAGATAGGAAGTAAATGAAGATAATTTCGAGACATTAAACAAAAAAAAATTCCCACGCTCTCAAAATGTGTGACTTTTCGGTTTTTGTAAGATAATTTACAGGTAAAATAAAAAGACCAAATTTCAACTTATTCGAGGGTTAATTGTTAATTGACACAAAATATTTTAGTATCTTATTTATCGTTTTTTACCTAATTTTGTTAATCAATTAATTAACTTGACCGAAAACTTATGAAGTGAAAGTTTTAAGTAAAAAATAAATCGTTCCTTTTTTTTTGTGATGAAGGAGCAGTTCTAAAGTAAATAAATAAAAAATAAAATCGAGGAAACCGTATTTCAGAACAAGAAGATATTTGATTTGGATATGATGAAATTTTCAGAGTGGTGACCAATAATTGAAAAGTTCAGACTAAAACAATTAATTTTAGTTAAATTTGCTCTTCGTCCATCCAATACATTTGCTTTAATTTTTTGTTCTTTAGGCTCAATAATGTCGATTTTTACACCTTACTATTTTTACATTGTTCCTTTCGGAGCCCTTTATTTAAGTCACCACCATTCCCATTTGGTGACAAATGGTTGCGCCCATCTAGAGTTACAATGAACGGTATATAGCACGTTCGCACGGTTTTGTGTTTTTGAATTTTAAATTTTACATAATGTAATGACCGAAAATTTTCTACCCTCGAGGGAATGCTACCTCTTGGTCCGTTGGATTCGACTCGCGCCACGCAGCCAAGCGCTTACTGATTTAAAAAATTATCAGGCTTGCGAGTAGTGGTGGCTTAAAAGAGAAGGTTCCGAAAGGGGCAATTTAGCAGGTATAGCGATAGACTCTGACGAGTTATGGCACCAGCCTTTCGATCGTGGTAGGAAAAAAGGGCCCCAGTAAAATGTAGGCAAAAGAAAACGAAGTACATGGACTGAAATTCGACTAATTCAGAGATACCTGAAGTTCTTCTCAAATTTATTTAATAACATTTTTTTTTTCAAAACAAAAACTAAAAACTAAAATATTTTCTTACATTTATTCGGCAAGTTAAAAAGGGTTAGTTCGAATAATCAAAAAGGAAATAATTTAAACATAAAAATTTCACCCTTTTTTTCATCAAGTTTTTTTGCTAAAAAAATTCCACCGATATAACAAGCGATTTTAATAATGTAACCAAATTTTTCTTTATTTTAAGGTCATAATTTAGTTTATTTCTGAGATTGATCTAATGGAATAAGATTCGAAATTTTGTTTATCTCAAAAAAGAACATGGTCAAAAAAAGTCATGAAAAAAATTTGACGCCTATTTTAGCACATTTGATTTTTTAAACATAAATCTTTCTTCAACAGTCAGTTCAAAAAAAATTTCATCAACTGGAAAGTTAAAAAAAATTTACTTGAAGCCGCTTAAGCGATTTTAATCTAAGCAGAGTGGTTAAGCTAAAAAAAGCTAAATTTCGAATGCATATTATAAGCAAGGGAAGTGGTGATCTCCTTTTTGAATCCTTTCATGGCCTGCACGCCGTTGACCTGTAGAATTTAGTCAAGAAATTAAGTGCCATATATTTAGGGAAATGTTAAATTGCATTGAGATGAATTAAATTTTTTTCGGTCCGAATACGCTTTTTAGGAAACAGTTAAAAAATCCGAATCGGTGTTTTAGGTCCCAAAAATCCGTAAATAAAATCCGTCTTTTAGGGATAACCTAAAGAATTCTTCCAACCAAAAACACTCACCCTGTCCGGGAAACACCCACAAGTTCCAAAAACTTCAAAAAATTACCCTCTGACTAAAATAAAACAAGTTAAAAAACATCATTTGAAATGATGCCAATAAAAAATGGAAGATTAGGTTTCTGTATTCCTGATCGAGACTGAAGAACATTTACAAAAAAAGTATTTGTTCCTATTTGATGTTTTTTCGTATACACTCTCAGAATTAAAAAAGAATTCTTTACCCTTGAAGAGCTCAAATGAATTCTCAGTCCATTAATTCAGATTAATTTAGGTGATCTTAGGTTTAGATTGAGGTTTAGTTTAACTTTGATCTTTCTACGTGTTCGATAGCATTCGTCAATCAGAGATTTAGGAAATACTAGGGATATGGATCAATATAAAATAAACAAGAATGGAAGAAATAAGAGTCGTCTAAAAAAGCCTTAAGTTGACCAGATTCGATTCTCCGAAACAAATGTTATTTGAATGTATTTATCTTTATTCGTTTACCATTGAGTGGGTTTCTAGTTATTATTATTGAATTTTTTTATAAAGACAAAAAAAAAAATTTTTTTTTAGAATAAAATAACAATGGTTTAATCTTAAATGTTATTTTATCCATTTGAAATTTTTTGAGTTTGAAATGTTGGCCAACTTTTACCAACTATGACTAGGGATTCGTAACCGTTAACTATTTTTACTAATGCTAAGTTAGCGGTTAGCTGGAAGTACTGAAAACGGTTAACCATTAACAAGTGTCCACTAAATTCTTACTCTTGGTGGTGCTTACTGTCTTCGATACCCGCTCTACCGATTCATTCTATTCAAGCAAGTGTTTTTTTTATAAGACTTTCTAAAACTGATCGATATCGTTCTCATCGTAAAAGGTTCAATTAACTGAATTATCGATACTGAAAATATCAATGATTTGTAGAAAAGACGGCTACTTTATCTTAACTTGTTGTTTTAAATGAAAAGTGATCTCTAATGTGTGATAGAAATTTGTGTTGAACGCAGCCAATTTCAATAAAAATAACTTATAAGTTATTTTTATTTTTCATTTCGGATTTATTTTTCAACAAAAAAAGACGACCTAAGAGACTAAAAAGGGTGTGACCAATTTGTTCAAAACTATTCGACTCGAATTTCTTTTTTGTTTAAGTTAACTATGATAAACCGTATTTGATTCTATTCAACATCAAACCAAAATTAGGCCAAAATCAAGTTACTTAAGTATGAGCATTTAAAAGACTCAATTTTTTTAGGATTTCGAGCCCGTTTGTTATAATATCCGATTATTTTATTTTTTAGATAAATATCTTAACTTTTTTTCAGTGACACATGAGTTAATTGTGAAAAATCGCTAGATTAATAAAAAGACAAAAAAAATCATTTTCAACATGATGCCGTTTCGAAAAAAAATATGATAAAAGAGAAAATTGAAAAAAAAATTCATTATTTTATTTCACTCTGCATATCAAAGACTGATCATATTTGGGGTGGAGATTTATTAAATTTCTTTTCACACAAGCGGTTTTTCTAAGTCAATTATTCAATTACAATAAAAAAAAGGAAAAAACGGACTGTTTTAAATAACTCTCGTTTTAAAACTTCAACTTTAACACTATTTTAGATCTAGAAATTTTCAAAAAGATGTTCCCGTCCTACTGGGTTAGTGGTTAGATCCTTAGATGGCGAATCTAGGGACCCTACTTCAATTCATCTCGACTGCTAAAAAGTTCAGGCAAAAAAAGGATAAACGTTTAAAAAAAACTTTGAGAAAATTTTCTTTGATATTAAGGTTTGACAGAAGCAGATTGATTGACTGTAATTTTAAATAATAAGGCTAACATTCACACTCAAAATTTTATAGGATTTTGATACAGATACCACAACTAAATTGTTGACTAGGGTTTAAAACTTGTACACTCAGAAAGAGTGATGTCGGTTTTCAATTTCATCTCCAGCATTTATATTGCAATTACATATAATCGAATTTTGATTGTATGTACAATAAATCTAAAACGGTGTAGCAATTTTTTTATTTAATTTTAAATTTTATTGGTGAAACACAAAAATAACTCCACCCATTTTTTTTCACTTAAATTAATTAGAAATTTTTTAAAATCTACCGTATTACCTCAAATACAAGTAACCACAAATAGAAGAAAGTTGCTATTATTTGAGTTAAAATTTTCCTTTTATTTGAGTTATTATTTTTCTAAAAAAGTGTCTCGTTTAAAAGAAACGAAACACTTTTTTGAATGAATAAATAATGATAAAAAGCTTCAAAAACATGATTTTTTTGTTTCAAATAAAAGAAAAACTTAGAAAAAAATTTCTTTTATTTGAGTCACTTTTTTGGACTTTTAAATTTTCGAATAGAAGAAATTCTTTGATGACCGAACTGTCTTTTATTTGAGGTAATACGGTAGTCATTTTAATTTACGTGATTGCAAGTAAAGTTTAAAATATTAAAAATGAAAATTTAAACTTTAAAAATTCTTTTTGGTATTTAGTTCGCCATCTGTTAATCAAATAATACAAGAAGATTTAAAGGCCGAAAACAAGAAAACTAGATGCACGATAATGCAAAATGGCTAAAGTTTACTTTTGAGAGTAGGCTCTACTTTATAATTTTTTTTTATATTTTCACCTAAACTTTTTCTCTTTAAAAAAATATTAAACCGCGGTGATTACCGTATTACCTCAAATAAAAGACAGTTCGGTCATCAAAGAATTTCTTCTATTCGAAAATTTAAAAGTCCAAAAAAGTGACTCAAATAAAAGAAATTTTTTTCTAAGTTTTTCTTTTATTTGAAACAAAAAAATCATGTTTTTGAAGCTTTTTATCATTATTTATTCATTCAAAAAAGTGTTTCGTTTCTTTTAAACGAGACACTTTTTTAGAAAAATAATAACTCAAATAAAAGGAAAATTTTAACTCAAATAATAGCAACTTTCTTCTATTTGTGGTTACTTGTATTTGAGGTAATACGGTAAATCATTCAAGTTAAACCTTAAGCTGTAAAATTGTGATGTGTTTTGTGATGTGTTTAGTTTAGTTTAAAAAGATAATGTGTTTAGTTTCTTTGAGAACTTTAGTTCTGATTTTTGAAACGACTAATCAACTCATTCTTCTACTTTAATTCGATTTTAAGTTGGTAAAGGATTTATGAAATCTTCAATTATTAACTCTTGATGGAAAAATTTACAAATTTACGGTCTTTACTCTTCAACTTAATCACTCGGGTTAAGTAAAATTCGGCCCTTTTTTGTAAAAGGATGTAGCAAAATTAAACCGCGAAGAGTCGACTGCTTTCACAAAAAAGTTTTACTAATTCACAAAACAAAAAGCTTAAAATTTTGATAAATATTTATATTCACTCCGATTTTACTAAACTAAGATTGTAAAGCTCACTTGTAAATTAAATCGCACAATTGATTAACTCAATTTTTATATCCCTCGGCCTCGTCTTTATCAATCACTGTTAAAATTTAAACTTGAAATTGAAATATTGAATTTTAATTAAATTTTTGCTTATTTTGATTATGAAATTAAATCCTTTTGATCAAAAAGCTTGGACTCTTTTGAGATATTGCCTACTACAAATAATAAATTTTTTCGACTTAAATAATGGCTTCATTAATGTATCTTTACAAATTTACATTAAAGCCTCTTTAATGCTAAAATTGAAAAATCTTTAATCACACATTAATGATATAGAGCCATTTTCATTAAAGTATCTTTTCCAAAATTCATTAAAGAAAACTTAATGTTTCTTGAAGATTTAATAGACTGGGTATTCCATTAAAAAAATTTAAGATCAAATTATGATTCCCTATTCAGAAGTTAAAAAAAAGTTCGGATTCAAGCGACTGTATTTCCTGTTGACTTAACAAGCCAGAATGAAAATGTACGGCAATATTTTTTGTAAAGAAATTCGATTAACCTTAAAAAAAACAAATTTAAGGTAAAATCACAAAAAACAAGATTATAAAGCACTATATCGTATTAAGAAATTATGAAATTCCATATACTATAATCTAAGAGAATTAAAAGGCTGTCACTAAAATCGCCACCCTCACTTGCTTAGCTAGTAAGGACGTTTTAAATTTCAAGAACCTAAAAAAACACGAGATTTTGTGTGTAAATATAAGTGTTTTATATGGTTTTCATGAATTTATCTATAATAAAAACAAAATTAAAATAATCGAAAGAAAAAAAAATTACTTCCGGTTAAAATCACAAAAAAGCTTACCTTTTTATCAAAACGACTAGTCGCCCTCCCATTTTCAAATCCGGGCTTGGGACCGGCCAAGGAATGGTTACGACTATACCACTGTCATCCACTCCAGTAACTGTGGGACGTTCTTCTTAAACAGCGCAACTCATCCGAGCCGAAGCTGCGAACTCGACAACTATCCAGACTAGCTTGTCACCAAAAACCAAGCGTATTCTACATCAAGAGAATACTTAACTTTGTTACTAATGCTACACCTATTGCTAAATGTGTCTGCTGTAAGACACGTTAATGTGCCCGTTTCCAGGGTTCTATACGTTGTGATGGTCAAAGCTAGCGGCGCCCCAATACGACAAGATTCGAACGCGATCCTTAGACCCACGTACCCGTAATACAGCACATTTAGAACGGTGTTAGAATGACATCAACATCGCCGCCCTCCCATTTTCACATCCAGGCTTAGGACTGGCCACGGCATGGTTACGGTGATTATTTTTTGTTCTTAATCTGAAAAACCTTTAAAACTAATTTAAATGTAAAAATCACAAAAAAGCTTACCTTTTTATCAAAACGACTAGTCGCCCTCCCATTTTCACATCCGGCCAACTAAAAATCACAATTGTACCGTAAATTCTCGTTCAATTTTACATGTAACTAAACCTGAGTACTCGGGTTTTATCGGGTTTTTTGATTGGCTAATTTTTTTTTTCAACCAATCAGACTCGAGTATTCAGGTTTTGTTACATGTTACATTTAACGAGAATTTACGGTAGATGTAAGTTTTTCAAACGATAAGTAAATTATGATACTACAATATGTCTGAAGTATCAATTTTCGTAAATTTTCAAGCAATAAAAATTCAATCTATCAAAGCTACCTATTTGTTTAATGACAAATCCTCACCCAGCTCTAGAGAGATTTATGAGAGGAATATAACAAGACACTTATCTTCTTGGTCTTATAATGTAATGGGGGTGGAATAGAATTTAAAGCAAGGAAGATTTTTGATTTGGGGGCTCCTTAAAATAAAGAGTAAAAAGACACAAAATTTTATTTTAATTTTTGCTAATAAAAATCTATTATAATTTTTTTTGAATTTTTAGCACCTCTGTCAAGATGCTTGTTTGTGAATTTAAAATTTTCGTCCTTTTCCTTTTGCTTTTCAGGTTCAATTGTTATAATTTTTCTATTTTTTTGTAATTTCTCTTCCTTCGTTGTTTTTTGTTCGACATCGTCAGAAGTATCGCGATTATATACTTCTTTTGGATGATTAAATTCTTTCATTTCTTCAATGGGTTCTTGTACATTCAATTTCAGTGATATTTCTTTTTTAAGCTCTCTCAAAGTACGCTCTATTTGTTTGTACTCTTCAAAAAAATAATTTGACTCCTCATCGTCTTCATCCGATAATTTATCACTTTTTTTCAATAATCCTTGAGGAAAAAAGTATTAAAATGTCTAATTTTTGAGTTTTCAATTTGATTTTACCAATTTCCTTTGACTTAACGCAAGGATTTTGTCTGTGCGTAATAATGGAGAAAGATCTAAAATTATTCTTTTTCGTTTCAACATGTGTTTCAATTGGCTTCTCTGTTTCGTTTCTTGATATTTCAGGTTTAACTGACTTAGTTTCTATTTTAATATTTGCTGACCAAGGATAAGCAATCAAAGTGATCTCTTGGTGATCAACCAGTAATTTTTTTAGCAAAATTTCATCCTTTATTTCTGTTTTGTTGTCTTCTAAAAGTAATTTTCCTATTTTGTAACCAAGTTTTTGTTCTCCTTGAACACAAGTTACATGTTATTATTAGAGTTTAAAATAATGAAAACCAAATTTTTACCTTTATCTCTTAAACTTTGTAAACTATTTGCTGAAACTAATTTTGCAGTTTTTTTATCGTTTGTTAAAAGTTTAATCAACGTCATTTTGATTTGGAACTGATTCAAAAAAAATGCAAAAATTTGAATTTAAATTTTGAATTTACAAATAAATCATGTGATCAAAATGATTTTATTATTTCTTTTGTTTAAGGTCTTCTGTATTGACTTTATGATTTAAAAAACAGTTAATCTCATCGCTCAAGGAATGTTTTGTCTATTTTTCCTCTTTTGCTTATCTGCTCTGTCTTTGACAAGAGAAGAAAATTATTTTTAACCATCAATTTTGTTAAAATAAAATCGCATTAGCTGGGACAATCCGAAGGGAATTTACTCACTGAGTAGTTCAATGATTTCTGGTTTACATGGTCTTTTTCGATCATCAGCATGAAGGAGAACGTATCATGGAGTTTCGTCTACGGGTAGGACAGGTTTCCTGTGACCAAATATAATATTACTTAAAATTCTGTTTTGGGTAGTTTCAATTTGTTCGCCTTGATTTGAATTGCCAGCGTCAATAAGAACTTTAAGAAAATTTCTTTAAAATTCAGAAATATTTTTTGATTAAGACCAAAATTTATAATTTTTCCTCGTTTCCCATTCCTCGGACTAGAATCATAAAATCCGAAAATAATCTGAACATTAGGCTAACAAAACGCTTATTTTGAAGCATTTGTTTTCATTATCAGTATAGGCATATTTGTTATCTAGAATTTGTAAAAACGAAAATTCAGATTCTGCTAATTTTTAGTTTTGTTCCGAACGAAGACCAAGCTGCGATTAAACTAAACAACGGTAAAATAAATAACTCTTTAGATGAAAGATGTATCTTTCATCTAAAGAGTTACGATACAATCATCACGTTGTATACGGCTCTGGTCAGACCACATCTGGAGTATGCGGTAAGTACTTGGTGTCCCATATTTAAAACAGACATTAGTGTTCTTGAAAGGGTTCAACGGAGGGCGACAAAATTGGTGAAGGCGATTGAAGAGAAACCATATGGAGAAAGACTCGGTATTTTGAACTTATTGAGTCTTGAAGAAAGACGTTTAAAAGGTGATCTGATTCAAATGTTCAAAATTGTCCACAAGCTTGAAGACATAACATTGAGGAGAGGGGTTAATTATGCTAGGAGTTTGTCTCTCAATCTAAGAAGATCAAACGATAAAAAATTGGTGAGAGAAATAAATCGTAGAGGATTGTACCGCTACAGTTTTTGACAAACAGAATAGTTGAAGTATGGAATAAATTATCGACGAGTGCTGTGAATGCAAAGTTAATGCTTTTAAGTCAATAGTTGATAAAGAAGTTTTTGGAACTGCTCAAAGAAACGACTGCCACGGCTCTTTCAGGGCTAAACGCGATCAAGCGTTAGTGTAGACAATTGTCTCCTGCACTACTACTACTACTACTACTACTACTAATACTGCTTGGGTGTTGAATTAAAAAAAATTTTTGCGAAAAGGTGTATGGATATATTTTATTGAAAAAAATATTCTTAAAAAATTCTAGTTTAATTTATAAAGTTTGTACTGGTGACAAAATTGGTTACATTCGTGTTCATCTACAAACTTAAGTATACCTTTTATTCCAAGATCGGATGGCCCATAATCGGAATTACGACTAAAAATTACAGGTTCAGTTAATAATCGTTTACCATCTACAATTAATGGTCTCATATCTTTTAAAATAAACTGTTTTTCTGAAAGTTCATACGAAAAATGAGTCAAACAATCAATCATATCTTGACATTCTGGGAATCCAATTTTAAACATGTTCATATCTAAATTTATCTCTAAAGCTCCAATAATAAAATTTTTAAATTCAATTTGAACCATTTTAGGAATTTTGAACAAATATTCTTTATCTCTATTGAAACGTTCAACAATTAAAAATGCAGTCAAATGAATTTTTAAAATTTGATTTAAATTTTCTTGACTATCAAGTATTTCAAGCCAAAAAAAATCGTTTCTAAAATATTTTTTTCTCTCACATTTTAATATTTTTAAGCCATGTGAGTTAATTATCGGTTCTCCGATCACTTTTATTTCGCTGTCGAAACTTTTTTTGGGGACGATCGGGCTTGAAAAACTACTTTTTTCAAAACTTAAAATTTTCGACTTTTCGAAATTTTTGAGCTCAACAATCAATTCATCATAAATTAATGAAAATTTTTTTCGATTAAGAGCTTCTATCACTTGACTACTCGTAATGAAATTGTAACGTTTTAAGAATGCTAGTCTTCTGTTAATCCTTGTCGATCGAGCTTTAAGAGTTATTTCACTCAAAAAAGATTGGGTCGTAATGTTCCACACTGGAGTTTTTCTTGAGTTTATGACAAAAAAAATTTCTCTATAATCTAATAATTGCTTGAATTGATCTTCATGGTTGACAAAATTTTTAAGATTTTCATCATACTTTTTGTCCAAAACACCAGTTAGATTTAGAACAAGGCTTATCGAATCTCGATGCCAGTCTAAATTAAGAATCTCCTCACGAACATTCATGACACTAATCAAATTTTTTTGTGTTTCTTTCTTTTTAAAATCGATTATTTTAATAGAGTTTTCCGAATAATTGTAAAATCCGAATGAAAAACGAATAGCTGAATGTAATTCAAGTTTTTCTATCAAGTGCTTTAATTCGTTTTTGGGCAATTCTTGATCATGAAATAGGAAAAATATGTCAATGTTTTTTGAAGATGTTGAATGTTCCAAATATTCGAAGATCTCTTCTTTGAACAAATCGTTTTTGTACTTTTCTCCTAAAATAAATTTTTTATTCATTTTAAATGGAATAACTAAGGTTCGTGCGGAACAAAACTTCAATAAAATCCGAAATTCTATTCGTGAAATTTTGTTTTTTCGATATAAACAATAATAGAGGCGAATATCTTAAAAATATTCAGCTGTCACTAAAATTCGGAGTCGGAATTTTTTTTAAAGACTAAAATCTGGGCAGAGGATCCCGTAAGTGAAAAAAAATCAAAAACTTTAGTTTAAAACGATATAATATTTTTTTAAGGTTCCGGAAATACAAAACGTCCACATATTTTTAAACTAATTTTTGACTGCAAAATCGTAATCTACATGTATCAAAACCTAGGAAAACCAATTTTTATTCAACCCTATATTATTCATACATATTCTGAAAAAGCGTAAAATATTCTACAATTTAAAAGTAAGGTTCGCCCAATGCAAAACTTCCACGCTATCAGGGCCGGCGCCAGCCTCATTCTCTCACTAGGGCAAGATATGATCCTACAACCCCACACCCTCCCCTCTCCAGACACAAAAACGCGCCCTAAAACACCCACCAGCTAACCTTTCACGATAGACCTTCTTTTATCCTTGTATGGCAATTTTTTTTCCTATCAGAATCGAAAGTCTTATTGACATAACTCATTTGACACTTGCTACATTGTAGCAAGGCTTCAGTAGGCTTGAGAAACAAAAAATTTTCTTTAAAAACTGAAAAGTTGACAAAAATGAACCTTACAAGATTTGTTTTTCTTTTGCAACTTTAGACTGGCTTATAAAGACATTGAATATACAGTAATTTTAATGATTTTTTTACTCACAGTGTGAGTTAACGTTAGCAATAAAAAAAAACGTTAAATAAAAACTGAAAGCGTTACTAAACGTTAGGCTCGTAAATCGATAGCGTTAGAATGGTGTGAGAGGTGTGTTAGGGTCGTAAAAAGAAGTGTGAGAGGTGCGTTAGGATGGTAAATAGAAGTGTGAGAGGTGCGTTAGGATGGTAAATAGAAGTGTGAGAGGTGCGTTAGGATGGTAAATAGAAGTGTGAGAGGTGTGTTAGGGTCGTAAAAAGAAGTGTGAGAGGTGCGTTAGGGTGTTAGAAATTAGTGTGAGGGTTTTTATCATAGAGGTCTCATGTCAAATTGTTAGAGACAACCCAATACTAGTGATAATTATATTTTCTGTAATTTTTTTGAATTCTAGTGAATTAATGTCTTTTACGCCCTATCACACTTCAAATATTTTTGTGTAAAAACCCTCACACTAATTTCTAACACCCTAACGCATCTCTCACACTTCAATTTTCAACTCTTACACACCTCTCACACTTCTTTTTACGACCCTAACACACCTCTCACACTTCAATTTACCATCCTAACACACCTCTCACACTTATTTCCAGTACCCTAACAGACTAGTTTTCAAATTTCACGCTTTTCTAACACTTTGTCTTTTACTGCATCACACATCCTAACGTTTTTTCAAAAAAAGTAAAAAAATCATTAAAATTACTGTACAAAGGAGATTTTTTAAATCTATTTTTCAAGTTAGCGGTTTTACTAAGTCGAAATAAAAAACAAGGGATTGTATTTAGCAACGATTATTCTAAATTTTTTTATTTATTCGTTTAACTTTCAATCCCACTTCGAATACATTTTCTCATAAAACAATTTCTTTTTTGTCGGCTGTTCATCTTTTATAAATAGTTACAAATTCAAATTGATTAGTACAAGCGTATCCGCCTTCTGAGAAAATTTCCAAGAAAATTCTGCTTATGATGAATGAAAAAGTAAAGAAAAATTTGATTTCTTGTCTAGGTTTCAAAGGTCTCACTGGGGCGGCGCCATACCCCGCCCCACCGTGGCGCCGGCCCTGCACGCTATATATGTTTTCTACGGTAATTCTATACGAGAAACATTTTGTAGAGAATTTCCTGCTCTCCAAGCCGATAGGTTAAAAAGTATATGTTTTGGGAATTTCCTAAAAAAACTAAAAAAAACTACTATCTTATTAAAAAAAAGAATTTAACAAGAAAATTTTCCTTCAAAAACCTTTTTAGCTTGTGTAAAATTTTTTTATCAGAATCTGTATGATAAACCATATAATTGTGTATATTTTACATTGATGCAAACGATTTACTAAAGACAACTCACTCAAGAGTGGCTAAATTTAGGCACCCTCGGTAAAAATTGAAATTTTTGATACCCCTCTAAGATTTTTGGAACTTGGGGTTTTCATATATGGGAAACACGGATATGTGGTCAGATTCTTTAAATTTAGATAGCGTGGAAGTTTTGCATTGGGCGAACCTTATTTTAAATGATCTTTGAGTTATTTGAAGGGTGCAAATTAAGGAAAAAAGAGTAAATTGTACCTTTTTTTATATAAATTATGCAGTGTTCATCTAACCCCTAAGATAAATACAAATTCTGATACTAGAAAAAATTCTGAACAATTTGTTGGTATACCCTATACCAAAGGCAAAACAAAAATAAAAAGAGTAAAAGATTTTCCGTTGTATCGCCATTGTTTTACAGAAGAAGGCTATTCAAGTTTGTTGTGTATTTAAGATGCTAAAAGAAAACAGTGTATTAATTATTTTTATTGTCCGTTTCAGGAGATAGCTAAAATTCCGGATTTTAGTGACAACCAAAATATTCCATTCTCGGAACCTTATTCCCAAAAAATTTTTTTGATCTCACAATTTCTGATCATTTCTGTATATGACATCAAAAATAGACAATAAAAATTAAATTTAAGGTTCGAGTTTTGATAAACTCGAACCTCAAATTTAATTTTTATTATGAGTCATGTTAACACTTGTAAGACCGTCTTATAAAAAATAAAATTAGATTAAAAATTAACCTTCTTTAACACTAATTTGATTTTTTCGTTTGCTAAGTACGACTTGCATTTGTTTTTCTTTTTCCGGTTTGAACTCGTATTTTTTTTGCTCTTGTTCTATTTTTTCCTTTTCTTTTTTTACATTTTCCATTTCTGAATGAATAGTTTTAAAGGAAATGACTTGGTTTGAATCGAACAAAAAAAACTACCTTCTTCTCTTTTCTCGATTTTTTCTTTCTGTCTCCGTAAAGCTTTTACTTGGTATTTTACCAGATCAAAATCGTACGATACATCAAAGCCCTTGATTTTTCGCAAAGCTAATTCTTCAAGTTTGTCCAATAACGAATCAATTTGACTGTCTATTTGTTCGTAGGTCTCCAATGCTTCAATATGTTCTTTCTGTTGTTCCATTGTTTCCATTGAATCGGATTGAATTGTTATTAGGTTAACTACATTTTCTTTTAAATTGAACCTCACATTACATCCCTCTCTCTGTTTTCAAAAAAAATTAATTCTTGAAGGAATATTAAAAATGCTTACTTTAGATGGCTTAAAATGCTTGCTAAAATAGTTATCATTTTCATCAACTTCTTCATTTGTTTGTCTATCTTCAGTCATTAGATAATCATTCACATAAAAGTCTTTCTAATCATAAAATTTTATAGATAGCTTAATTTTGTGTTGACAGACGTCCCAGTTGAGACTGAGACAAACGACATCCTTAGTTTGAGTCTAAACTTGGAGTTGTACCGGGTCTGTCTAATAATTTTTGACAAAACTTACATCCATTTTTGGAATGAAATATGCTCTAAGTTGTAAGAAGTTAGTTTGTCTTATACTGCACTTCCACCGAATTAAATGTACGTACTCATACCGTACCGTACCATCGTATCATACCGTACCCGTACCGTTTCTTCTTACCGTACCAGTCCACCGTACCGTACCGGAAAATAAAATTAAAAAAAAAAAACTTAGATCTTTCAACGGTACAATGGTACGGTACGCTCCGCTTCAGTATGGTACGATGGTACGGTGCGGTAAGGGTACGCCATTAATTCGGAGTGCAGTATTTGAACGTTGGTTTTAAAGGACTTTAAAATCCTTTTTAATTTTAAGAGAAAAAAAATTTCATTTAAACTTTTTTATTCAATAAAATTTCCTAAACTAAAAAAGTTTTCGGAATCGAACAAGGTTTAAATTGAAATCTTTGTCATCATTGAATGCTTCACTCGGTCTGGTAAGGTTTGATACTTGTGTTTCTTTAGTCTCAAATGATTACAAACATGATTACATTGATGTGTTTGAAAGAATTTTTTGATTCCTTTCAAAGCTAAATTTGTGGTCGAGAATCGATTGTAACCTTCTGGTGATGAGATAGCCGGATCTGTCAAAATGTATTCTTTGTTATCGACAGAAATACCTTGCAAGTCATTGACGATCAAATATTCACCAGTCGCTTGATAACTCCAATGAGAAAATGCGTCTAAAACAAAACAATTTACAGAAAAATTTTTTGTAAATTTTCAAAAATTTAAAATTACCTAAAGTGCATGAGTAAATGTCTTCATTTAAAACGCCACAGTTATTTATCCATTTGACAAATTCACCAGAAACAAAGTCTTCCACTGTAAAATACTCACCAGTCTCATCAACATGTATTAGACTAACTTCTAAAAAGCTAACTTTTTTATCCGTTCGCATAATGTCAAAAAACTTTTTGGCCAAAACACATGCAATCACTTGGGTTTCGATCATTTCTTTATAAAATTTCATCGTATTATGCTCTGGGTCTAGAGAAGCTGATTTTTTAAAAACACATTTTTTGGTACCATTTAATAAACCAGCATACGCGTATCTGATAGCACCTTTGGCAAATGGTTTTTCAGCTATTTGAATTTCAACATTTTCTTTTTTGAATTCAATTGTTTGATGTCTAATGTCTTCTACACCACCATGAAATTGAGCTCTGTATAAAACTGATGTGAAAGTTTTCAATCGATCTTTACTCCATGTTAAAAAACTCCTATCAACATCTATAATTCTCATTTTTTTTCCTCTCATTGAATGCATACTCAATGATTTTGATGCTGTAATAGTCTTCATTACTGAAGTTGTGACTATTTCTGTTAAACCTTCAACTCCAGCTAGTTTAAGTACGTTTATTTTTTTACCGTTGATTGAAATTAACTCGTTGCTAAACTCATCGATCATTTTAACTGTGCTATTATTTATCTCAGCGAAGTAATAGTTTATGTTTTTTTCAGCCAAGCCTTTCAATAAATTATTTATGTTCAAACCACGTGGATCTCCTGATGGATAGGTATCACCACAATCCAAGTGAAATCTTCTTCCATGGCATGGAGCATCGCCAATATGAAGCAATATTCTGCTCATATTTGACCAAGACAATTTATTCACTTCCTAAAAACAAAGTTACATTGAAGGCTAAAATAGGAAGTGTGTTAGAATTACCTCAAGACCGCCAAATATGTCTTCACATTCATCGTCGCCTCCAGTGGCCTTAACCGATGACACAAAAGTTTTGAAGCTGTCTATATTCTCAGTGAATGGAAACACGGTAACTCGGTCTGCACCATCTGTATGATCACGATATCCAATAAAAGCGGTTCTTAAATCGAATTCTGTGAATTTCTTTTTGAGTCTATCAGCAACTCTATGAACCACAGTCTTTGCTTCATTTATATAACTTGCCATGCTACCAGTTGCATCAACCATGAAACAAATGTCAACTTTTTCGGCATCGGCCAAGTCTTTAAAAATATTACTTATAGTTTTTTTTCTCAATTCCAATTCGACTAAACGTGCTTCAAGTTCTTGTATCTCTGTTTTGCCAGCTATTACGGTGGTTTCATCACGAAACAATTTGTCTTGATATTTTTTCTCAAGACCTTTTATTTCTTCTCTTTGTCTAGCTAGTTCTGTATTCATCGTTCTTAATTTGTTTATTTTTTCCAATTTTTTGTCTTTTTCTATTTTTGATTTTTCTATTTCTTTTTGTTTTTTGTCCAATTCTCTGTTTAGTTCAGATGTAGCCATATTTGAAGCAGTTCCAGTTGGTCTTGTTGTCGATTTAATAATTTTCATCTCATCCATCAACTTCTTGAGTTCACCTCCAAAAAATCCGCTATCATCTGCCCCTTCTCCAAGAGCATCTGCTTCTTCAATTAAAATAAAATTAAAAAAACAGTGATGTTTGGTTAAAAAATACTAGAGTCAGCTTCAATAGCAACCAACCAATTGTCATCGTAATTTGAAAGTTCAAGTAAAATTTCGTCGTCATCTACCTCAAGAAAATCAGATTTTCTCACAAATTTTTCAATTTTTTGTCCAAATTCTCTTTCAGCTAAAATTTTCAGAATGAAAATAAAACTCTTGAAATAAAAAAAAATTGATTATTACTTAGTCTTGTTAATGAATCTAAGCTTTTTGCTTCAATAATTCTTGGACCATTACCTCGACTAGTAGAAACCTTGAAACCGACTTTTGTTTTTTGATCTCCACAAGCGATTAGAGTCAAATCTTTTTCCGTGGCAAAAAAATCTTCCAAAACATAATCATCGTAAATTTCAGTTCCGTCGTTTTCTTTTAGAAGTTGGTCTATTTTGTACCCAAGTTTTTGTTCACCTTAATAAAATTCGTCAATAAAGTCAATTAGGTGATGTTTGAAGCCTTAAGTCCACAGTTATCAGTTTTGAAAAGTTGTAAATAAACTTTGACCATTTATTTAATTTTAGTAAAAAAATATTTAAAACCTCTTTGTTTGATCTGATCCAAGTTAGTGGCCGAAATTAATGCTTTCGTTTTTAAATCGGGAGATAAAAGTCTTATCAATGGCATTTTTTGTAAAATTTATTTTAAAAATTTTTCAAGCTTTTTTTTTTTTTTAAAAATGAAAATTTGAAACAACTTAATTTTTTAACAGATACTTTTAAAAACACAAGTATTGCAACTATGCATCAGCAATTCAACTATTATCATCGTATAAAACAACTGTGATTTGTTACGTTTAGCGTGCTATTTTTGAAATCAAATTTTTTATTCGTAATGCTACCCACGATCTGTAAAAAAATTTTCTTGGTGAAGATATCATTTATTATTTTTAATACTTTTTTGACAGATTTAAGAATTGATTTCTCCTTTACTCTGTTAATACCTTTGATATTTTTTTACCGCAGTCGACCAATAATCAGATTTTCGCACACAAGCACTGAAAATAAATTTTTTGGGTGTAAAATCCAGGAATTTTTTACGTCGAGTTTTATTTAATTTAATTTTGCACTTAATCCAAGTAAAACCAAAAATCTCATAGAATGAAACAAAAAATTAAATTTTTTCAGAAACAAATTTAAATTAGGCCTAAGAGTATTCCAATTCTATTAGAAGCTGTTTTTGCTAATCATACGATTTTATGATCGGACCCTCATTCATTTTCCAAAGTCGAATAAAGTCAATTTTCTCTGCAAGAACTTCTAACTGTATTTCCTATTATAATTTATACTGTATTAGTACTCCATGTAAAAAAAAACATTTTAGGAGCGAGTCACTTGACAACAGATCGTTGTTAAGCGGAAAACATTTTTAACTTCGTTTATTAATGCACGCCTCTTTCAGTAAGGAAATACAGTTTTGTTTTTTTATAAAAAAAAATATGTCCGATAAAGCGCAGATTGAGCACAAAATTATTCTAATTGCAATGTCTTGAAGACAAAAAACTATAACGTCCTTTAATTCAAATTTAAACTTGAATTTAAGTGAATTATGAATAACTTTTTATCAATTTATTCTTTTAAAAATGTATGATCTCCAAACCTCGTATTTCAATCTTTTAACATGAAGAAAATTTGGTTTTTCGAGAACCCAGTCTGAGAGTCCCTGGACAGCTTTGCTGGGGGATTACGGTAATTATTTATTAACAAAAACAATTTCAAATATTTTTTTTTTTAGAATGTATTTCATAAAACTATTCAAATTTGGTTTAAATGAACATATTTTAATTCAAACTAGCTCTCTGTCTCATTTAAAAGAGAAAGGTACTAAACTAAAAATTAATTTTCAAGAATTCATTGTTTGTTAATATTAAAGCTAGCAAACAATTGGGTTCAAACATTCAAAAATTTTTACGATATGAAGATTATATTGAGGTCGATGATGAAGATGTGTTCCAAGAATTGTTAAAATTATACAATAATCATAAAAATGAATATCTCAATTTAATTGCAATTGAAAATGACTTAGACACTCATTTGATAGATTTACAGACCAATAGGATACTACGTGAGATCAAAAACAACAAGTCACGGGTACAAGAGTTACAAGCCATTTCAGAAGAACACGAAGAAAAATTGATTCAAAATAATGAAAAACTTGACAGCCTCAAAAAAGAGTATAAAAAACTTATATTTGAGACTGTAGCAACTAAAATGGTTGACCAAAATGAAATTCAAAGATTGGAAAAAAAATTAGAGATTTTGAAAAACAAACAAAATGATTTGGCTTGTCTATTTTCGAATATAAACATATCTGATGATGTTGATTTTTGTTTTTTGATCGATTGCACGAGTAGTATGTCAACTTATATTGAACAAGTCTATGACTCAATTGATGATATAATTATTCGCATTCGATCCAAGTTTACTTCAATTAAGGTTAGATTTTCATTCGTCGGATATCGAGACTTCAGCGAGGCTGATGATAGAATTATAAGCACTCCGTTCTTAGAAGATATTGACCTATTCAAAACCCTTTTGGGTGAAATTCGAACTTTTGGTGGTGAAGATGAATGTGAAGACGTGTTCGGGGGATTACTCGAATCGACTAAATTAGACTGGTCAAATCGGGTTAGAATTCTATTTCATTTATGTGATGCTCCATGTCATGGTTTAAGATTTCATGCTCATTGTCAGGACCTCTATCCTCAAGGTGATCCATTTAATATTCAAATCAAAGATTTACTTTCAAGCTTAAACGAGTTAAACATAAATTATTATTTTGCGCAAATTAGTCCGAGCACTTTAAAAATGATCGAAGAGTTTAACAAAGAGTTGCCTCATTTTCAAGTCAAAAGTCTTAAATTGAGGAAAAATATGACTGAATTAATCACACAAACATTCCAAGAGTCTTTAGTCGAGACTAAAAGAGCCAATCATTCAAATTATGGTCTTAAATTAAGAGAGTTAAATGCACCGGATTGGTCAAGTTTTAAAAGTTTTAAAAAGTTTAACGCTGATTATTTTACAGCTCAGTATTTACGAAATTTTAGTCAGATCAATGAAAATTCGATTAGATTCGACAAACATAGCTCAGTAGTCTGGATTGGAGAAAAACCGTTCTCTCAAGGCGCCTTACGATTTGCATATCCGTGTATTGTAGACATGGACGATGTAGATAAAGAGTGTAAACTAAATTGTGTCATTAAAGAATCAATTTATACCAACCCAGAGTTTAATACAAGGAAATTTCATGAAGATAATATCCAAGTACAGTTAATAGCAAGTTATTTAGCTCATAAATTTTCCCAATTGAATCAAGATTTCAAAATTCGATTTTTAGAAGTTGATCTAATTCGAGTTCATGAGACTGGTATTTATTATTCGATTGAAGAATATTCGGAAGGTGAGTTTAAAAAATGGATGAATAATGAAGGTAATATTAATAATGAAGAAAATGTTGATTTTTTGTGTGCTTTTTCGCATTGGACATATCAAATAACGGGAGAGTATTTGATGATAACAGATTTACAAGGTTTTTGTTATAAAGATAATTCGTTTACTTTAACTGATCCATCGATTTGTTGTCCATCAGAGCCTAATCGATTTGGTAGGACTAATCTTGGAATGAAAGCAGTAAAAAAATTTTTCTCTAATCATAAATGTAATCATATTTGCAATAGATTTAGACTGAGAAAATATGATTTTTAATAAAAAATTTTTGTTTAAAACTATCTTTTTACATTAAATAAACTTAAAAATTTGAATTTACCAAACTCGAATATTTAACAAGTCCTAATTTAAAGTTTCTTATAGAAAAGTTTTTTATGATTTTTACTTTAAATTGGCTTTAAATTAATTTCTTTCTAATCAATTTAAAATTGAATATATAAGAGTAAGTCTTTCTATCTTTAATTTTAATTATATTTTAAAGGTATTAGGGATTAGAAACTAAAAAAAATATCGACGTAACCATGCCGTGGCCAGTCCCAAGCCTGGATGTGAAAATGGGAGGGCGGCGATGTTGCTGTCATTCTAACACCGTTCTTAATGTGCTGTACTACTGGTACGTGGGTCTAAGAATCGCGTTCGAATCTTGTCGTATTGGGGTGCTGCTAGCTTTGACCATCGCGTCGTATAGAACCCTGGGAACTTGGGCGAGAATTTGTTTTACAGCTCTAGTAACAAAATTAGTTGTCGAGTTCGCAGCTTCGACTAGGATGAGTGGCGCTATTTAAGATGAACGTCCCACAGTTACTGGAGTGGATGGCAGTAACATAGTCGTAACCATGCCATGGCCAGTCCCAAGCTGGACGAGGAAATGGGAGGGCGACAAGTCGATGTAAGTAATGGTAAGTCACTTTTTAATCCGGACTTGGGACCAGCTAAAAGTATGGTTATGACTCCTGTTACAGTGGGACGCTCATCATAAACAGTGTCACTCAATTATAACAGCACTTGTCTGATATTTGTGTAAAAAATAGTGGGAAGAACTCAACAATAAAATATTACAATATTCTGTCGAACTATAGTCACTTTAACATAATTTTAATTATTTTACATAAATTGTTTTTGAATTAAGCCAAAAGACTACATTGGTCACATTGTAAGCTTATTTGAGACTAAACATTTTTTTTTGAATTGAAATTTTGAAGTTTTAACAAAATAAGTATAAAATGTCCTAAAGGTCATTTTATAAAGATTTAACATTCAATTTATTCATTTTCATCAAAGAACTATGTAACATTTCAATGCAAATTCCGCCCCCAAATATCTCGGAAATGGTTAGGTGTAAGTCATTTCTGATGAGAAATTCGAAAACTAGACCTAATATTCTAACCCAATGGATGGCTTCGATTACATAAAAAAATGGGATCAATATATTACATATCAATAGATAAGATTGCATTATTAAAAATTTAAATTTTTTTTCAAAACTTTCTGATTAGGACTTTTTTAACGTGGTTCTTTATGAAAATTTACAGAAAATAAAGTCTGATGTAATCTAATTTTAAGTAAAAAAAGCAAAAAAACTTACCTTTTATTTTATCAGGCTTGGGACCGGCCTAGGCATGGTTACTACTATGCCACTGGCATCCACTCCTGTTACATTGGAGCGTTAATCATAAACAGTGTCACTCATCCGAGTTTATGGCTGCTAACTCGACGACTATTTAGACTTAGCTTGGAACCACAAACCAAGCGTTATTCTCACTAAAGAGAATACTTAACTTTAGAAAACAAGGATTTCATCTTAAAATAATTTTTGGAAAATTTTGAGTTATTTATTTATTAAGTATTTTTTTTTTTTTTTTTTTTTTTCATTTGGACCGTTTCACCTCAAGGGTTTTCGGCCTAGTTTATTGTTAAACAAGTAAAAGTATTTTACAAAAAGGACAGGAAACAAAAAATAAATAAATACTGCACTTGTACCGAACTTCCACCTTTTGCGGAGCGAACCGTAGCCGTAGCGTACCGTACCGTAGCCTTTGCGAACCGAACCCACCGAACCTACCGTACCACCGTACCCTCATCGTACCGTAGCGTACCCATAGCGCACCGAACCGTACCCTTGCCGTAGCGTACCTACCGTACCCACCGTACTCACCGTACCCACCGTACTCACCGTACTCACCGTACTCACCGTACCCACCGTACTCACCGTACTCACCGTACTCACCGTACCCACCGTACTCACCGTACTCACCGTACTCACCGTACCCACCGTACTCACCGTACCCACCGTACTCACCGTACCCACAGAAAGATTTGCAGATGACGCTGAGACGTTTAAAAAATTTAAATCAACTTGTTTGAGCCGACGAAGAAGGAGAATTGGAAGAAGTCTTACTAAAAAAAAAAATCTTTGGAAAAATTAATTAATTCCAAAGATTTTGATTCTTTTAGCATAATAAAAAAAAAGAGTTTTTATCATTAAAATTATTTTTTTTGTACGGTGAGTACGGTGAGTACGGTGGGTACGGTGGGTACGGTGGGTACGGTGAGTACGGTGAGTACGGTGAGTACGGTGAGTACGGTGAGTACGGTGAGTACGGTGAGTACGGTGAGTACGGTGAGTACGGTGGGTACGGTGAGTACGGTGAGTACGGTGGGTACGGTGGGTTCGCTACGCTAAAGGTTCGCCTTCGGTAAGGTACGGTTCGCTTAAAGTACGCTACGGTACGGTGGTACGGTGGCTACGTTTTTTTTGGTACGCTACGGTTCGCAAAGGGTACGCTTCGCTGCGCTGCGGCTACGCAAATGGTGGAAGTTCGGTACAAGTGCAGTAATTCGTTTAAAGTTCGTTGATGATTTAAGTGAAATTAAGTTTTGAGTAAAATAAAAGTCCTAATAAGGTAAAATAAAAAATAAAAAAAAAAAAAAATATAAAAATAAAACATGAAAAATTTGTGCTTCAGATTTGATTTCCATTTACGAAGTTAAAAATTACGTCTTTAAATTGACAAAACAACGTTTCAATATCAAGTCTTCTTCCGTTTGCATATCTAAAATATTCATCTAGCGACTCTAAAATAATTGGATTTTTGTTAGTAATGGCTTTTATAATGAATCTAAGTGAGAGCTGCTTGAAACGTTCTTGAATTAAAACTGTTTTGGCTAAATCATGTAAGGTGGTAATACGAGTGTACCTTGGCTTATGTAGAATGAGACGAAGTGCAGAGTTTTGAATTTTTTGTATTGTATAGGTGTTTGTTTTTGATAAACCTGGACTAATAATAGCAGAATAGTCGAAAATCGAACGAATTAATGACAGATAAATACGGAGGAGAATATTTGAGTTTAGTTTCCAAGATTTGTGGGATAGGATTTTGATAACATTTAAGCGAGTTGAGCATGAATCGGTTATTTTTTGGATTTGTTGAGAGAAAGTCAATTTTGAGTCGAATATAATACCTAAAAAGGATTGCTCATTACAAATGTTTATTGGTTGATTGTCAAGTAGTAAATTGAATGTTGTCGTCGTGTGACTCTTTTCGAAGATCATGTAGTTACATTTGTGAACCGCTAAACTAAGACGCCAAGTGTTGAGCCATTTCATAAGAATTGAGAGGTGGTCGTTTATTAGTTTTGCTACGTTTTTTAAACTCTTCAACATTTTGTAGAACAATAAATCGTCTGCGAACAAAAGAGAATAAGAATCATTTTTCTTTGAGTTATTCGGTATGTCGTTGATGTAAATTGAGAATAGAATCGGACTTAAAACTGAACCTTGTGGAACTCCAGCGAAAGTAGACAGAAATTCTGAGAAACTGTCATTAACTTTTACTCTGAACCTTCTGTTTTCAATGAAGTTGCGACACCACATGATAATATAGTTTGGTATACCAAGTTTAATCATCTTATAGATCAAGCCGTCATGCCAAACCTTATCAAAAGCTGATGCAATATCGAAAAATATTGCGCAAACTTTCCAACCACGATTGAAGCATTCTAAAACTTTTTGTGTGAATTGAAAGATATTATCTCTTGTCTGTCTATTTTTTCTGAACCCGGATTGAATCTTTGTTATTAAATTGTTCTTCTCAAGGAAATAGTAGAGTCTGTTCTTGATTAATCTCTCGTTTAGCTTGCATAGACAGGATGTTATGCTAATTGGGCGATAGTTTTTGACGTTGGATTTGTCGTCAGCTTTCTTTGGAATCATTGTGATTTGAGACTGTTTCCAGTCCGCCGGAATTTCTCCAGATATAGCTGATAGGTTGAATAAATGTAAAAGTTTGGACTTGAAACTATCTGGGAAATTTTTAATAAGGATGTTGTTAATACCGAATTGGTCACTCGTTATTTTTGAGTTAAGGCTTTTGATTGAGTCGTTGAGCTCATTCGCAGTAAAAAGAGAAAAGTCGTTACTGTTGAATGATGCGTTTTTGACTTCGTTTTCAACTAATGCTTTGTGATTATCATCGAATTTATCAGACGTAGGGAAACTGAACGTTGTGAAAAGATTTTTTGAGAAAGCCTCTGCTTTATCTTTGTCATTTGTGATGGAGATGTTCTCAACTAGGAGGGTGGGTATCGTTTTTGAATCTTTTTTTTTCCTTAGTTGGTTTATTTTTTTCCAAAACGGTTGTGAGGAAAGTGGATTTTTACCTACCTTTTTCAAGAAGTTGTTTTATTAAGTATTTATTAAGTCAGATGGATAAATAGGATTTTTTTTCTTGAAATCCTTGGCGCTATGTAGTTATGTGAACTGATTAATTTTGTGATCTTGCTTAAATTTGATTTGTGATCTGAAGATCACACTTTTTTTACCTGTAAAAATTATATGAACTCAAAAAGTTAATTGAAGCAGATCACAAAAATTTTATTAATTAAAAAATATAATTAATTAAATGTCAAAAGTCGAGATAATTGACAAACATTATTTTTTCTTTTGTTTATGCATTTTACTGCTATGTACAGCTAGTCCCCATGCACTATTGAAACTTTTGGAGCAATGCTGACATGCAAACTCTGACGAAATAGCCTCCGGTTGAAGTATTTGATGAACAACATCATTCGCTTCAGCGCTATGAAGAATTGGGGAGTAAGATTCTTTCTCCAAAATCAAAGCATTTCTTTTTACACTCGCTGATAATGACATCTCACTCAAAAAAAAGCTTTATCGATACTAGAAATCTTGTCATGTACTTGTCTATCTAAGGATGTCATCGATTTTGCCGTTTCCCAATGCACCTTATCTTCAGTTTTATTCGAGATGAACAACACGTTATCACTAGTCCAGTGATACCAACCATATTCTTCACACTTGCCATGTATTAAAGCTCTTTGTGACTTAGACAAATTCACAAAGGACAAACTATCAGCGTTATTTTGGAAGTGATCATATAATTCAGATAATTTGTTAAGAACACTATGTTCACTGTCATTATCATGAATACTAATAAAAATTTTTTAAGCGAAAATTTGTTGCGGGATATGCGGAAATTAAGAACTTGTGTGATTAATTTTGAAAATTGCGGAATTCCGCAATTTAGTAGGTCATTTCGCGGAATAAAATGCCAAAATTATTTGCGGAATTCCGAAAAAATATTCCGCGTTTTAGTAAAAACCTTTCAATGAAATTTCGTTAGGCTTTTTTCTTGAAATAATCGAGTTACATAAACATTTAGAATAGAAAAAAAAAGCAATTAGAATGATTTTGAAAGGAGAATAGAAAAAAAATCTAATTGAATTCAATTAATTTTCATTCAAAGTCTTAGTCAAAAACAACAATGTCTAAATTCAATGTTTTGGTGTGGGCTCCTGTTTCTGGGTCAACAAAATTGATAGAATGGTTAACAGTTAAGTGATTAAAGTTTTTGAATTCTTTGAGCTTTGTATACGAAGACCAACTATCGGATATTATAGTTGTCCCCTCTTCGATGTAATCGTAAATCACCTTAAGCAAGGGTTCAGCCTTTCGGTTCGGTACTATAGCTATAAAACATCGGCCATTTTCCCCTCTTTCAACCATCCCGAACATCCACACCTGGCGGCGTTTCAACCCACTCCCTCTATGGTACTTGATCTTTGCAATAAGACTTTCGTCGATTTCAACAAACTTCCCAATACCTCCTAGTTTAATTTTTGAGTTTTTTAATGCGACGCTACACAAGTTTCTCAATTTTTTAAAAATATTCCCAATGACATGAATACCGACAGAAATATCATTCAATTTTAATAAGTCGAGCGATTTCGCCATAGACATTTGAGTTGCCCATAATTTAATAATTTGAAGTATCACAAATAACGATGTTTTAAATAACGAAAAAAAAGAGCCGCGATTGATACTTCGGTACTTCTGACATTTGGTTAAGGGGCAACGCCAAGTAAAATGCGAATTTCCATCTTGATTCCGTTTGCGTTTGGTCAAAATCATTTTAGCACCACACGTACAGACAATATCTTAAGATAGAATTTTCATCTGTTGCAACTTTTCGATACAATTCCTTTCATCAATTAATTCCATATTTAATTGTTTTTATAAACAAGTTTTTAACACACACGAATAAAATAACAGAAATTAATGGTTCGGGGCAATTTTGTTACACCACGAAAATTTGTTACGTTACATTTTTGTTATTTTTGAAACTTTAACTATTGTAACGAAAAGTGTAATTGTAATAAAATAAACTTTTATTGATTAAATATTTCGTTACGAAAATTAAGTTAATTAGTTAAATAAATGAATAATAAATAAAATAAAACAGTTAACGCAACTAGTTATTATTGTTATTATAGTATTTTGCTAACGCAAAATAAAACAGTTAACACAACAGAAACAGTTAAAGCAACTTATCAGAGATGAATCGTATAAGGCTCAGACACAAAAGAACATAAACTTGGCCAAGCTCAGGAGTCTTGACAGAGCAAGTTTTTGGTCAAGAATTGCAAACTTTAGGAAAAGTCGTAAAAACGTTAACACATGTGTTAGCAAACTCAAGAATGATGACTTCATGGCGTTTTACTCGGATTTGTTTTCTCACAACGGCAAATCTAATTCAACCGAACAAGATGTCATTAAGAATGAGGTTAAAAATCACTACCAAGATATCAAAGACGTGATTTATGATCCGATCTTCAATGAAGATGATATTCTGAACATAATCAAGTGCCTTAAGAAGAAAAAAGCCACCGGCCTTGATAACATTTGTTCTGAATTCTTCATCTTCGGGTTGTGTCCAAAGTTATTGCACGTTTTAACTTGGTTTTTTAATGCTTGTGTGAGTTATGGTTACCTACCGTCAGATTTCAATGTATCGTTAGTGACACCAATTCCCAAAAAAGGTAAAGCATCTCAAACGAGTGACTTTAGACCTATTTCCGTTTCAACGACGATGGCAACTATCCTTGAAGCGCTTTTGTTAAGCAAGATGAGTTTGCTTAAGCAATTTCACACGAATCAATTTGGTTATAAAAGAAGATCTCATGTCGTCATGCCTACTTCATTGTGAACGAGGTAATAAACTACTACCGTCAATTTGGTCAAGAGTTCATCTTATTAGCCTGGATGCGAGTAAAGCTTTTGATAAGCTTTGGCGCGATGGGCTGTTTTACAAATTAAAGGATAAAGTCCTGGATAGTATCTGGAGGCTTCTGTACATGTACTACCAAATTTCGAAAATAATGGTTAACTATGAAGGCAAGCGCAGCGAGCTAATCGAAACAACCGAAGGTGTGAAGCAGGGCGGGATTCTCTCGCCATACCTTTTTAACTTCTTCGTGAATGACATGATAAGTGAGTGTGTCGATCTCGGGATAGGCGCAACAATCAATGAACACAATCTGTCAATAATTTCTTATTGTGATGATGTAATCATTCTATCACCATCCAGTTTTCACTGTAAAATTCTTTTAGGCATGTGTGCCAGCTATGCACTCAAATGGAAAATGGATTTTAACCCTAATAAATCTGCTTCGTACACAACCTACAAAGGTAATTTCTCTTTGTCGGGATGTTTTTTTTCACTTAAGATTGACTTATGTGAGTTTTGATCCAGCCAATACATCGTTTTGTAAACAGTTAAGCAATGTTGAAAAGAAGATCCACATTGATTGTACGGAGTATAGTTTCAAAACAAGTATCTCAACGATCGACTTCTTATTCAGAGAGAAAAATAGGGGTCTTGTTGACTCAGTCAGGTCTGTTGTCTCTCATCTGAAGCAGGTGTTTACACAAAATTTAGACTTTTTTTACTTTTATAATTTGTTAAAATTGCTTTTAAAGCTAGACGTTAGTCGTGTAACTTAATTTTTATACATTCTTTTTTGTATTTTTTTTTTTTGTAAATTTTTTATACTTTTATTTTTACTTTAATTTGTCTATGAGGCTTAAACAATAATAAATAACAATAACAATAACAAAAATAAAATTAATCATCATTTACAACCTCCATGTCATCATCAGAACTTGAACAATCGCTAATACTCTCAGCATCTGAGACAACTATTTCTTCACTATTTTTAAGTTTTTGCTCAAGTTTCGACAAATCAAATGCTTGTATTGCGTACTTGACGAATGTATCAATATTTATATCACCGTCTCTTAGCATCTGTTTTTGATTCAATAACAAGGCATCATTCAGTACGTACAATTTGTTTCGTGGTGGAGCTTTCTCTTTGTTAAGGGCACGGTTGTATTTCAAAGCTGCATCGTCTTGTTCGATTTGAAATTTATTTATTGCTTTGAATATATTTGGTATGGCAACACTTAAATGAACGTTAAGTTTTAAATTGTACCCTTCCAAATTGTTGTTGGTACGTGGTGTACCGTTTGTATCAAAGTGGTTCCACATTTCAATATTGTATGACCCTTCAAAATACGTTTTGACAAAGTAGGTCTTAAAAATGTCTAATTTTGGAGAAAAAAAAAACAGAACCAGAACATCCGGATACTTTGCACAGCCAATTGATGCTTTTTTTGTTTACTCGTTGTCGTTTAAAGAAATAATGTCATTAGCATCGTGATTGGGATTTTAGTTATCCATGATTGTTTTTTATACCAATTGTTTGGGACGTATTTAATTGAATTCATTTTGAAACGGAATAATTAATTTGTTTGTTTTTTTTTGTAATATTTTTTTTGTAATTATTTTTGACAGTGTAACAAAAGTGCTTTTTTGAAATTTGATGTTTTACAATTTTATTACACTGTGTAACAAAATTCACTTTTTAGAAAGTGTAACAAAACTATCGTGACAAAAGTAACCTAGACGAAATTAATTATGAAAAATGTAAGATCACAAAAAAAAGTGCGAGTAAATTTTTGTGATCTTCCAATTAATTTCAGACCACATAAAATTAAGTTCACAAAATGTGTGATCTTTAGTTCACATAACTACATAGCGCCAAATCCTTATCAATTAAAGCCATTGGAACATTGACAGCTGCGTTTACCGCAAATCCTACAATTGGAACTGATTTTATTACGTTATATAATTTAGACATTTTATTATCTATAATTTTAGTTATCATAAAATTACGAATTAAATTTATTTCCCCCGATTTAAAATTGGTTTAAAAAAACCTATGAACAAACTCGACATTATGACTTTTCTGAGCTTTGTTTTAAACTTTTTTAAAAGATAAAAGCTGAACAGGCGGCACCTATATAGATATTTATGAAAGAATGACTAAGCAAAAACCAATTTTAAATCGGGGGAAATAAATTTAATTCGTAATTTTATGATAACTAAAATTATATGATAAGAAATTAATATAAATAATATAATATTTTTCTAAAGCTCTCAAATTAAAAATAAAATGTCTAAATTATATAACGTAATAAAATCAGTTCCAATTGTAGGATTTGCGTTGAACGCAGCTGTCAATGTTCCAATGGCTTTAATTGATAAGGATTTCAAGAAAAGAAATCCTATTGATCCATCTGACTTATGGCCACATAAATCCTTATCAGCTGTAATAAAGCATACTGGAGCACTTTTTGATGATTATGATGAGAATATTTGGATAGGTAAGAGTAGTCTTGGTCCTTCACCAATCGGAATTTCTATTCGACTAACAGGTACTGAATTTTATCATTGGGCTATAATGATCAAAGGTACTGTTTATCATGTTCAACCAAATGGAAAATCATCGGGGAACTTTGTAATCGAAATAACAAGAGATTCAAGTGTTAAAAAAAGATTTACATGGTTTCGTCTGACAGACCAATTTTGTGATCCAAATTATAATCTTGATCCAAAAGAATTTTCAAAACAGTATGAAAAAGATCATTTTTATAAATTAGGTTCGATTGCTTCCTCTGACAAATCTTCAACAAACTGTCAATTTTTTGTCCGTGACATGATTGAGTACATGTTTCAATGTTCGAAAGACCATGCTGAATTGATGATTCAATCAACAATTAATACAGATTATGCACCTGCTTACATTGGAGAAGATAATGATGGAAATCCTGTATTTGCTGATTATTTTATTGATTAGAGCTTTAATTTTTTAACTTAATAAATAAATAACTCAAAATTTTCCAAAAATTATTTTAAGATGAAATCCTTGTTTTCTAAAGTTAAGTATTCTCTTTAGTGAGAATAACGCTTGGTTTGTGGTTCCAAGCTAAGTCGTCGAGTTCGCAGTCATAGACTGTTTATGATGAACGCCCCACTGTAACAGGATTATTAACCATATTTTTAACACCGTTCAAGTTATTGGCCAAATCAATCATGTTCTTTTAATCGATACTCAAATTTTGTTAAACAGCTGCATCAACTCATTTCAACTCAGCAAAAAAAGACAAATATTATTTACTAAACAAGTTTATAAAAATTCCCTCGTCGATTTTTGATCACATTGTTTGATTCTTTGTCAGCTATTAAACAATTTAACACCGAAGTTATACAGATAAAATTTTGTAAAGACTCTTGTGATCCACAAACCTTAAACGAATGGGAACTCTTAATCTCCCAATCGTTGAAATTAGGCAATCATTTACCCAAATAAAAATCGAATAATTTTATCACACAATCTCATTTTTCAAACAAAGCCATCGCACCTTGTTCTGATGTACTCAAAGTTTGGAGACACATAAAAAACTTGTTGAATAGTCTATTGTTTCTAAATCTTCTTGCGAGGTTTGAGTCATTAGACCTCTTGGGGTTTGACTCGGGGTCTTGTGTTCAAATTGTAATGTTTTGAAGTTTTAGCTTTTATGGTCGAGATCGAACCCGGTCAGAGCGCCGTTGGCTATGACTTAGACTTTTCGAGGTTCAGACGCGAATAAGTTCAATACTTGGTTTACAACAGCCTTTTCCAATGTCTCTTGTAAATCCTCATCCAAATCAAGGTCTTTTAAATAATTCTTTGAGAAATTCACAAAGTTTTCTTTGATCCCTGAGTTGTTTAGGAATACATCACATCAAAAAGTGTATTCTACCTCCTCCTCTTCAATCGACTATTGATTACTACTGATGTTTTTTTATTGATGAATATGATAATATAAAAAATAGTCTAACCATTTGTATTTCCTTTTCATGTCAAGATTCTGAGATAAGGGGATCCCAAAGGACTAAGGTGGTGGTCCTTGACTCCCCCCCAGACTCGTAGAAATAACTTTTCTTGCCTATCCCATGCAACTAAATTCATAAACTTTTAACAAGCAAGATCGGTTCAATACAAAGATTTATCATGAGACTTTTTGGATTTTTTGACCCCAGAACAATAATTTAACAACAAAAATTGTGTCAACAAAAAAATTCCAAGTTTGTCCGTAGAGCTCATTCAGTAAATTTTAATTTTTTAGTTTTCAAATTTTTTAACATTTGTTAATTAAAATTTTGGCGGTGAATATAATGTTTTGAAATCTATCAAAAAAATTTAAGATAACAAGGATAGAGTCGCTAAGCTCCTTGTTCTGAGCCGCAATTGAGACAATTTAAATTATTTTAACTAATGTATATTTTTTAATTTTTGAAAATCATGTACTTGGATATGTAAGATTTGGTAAAATGTTACCTGGATAGAGCAACATAAAGATAACTAAAAGTTTTGTGCTTAATAACATCTAAAAAATCATCAGGAGAAGTCTTACCAGTTTAACCCCTCTTAAAAAATTAAAGATAATTCATATCATTAATTTGATACATCGGCTCTTCCTTAAAAAATCGACCAGTGTATCCATTAATCGGAAAATATGATTTTTAGAAATAAATTCTATTAGCACAAAATCAATAAATTACTTTTTTCTTGCTATTAAGACATTTTTTTAAAAAAAGAACTCAATCAAAAAAATGTAAGATTATAATCCAAATTTTGCTATCCAGGATCCCAATTCTCCTTATACGAGAATAATTACAATCTTCATCACAAACCCTTTTTTGAAATCAAAAGTTATTTTACTTAGGGGTATCCAAAAGTTTTGACGTTTTCATCAATAATTCATTTAAAAATTTAAAAAAAAAAATTTTTGCATAACCATGTTCTCCATTTAATTAGCTTTCTAATGTTTGGTCGCATCAACATATTGAATATGTATTTCAAAAGTTTCAGCTCATAATTTGAAACTCACATTTTTCAAAATTTCAAAAATGAATAAGGAGCACGTAAGAAGCTATATTTTGATCAGGTATAAGTTAAATATTAGAGCAGCAGTAATCCATTCCGAACTTATGGCATCAATGGAAGATATTGCTCCTTCTAAACGTACTGTCGAAAGGTGGGTTGAACGTTTAAAGAGTGGCGTGGAGTCAGTCAACGATATTGATCGAATTGGGAGGCCAATTACGGCGACTAATTCTTCAAATGTTGATCGAATTCGACGACTTGTTGAAAAGAACCGGATGATATCTATACATTATATTGAAGCTGAGACAGGCCTGAGTTATGGAACAATTGGACGGATCTTGCACGACCATTTAAATTTACGTAAATTATCCTCGCGTTGGATCCCCCATGAATTGAATGAGAATCAACAAAAAAAAAGGGTTGAGATTTGTCGCAAAAATTTAGAACTTTTAGAAACCCAAAGATGGCGTTTATGTGATATAGTTACAGGGGATGAGTCATGGATTTACCACCGTAAAATTGGGAACAAAGCATCTAATTCGAGCTGGGCTCCAAAGGGCCAAAGTCCGCAAACTGTGGTAAAACGCAACCAATTTGAGCCAAAATCAATGGTGTGTGTTTTTATTAAAACAACATGACCTGTTTTAGTGCATGTAGTTCCTAGGGGACAGTCTATAAATAACACCTATTATGTTGAAAATGTCTTAGGTCCTCTTATTGAGACCTTAAAATCGCAAAGACCAACATCAGGTACAAAAAATATGAAAATTTTGCATGACAATGCTCGACCTCATGTTCATGAAAACGTCAAGAACTTTCTCAATACTAATCACATGACCATAATCGACCATCCGGCTTACTCCCCAGACTTAGCTCCATGTGATTTTTGGTTATTTAACGAAATTAAAAAACGCTTACCCGATCGTACAAGTGAAGAACTCTTGGAATCCCAAATTACAGAGATACTTAATTCGATTCCTAAAGAAGAGTTTCAAAGGACCTTTCAAAAGTGGACTGAGCGGATGAAACTTTGTATAGAAAATCAAGGCAATTACTTTGAACACCTAAAAAAATAAAATCGATAAAAAAATTTTTTTTTCGTCTTTTTTAACCCGAACGTCAAAACTTTTGGATACCCCTAAGTAGATTTAAAATAAAAAGAGAAGACACAAGTGCAAAAAAAAAATTTTGAAAATATTCAAATTTTTTTTATTTAGCCTAATGCTTGAAAGAAATAGTTTATTGTTCTCTGTTTTTAAGTTTTAATTGAATTTTGTCTTTTCAAATCTTGACTGACCATTTTTTTTCATTCATAGATTCAAAAAATATTTGAAAATAATGTCTTCAAAGTGTGTCTTGAAGACAATGATTCAAAACTTTTAAAAATTCCGAGTTGCCAGAAAATGATTTGTTTTGAGCATTTTGAAAAATTGCCATTGGTTTTCAACTGCCCAGTGTGCCTAAACCACAATGAAGCTAAAAACGGCGTGCTAACGATCGAACTAAACACAAAGAAAATTGATACAATAAAAAAAGAAGAGATGAAAAGAATAGCCAAAGATCCAGATAATTTCATTCATGAACAAATTAGTCGAGTTATAAACGAAATAGACATTAAACGTGAGCAATTAAAACTTGAATATAGCGCCAAAATCGATGAATATTCTGACCAGTTACTTCAAGAAGTACACCAACGTTCGTATCAATACAAAAAAGATTTAAAAGAAGCTGCAAAAGAGTCCGAAATATATCCTGAAAATTTTGAAAAAGTGATTGAAAATTTGAAAAATATTCATTTAGAATCCGAAAGCTTCGAAGGTCCTGAAAATTCGCAAGAAGTCTTTGGTAAATTATGTTTTGAAAATTCTCAACTTCCGTACGCTCCGAATTTGCATGACTTAAAAGTTGTCAAAACTTGTAAAACTCTAACATATCACTATAAATCATCGATACACGAGTTTAGCTCTGGTGAAATTTTGATTTCTGGCGGTAAAATTTGTGAATTATGGGATTTGACAAGCAATGAATGTTCAAGAACTTTCAAAATTGATAATGATGATTATTCAATCTTTGACGTGAAAATACAAGAACCGAATGAAATAATTTGCTTGGTCAGAGACAGAATTAAAATATGGGACAAGGATACTGGAGATTGTCTTAAAGAATTTAAAACCATTTATCATTCCGGCTTTCGCTCAATGGAATTATGGAATAATGATAAAATAATCGTTGGAGATTCATCGGTAAAAATAATAGATAAAAACACTATGACTCTAATGAATACTTTTGATGTCAAGAATATTTTATGCCTAAAAATGTTCGACTCAAACCGATTACTTGTCGGTGGTTATGATGGTATGATTCAACTTTTGGATTTGAAAAAGCTCAAACTGAAACGAACTTATCCAAATTACAATGACGAAATCACAAAATTAGAAAGATTGAATTCAAAAGAATTTTTAAGCGCTTCTATTTATGGAGAAATAAGAATTTGGAATATCAATCAATCTAAACCTTTAATTTGTCTCAGAGACTGTGATGCAACTGTAATTAATTTGTTTCCATGTAAATTCAATGAATTTATTTGCTGTTATGATCGTCAATTAGAAGTATGGAATAGAGAATCCTCAATGAGATTGAGTGCGTTAAAATTTGATTTTGGCGATTATGCGTCTAATGCAAAATTGTTAAAGTCAGGAGAAATTTTGGTTCTGTATAAAACCAAAAAGTTTTCAATCATGCAAAACCAATAATTTTATTTACCATTTTTTTTCAAGCTTTCATTTAAAATTTTAAATAAAGAAGATTTATTTTGATTAACTTCTTGAAATGACAACCTGCGTAGTACTACCCTACCGCGTCACGAAATGTTAATACAAATCTTGACCAGAAATAAATTTTTCATTTTACTTTATTTAGTTTGAGTTTTGGTAAATTAAAAATTCTAGGAAAATTAAAACATTGAATAGCAAATCTTTATAAAATGACCTTTGGAGATTGATGCTTTATATATATACGGTACAAAGCTGAAAAAAATTAACACCATGTTTAAGAATGTTTAAACGCATGTTTGAAAAATTTCCCTGGGGTTTAAAGTAGAAAGAATTGAAATTGTATAGTGCCCCAGATCATAAAGTCTAGTCCAAAGAAAAATCAAAATTTAAACAAAAAAAATGCTTAACTATAGGTAATCAGATATGCTGATTTCAAATCTGAAGAATTTTTTTCATTCTCAGTTACCGTTTAATATTTTAAAGACAATATTTCTGTTAGATAATTATTAAAATCTTAGGTCTAGGAAATTTCGCAAAACTGATATTATATTCGTAATCAGCGTATATGAAAACCTCAGAATTGTCCAATTTTGAAAAGTAAATGAAAGAAGGAATTATGACCAGTGAAGGGTCATTTTAAAGTAGCCTTTAGGGGGTTTGTTTGGGGAAATGTCTCTTTTAATGGAATTTTATTTTATTGAAGATCTTTTCCATATATCGCCTGAAAGCTGACAAAATTCTGAAATGCTTTAATTATTATTATTGCAAAAAAAGTATGATGGTTATAAGAATCAACAAGAAAAGATGGAAAAATGGTGTATTTTTAGAGTTTTTTTGTAACAACTCTTGAATAAATATTTCTAAATCCCCAAAAAATATTAAAAGTTGTAGATCTGAATGTCCTCTACAAAAGTTGGTAGGCTCTTGACGAGGGTCTTATTTATACCTTTTCTACGACCCCACCCAAGAACATATACTTTTGGCTCATGTCATGTTTTAAGCTTTTTGGTCGGTTTTTATAAAATTTTAAAAATTTTATCGAAATCTACGGATCAGAAGACCTAGAAATAGATGTAAGCATGATGAATTATTGACCTGTTTGGCCTGTAAGGAATTTCAGTGCAATATAAAAGGCAACAAGTTACCAAAAAATAAATTTATTCTAAGGAAACATTTCAGACTCTCAAGATATCAGTAATAGGGTTTTCTGGCTCGGAGAATTCGAAAAAAATGCTCAAATTTTACATAAAATGGAAAAAAACAACAAAACATATCATAGTATATGTTCTTTAGTACGATCGCAAGATATGTATATATAGAACACTCGCCAAGAGCCTACTAAATTGTATAGAGGAAGGGACAAGGAACATTTTAAAAATAAATTTGGCTTTGTTGGATGTTTTTTTCGGGAGTTGTTACATTTTTTCTGGAAAAATTATATTTTTTTTTTAAAAAAATAAAATGAGCTGTAGCAAAATAAGTTGAAATTTTTTTTTATTTTCAAAAACAAGTTAACTAATCAAATTCAGTGTACTCTTAACGCTTAAAGCAAAAAAAAGGCATGTTGACTTTTTTTTCAGGACTTATAGCTCATAGCGCTTAAAAATCGATGAGTACATATACTCGACTTGGACCTTTAGTTTTTTTAGTGAAAAATTCTTTTTTTTCGCTTCTAAAAACCCTAAAATAGTAATTTTGGGTGTTTATTTTGATCCCTGACCGACTAAACTTTATGATCTGGGGCACTATATTTCATTGAGAAAATTGGAATTGTAGTTAATTTTGATGTTTTTAGAGGTCCAAACTAATTTTTAGCCCTGGGGTAATCATGGCTAAATTTCATTATCTGCTTGTGAAAAAAAATTTTGATTCGACTATTGAGCGTTTAAACCAGTTTGATTCAACGCGTTTTTTGGGCGTTTAATCGAGTTAAAAGGTTACGTTTTAAAAATGGAAATAAACGGCTTGAAATGCGTTGATTGATGCGTTTTAACCCATAAAGAAAATCCGTTTTTTATTTCTAGGGTAAACCATTTTAGACCCAGTGGTTAAAAAATGTTTTTCCACTTTTGACCCGTGGTAATTTGCGAGCGTTTACGGTACTAAAAAATCTGTCTTAATTTGTATTCATTTTTTGTTTTTACCTAAAGTAAAAATGGGTAGAACCGATCAATTATCAGAAAAAGCTTAATAGCTTTTTTGGTTCACAAGGTTCACCAAGCCATAAACCTTAGTATTTATAGCCGCTGATATGAAGATAATTTTGAAACTCTATCAATTTTCAGTTCCCTTTAGTGAGAATAGTTCGACAGAATGTTGTAATATTTTAATGTTAAGTTCTTCCTCCTGTCATTTTATACAAATGGTCACTAAAGTAGTTATAAAAATTACATTTTACAAAAGATTTATTAAACATTGGAATGATATAAAATTTTTTAGCTATTATTATAAAATGGACTCAATGTATTACTAGTAACAGGATTATTATTTAAAACATGATTTGAATTAGAAGTTGTATTAGCAATGGCAGTGGTTGTGTTTGTCTTATTTTCATCTAAACGTATATTAAGTGGGTTAATACTATTTCTTGGTTCTAGTGTCAATGATTTGTTGTATGCTTCATCCGGTGTCAATAAACTATTCGTATCTAACAAATATTCACAAACCTTTGTTTGGAAAAAAAAATCTCTGAGTAATGAATTAAATTTTTTAGTTTTCGATTGATTTAATTACCCGTCTATTGTGATGTATTGTGTATTTGCTTTGTTGAAATGTTCGTATGTCTCGTATTATATGAGAAACCATTCGAAGTTTTGAAAAATTAATCAAATTTCCATCAAAAAAATCGGGCGTACTTTCTTCTATAAAAACTAGATCCATTAAATACATACCTAGGTACGGAATACATGGCGGATCGCATTTATTCTTTACAAATAAAATTAATTTTATAATTAAAAACGAAATCAAAAATTCGTGCCATAAACTCTTGCCTATATTTCTAATCGAGATGAATTGGAATTCCCAATCCTTCCCATTAGAATTATAGCCAAGAGTCTACGGCAATTCTTGTGTAAGAAAACCTAAAAATCATATGATTATATTTAAAAATAATTTTTTTGATTTTCGAAAATAGGACCTTGTTTTTGATTAGATTTGTAAAGAATCGCCTATTGCATACAAAAATATGGGTATAGGTTATCCTCTGGGACTTGATAATATTGACTGAAAAATGTCTTTATTTATTTTTATTATTGTCGTTTTCACTCGATTATGGTTTTATGGATTTTTTAATCCCCATCGTTTAAGTTACCTGCGTCTATGGTAGCTTTTTAGCTTTCAGGCAATATCTTCAAATAAATTAAGGCTTTTTCCAATCATGAATGCAGGGGGTTTGAAAAAAAGACGAGAAAAAAATTGAAATGAAAAATTTTGTTTGAACTTTGATGAAACCTTAGACCCACCCCTCAAGACCTCCATGAGAAATTTTGAGCCACATGAGCCCCCATCTCAAAATCCCTGATTCTGGAAAATTTCATTTTGAGTCTTTTTAAGTATTATAAATTGAACGATATAATGAAAGGTACGCAAACCATTATAGAAATCCCCATATGATTCTTAAATTATTATACCACTAATGTAACCCGTAACAATTATTTAAAAAAGTTTCAACAAAAAGAATAAATTTATGAAGGAAATTTAAGATGCTTATTCGACCAAAATCTTCAATCACATTTTGAAAGATATTTAATGGTGTCATCGGCTGATTTATTCCGCTAATAGTTTAGGGTTCCGGTATTTGGGGGTATGAATATTTTGTACTTTTAGCGAACACCATTACCAATCTGGCGTTTTTCTTTTAACAATTCTTTAGAAAAATTTGGAATGTTCACCTATTTTTGAGACCTCCTTAGTAGAGCCAAAAAATCAAAAAAAAGAAAACGCCTAGAGCCTTCTAGCGATGGGATTGAAATTCTACAGTAGTTAAAAATAATAATTTACCATAGCATCTCGTAAGTTTTTGAAACGGCCATCAGAAGAGACTAAATTTTGAAGCGTTTCGATTGTTTGTTGACTCTAAAAATTAACAGCAAAATTTGACTTATTTTCAATTTAAAGTTTTTTTTATTTGACTTACATTTTTGGAAAGTTTGTCCCAAGTTGACTTGAGTCTAAATACAGATGTACTGGCGAATGCTGACATGATCTGAAGAACTCCATTAAAATTTTTCAAAAATTTACAAATATTTGCAATAGTTGTCCATTTTTCAAGTTTTTCTAAACGTTGTGCATGATTGGCACTTGTTATTATTTCACTAACAACAAGTTGAGACATCTTTAATAAAGTATTTTTTAAGCATGGATCTTAAAAGCTCGAAACAAAAAATCAACTTACTTCGTTGAATCGTTTACTAAATATAAGAACATTTTTAGCATTTTTTTCTTTACCCGTTTTCATCCAAGCCTGTCCTAAAAGTTCCCTATTTAAAAATTTTTTGTTACATAAAAAAAATTTTTCAATTCGGTCTAAAATCATACTGGCTTGAAATTGCCCCGAATATTTGATAATCAATATAAGTCATTTGTTCAGCTATTTCAGATACAGATAGATCTGAAAATTTTACTTTACCAGGTACAGTTGGTGGTCGAAGTAAAATTTCAATATTAATCGCATTCTCTTTTTTCTTTTCAAATGGAATAGCCAATTGTTGAACTATTTGTTTAGCTACTTTTCGTTCTGTATCAGTCAAATGAGATTCGTTTAGCAATTGATTAATTAAATTTAAAGTTTCATCTTTTAACTTAAGATTTTCATCAAAGTCAAATGGATGTTTAGTGACCCAGTGTCTGAGAACATTTAAAACCCTCATTGAAGCTGCTGTATTCACAATGACCCAATTTTTTTTTGTCTTAGAACAGTCAAGTGATGGTCCAGTACTGTTAACTCGATCAACTCTTGGTGTTGTATTCGATTTTGTGTTATCAATTGAATGTCGAAAGTTTTGGATTAATGTAATATTTTTGTCCAAAGATTGTTGAGAACCCGAAGTAGCGATTGCGAATGCTTTTGCCGCTTCAGTGTTGCTTGTACGACGTCTTGAAGATCTTGATGATGTAACTACAACGCCAGCATAAACACTGATTGGAAGTTTACGACTTTGACTGTCAGTTAAAATTCTTTGAACCGAAAATGTGTCACTTAACCGTTTACCTTGAATAAGAGATGAGTTAAAATTTTTGAATTTTTAACGTAAGGTTAGTCCCGTGAAGAACGCCTACCTTATCTGAATTTATGAAATCTGACTTCATAAGTGTGTTCTTCGTAAATGAAAATCCAAAGACGAAAAATGCATTTAATAGGTTAAAAAATGAAAAATCTAAAACCGAAATTTTATTCAGAGTTTTCTGCAGCAAAAAAAATGAAATTCAACTTTTTCAGTCTTTTTTTGGGTCCTACTAAAAAGATGAAAAGAGCTGATATTCTCTACAAGAATATATATCATATGGTTTCATTAGAATATATTTAGTGATTGAAACTAACGATTTAGTTAAGTCAGCCTATTAGAGGGCTACCTAGCAAAGACCACCACTCTGACAAAATTTTTTACCTTTTTGACTCCTGTTTTTTTTTACTATTTTTATGTTTCTTAGCATGGGAAACATGCCTATGAAGTCAGATTTTGAATATTCGGTTCACCATGGCCTTCAGAAATTTTACCGCTTTGAGGCCACTTTTTTTCAAACCAAAAGATCTCGAAAACAAAAAGAGCTGAGAGGTGGAGACCTATTTTTTTGGACAGCTCAAAGTCTCTTCTAACAGAAAATCGGGGGTCTGTTCGGGGTCAATCGGTAAAATTTGGGTAAGGTTTATTTTTCCGTTTTTTTAGGGAGTCAAAAATTTCACGAAAAATGGGGGTCATCTTTTAAGTAGGACCCCTTTTTTTGTTTTTTTTGACTAAAATTAAATTCAGGTAATGTAAAATTTTTTGCTCTATCAGAATCTGTATCATTAATATCTTTTATGTGCTAATTTGAAATGGTACTAACAGTTTTTCGAAGTAAGAAGAGCCGTCGAACCTCTCTAATTCAACAATTAAAGTTTTTCGACTTTGGGTTTTCATAAACGGAGAACACACTTTTGAAATCAGATTTCATAAATTTCGATATCATGTACGTTTTGCGTGGGACTAACCTTAACTTGAATTTATTTTTACTTATTTTTTGTGCATTTTGTTGTACCGCCATTAAAAGTTGATTAGTAGACAGACTTTGTGACGAATTTTTTTTAAAACTTGTTCGTTTCGGTGCCATTGCTGGTGATAATGACAAGGCTTCTGTTGTATTTGAACTCATTCGTTTGTTGCTTAAAATACTTCCCCTTGGTTTTTCATCGGTCTCTTTCCAATACTTAAATAAAAATTGCCCTATCAAATAAATCCCTTACCTCCTCAAAAAAATTAAAACTACCGTTAGCCTAGATGCTGAACTAGTGGCGGAAGAAATTGAACAATTAAATTTCTTATTTCCACAAATGAAGTCTTTATATTTATTTCGATTAGTTGTGTCTACTCTATAATCATAATCTTCATCCGTATTAAACTCATCATTATCATCTCTATAGTCCAAATAATCATCAATAGATTTTATTTTTCCATTATTCCCATTCGAATTGCTCAAATTATTTTCAGGTTCTTTAAGATCCAAAGACGCAGCTAATGGTATTGTTAAACCATCATGTTTTTTAACATTTTTAATATTAAAAATACCATCACTCACATTCACTTTAGTTAAATTATTCAAAACATTTTCAATTAAACTATTTTTTTTTTCGACAATATTTCCATTCGTAACTGGTTTATTTTTATCGTCTTCTTTATGCGATGAACAATTTGTTGTCGATGAACAAGTTTGTAATGTTTCACACGATGCTATGGGCGCTAGTTTCTCATGAGGCTTATCGTTTAGCTCAATTTTTGTTTTTTCATTATCAGTTTCTGTCATTTCAGTTTCATCGTTTTCCATAATGTTAAAATTTTCAATATCAATCGCTTTGAATTAAAATTAAAAAAAAATGATTTATTGTAAAAAATGCCAGAAAAGCTTACCTAAGTCTCTTCGAAAAGATCCTAAACGACTGCCTCTTTTGCTTTGTGGATAGAAATCATTTTCTTCGTTTATTGAAGGTAAACGATAAATACCAGCCACTGATACTCGACGATTCAATTCGTTGTTAATGCTTATATGTCTATCATTATTTAATTTTCTTTAAGTAATTTAATAGGAATATTAGGGGTTTTAGGATTAAATGTAGCCAAATTTAAAAAGGCTTGCATTTTTTTTTGAACACTGCTTCTGATATGGTTTTCAAAATTATGAACATCAAAAGTAGTGTTTTGTTCTAAATAACAAATAAAACAATCAAAAAACTTTTAACCTTAGATCGTTTTCTCCAAGTTCAACCGATTGTTTAGGTGATGACTCATAAAGATTTTTTAAAGCATTTAAAATTGTTAAAGAATCAGTGAATACTCGATAAGTGAGCAAAAATGTGTTCAAAAAATCGATGCTCAAAAATCTTAAATCAGTCAAACGTTCAATAAGTTTTTCAAATGTTGCCTGTCGAATCTAAATTAAAAAGTTTCATTTTTGTAGAAATGAAATCGATTTAATATTTCATACTTGTGGAACTTTGCATGAACTTAATGATTTACAATATTTAACATCACTTTCATCTCTAAACAACTTTTGATCCAAGCTATAACAAAAAATTAATTAATTTACTACCGTATTCCCTCGTTTGATTATGCAGCACTATGACCCAAAATCCAAATCTTTAGGAGGGTTTTTTAACGATTTGAAAAATGCTAAAACATGCTTAAGACATTTGTCACACTAAAGCAGAGTCTGCTTAGAATATTTTAACAAAGGCCAATTAATAAAAAGGGCTTCCTAAACTTTTGGATTTCGTGTTATGATGCTGCATAATCGAACGAGGGAATACGGTAATCTTCAAAGAGGTGTTTTTCTTACTATGGCATTGCTTTATTTGGCATGTTTACAAAATTGCTCGTATTTGTGTTGTTCAGAAGACTTGAATAGTTCAAATTGTCAATGCACTGTGCAACAAGAATTATTTAATAGAATATTATAAAAAGCTGTAATAAGACTCACCTGGCTAATATCACCACACCATGCTTGCTTTTCGCCTAATGATGAAGCAATAAAATGGATACTTCGATTTACCAAGTTGTTCGATTGTATTAGTTTAAATTCACAGCTACAATCGGGTGGTTGGTCTTTATTGAAAAAAAGAGATCCGTTTGATTCTGTTGAAATAACCGAGACTGAAGATACTGAATGGTCATCGGAAATAATTGAAACATCTTTAATAAAACTTGTTAGAAATTTGGAAATATTATGAGTTATTGAGAAATTACTTTCTTCTTCAATCATGCCTATTTCATTTGTAACATCTTCGACAAGTTTACATTCACTTAATGGGATCGATTCGAAAGGCTAAAAAAATAATGTAAAATTCGTCAAAAGTAATGGGTTAAACGAATATTACTTTGAAAAGATTTAGTCTTCCATTAGAAGCTCGTGTGGTAACAATCAAGTGATTAGTGAAGAGAAAGCATTTGACAACATTCCGTTTTTTGACGTCTTTTAACTTGACACCAAGTGTTTTTGATTTAAGAGACGTTAGTATGATGAGTAAACCTTTTTAAACAAGATTAGATTTTTTACCGTTTGTGTTTAACTTAACGAAAAAAAAACCTTCTCTTATAAAAACTTGATTTGCATCAAGTATAACATCACAACCCTCGACAATCATTTTTTCAATTGCTAAATTACATCGAATATTTTCTGTTTCGCTTACTTCATCATGCATAGACTTAAAAAAAAAATATTTTTATGATTCTGATGAATCACAATTAGAAAAATGATGTTTCAAATATTTTAGACACAGTTTATTTGTAACAATCAGTTCACCACATTAGCAATATATCTATGGTCAAATTACTTGTTTAACACACAAATTATGTAATAAAATTTTTTTCTCTAGTCCGAATTAAAAGTCCGATTAAAAATAAAAATGAATCCAAAAGGTTAAATTCAAACTACTCACTGTTACTTACTTACCCAATAACATTATATATTCTGATTATTGGAAGGTAAATTTAAAAATCAAAGATTTAGGTAAAAGGCTTCAGCACAAGACCGTCAGTCACAGTTTGGACTTCGTGAATAGTGAGTATGGTATCCATACCAACGGAATACAGTCTCTTGTGTTCTCTGGCAAAACTCAAATAAAAATGATGAGAGGGGTGTCTAGAAAATATTTACAGTTTCCTTTTGCCCAACTATCTTTAAAGTAATCAAGGAACAATGGAAAAAATTCTTTACAATAATCAAGGAATACATCTAGATTCTAAATTTTAAACATGTGTTTTTTGTTGAATAGATAGACCCGAATAATGCAAGTCAGGATATCAAAGCTGTTGACACATTATTTTTAATGGAAATCCTTGTGCAGAAGTCGAAACTTTGGATGAATCTTTCATTTCCATATTTAAAAAATTTTGCTTGCTAACACCATTAAGTCTGTTTTTTTTAATATAGCTATAATTTTTAATATATCGATCCTTATAATTTAAAACGAATTGTACTATCTTTTAGAGCGGTTAACCGTTAACCAAAATGCAAAAAAAATTGGTTAACTGAGGTTAACCGATCTAACCAAAATTTTGACTCAAAAATAGCTTCAAGGATTTTAATTATGGTTTACCTTCATTTTTAACTTCTAGATGGGGTTTGGCAACTCTAAAGTGCATTATAGCAAAAAATTCACCTATTTTTCTGATTGCATTAATTTATACTCACTTAAATCCGAAACATTATAGCCGGAATTTTAAACTTTCTGTAAATTTTGACTCCCAATTACATCTCAATTCATTATCTAAGGGTTTATTCCGAACAAATATTTTTGACTCCGAAAATTTTCGGATTAAAGCGAGTGAACTGTAGTACAAAATTTCATTCTGAAAAAATATAAATGGTGTTAAGAGTAGTTTAATTAGACCAAAGTGAATTTTAGGTTTATTTACGCAACGATAGAATACAAGTCAAATGATATGATCGAAATATCACAATTTACTAAATTGTGATAAGATTAGTTGTTTTTGTATTTTTGAAAATTGGTTAACCAAAGTTAACCGGAATTCAGAAGGGTGTTAAAAACAAAATTTCATATTTACTCTGGGATAAAATGAGTCTACTAGATGAGATACAAGTATTCTAAGTCTTTTAAATGATTTCGGAATTCGGCTAAATTTCCGAAGTTTTTGTTTGGACATTTTAAAAAAAAATTTTTGATACAAAAAATCAAATATTATTGCTTAATATAGAAATTATTTTAAAATCATACGATTCAAACCAGATTAAACATTCTTATAATCTAGTAAACAGATACCTAGACTGGTTTCTTAGACTTATTTCAAATCTAATTCAACTACTTAAGCGACATGTAAAGACTCAAGTATTATTTTTTTTCATCGTAAGATTTTTAGAAAAAATTGCTAAACTTTTTTTTGTTTTAAGCAAAAAAAGGTTTATGTTATTAATTTAACGTTAAATTAAAAAGTTTATAACTACCCTTGAAAGTTCTTCTAATTTTTTTTTTGAATTTTCAAGACATTTTGATTCGTGTGTTGACGATGGTGATGTAAACGAAATCAATTGATGTAATATTAAAATATATCTAGGAATCTAAAAAAAAAGAGAGAAAAGAATTAAGATCTTTTAAAAAAGTTTGACATTGAAAGCCTGCATTACCTGATGCATTGGATAAGTCAAAAAAATGTCCAATGATCTACCCTCACATTTGGGTTTCTCTTCACATCGTTTCAACAAGTTTCGAAATTCGGTAGATTTTATTTTCAAATCGGTTAGAATTTGAAGACTATAATGATGATTTCGAACGTATTCTTGGTAAATAACTAGAACTGGAAGTAAAAAATCAAAAAGATCACCGACGAACACCGAAGGCCAGTTTTCGAGTTTTTTGTTTAGGCCTTTGTAGAAAATCTGGTGTAAGAACAACAAAATTTCGCTGTTCAAAAATATACAATTTATTTCTTCGTGTGTTATTGGTGGTTTGCTACTGCAAGCAGCCATTTTAAAAGGTCTCAAAAAATTAGAGACTAATATTTCGAGTTGAGACATGTATTCGCCTTCTTTTTCGAATAATTCAAATACAATACGATTTCGTTTACGTAAATTTAATGCATCTGGGGATTCGATGTAATCTTTAACAATACGTTTCCATCTACGTCTGTACAACCATCCTCTACATAAACTTTGAACTTTTTTTATTCGTTTCATGTCCGACGATTCTTCGTCAGCTAAACTTTTAGATCGTAACATGTGATGTTGTGCCTTGAAACGCTTTAACTTGTACAAAAATAAATTTCAAAAATTTACAAAAGTTTAGGAAATTTATTAACTATGTACAGAAGATCTAATGATAAAGAAAGGAAGTTAAAAAAAAATTTCCTGACTTTTTATAGTGCACCAAGTTAGGTAAATTCTTGTTCAATGTTAAATGTAACTAAACCTGAATATTCGGGTTTTCTTTTTGATGCGCTAATTTTTTTTTCAACCATTCAGAAATTCCGGTAAAATCTGAGTATTCAGATTTAGTTACATGTAACATTGTACGAGAATTTACGGTAATAAACTGTAGTCGGGTAAGAAGTAAAATAAAAGTCAAAAACATGATTTCGAAAAAAATAAGTTCTACACTCTACTCTCGTTAATACGAAATAGCTTCGATTCCGGTCAATTTTGTTAGGTTATCGAATTATTCGGATTAAAGTGTAATCGGATTAAAAATTAAAGTTCACCCTATGGGATCGGAAACTTAAAACGACCCTACCAAGGTAGATACACTTTTTATGAATGTAATGTTCACATTTTTCTGGTAAATTTTCAAAAAAGTTGTTTTATAAAATTTAATTTTTCTCGTTTACCTGTTGTCCTACTTTTGACTTTTAACAAACTTTTAAAAAACTAAACAACACTAAATTCCCGAAAAGTGGCATATTTTTCTAGGTTTTGCTAGATTTCTAGGACTCGTAGAATCCGAAATTTTTTTTAAAAATTGTGTAAATTTACAGAAAACCTTTGAATCAAGTATTGGTCAAAGTATTTGTTCTTTGATGGGGTCGTTTTTAAGTTCGAAATTGATCTATTTCAGAAAAGCCTAAGAAATATAGAGGACATCGAGTTCTTCAATCTAGAGAATATTTTTGCAATTTCGTAAACAATGTTCGTGATTTTTTACAAAAAGACTAGAAATATTCAGCTTTTTTTTATATTTTTTTCTAATAGAAATTATTTTTTTGCAACAAAAACCATTTAATCATGCCCAGAATTTCATTAGCTTTCAGATTATTTGTCGTAAATGTCATGTGTAGAAAAAAAATAATATAAAGAATCGATTTATCATGGTTTACCCTCTTAAGAATGCTCAAATTTGAACCTTCTCTGTTCTTGAATCTTTATATTTTTGAAATGGAAAAAACTAAATTATCTTTTCCCTAACGATAATTAAGGGTTTTTGGAAACCCACTGGGGGCACTATAAGTCGTACTGGTTTGTAGCAGATCAGCTGTATCAGTCTCATGCACCAGTGGGTTCTTGTGCATTAGTCTTAGGATTACATCCAAACGATCCCATTTTTATATCCCTAGTCAATCTATAGAGTAACTCGATTTTACTTCTTCTTTTAGTTGTTTAACTTCATTTGAAAGTTCTTCAACTTGAGCTAAATATTGCCATTTTGATTTTGCTTCAGTCTCATAAAGTTGATTTAAATGTAAATATTTTTGCTCTAGCTCAGCGCATTGTGAAGCTTGTTTGCTATAACTACAATTTTTGATTGCCTCAATCCACTGTAAACATTCATCTTCTGTCTCAGAGCCGAACTCAATCGGATTCTTACCATCTTTTGTATAGCTCAACGAAAAACAAAACTTTGGAAAAAAATAAAAAAAATAACACAAAAATATTTTAAAAGTATCCGAGTTGATAATTACTAGTTTAATTTCACCCTCTTTAGTATTTTTTGTATTCGTAACTATTCTATTACAATAACAACTTTCTAAAATAATTAATCCCAACGGTTTAGTACTATTAACCGTTTCGTAATAAAACAAAAAATTTTGATACAACGCAAACCATTTTATTTGCCATTTACCATTTGAGTCATTCGATCGTTTCCATAAGTAACCACACTCACGATGTTCTAAACGTGCTTTTAATGCTATTGTATTTAAATGAGCTTCGTTTATTTTACAACCATTTCTTTGCATTATGTCAAATATATAATTAAATTAAATCTTGGTGAAAATTCCGAAAAAAAAAACGTTTAAAAATAAAAAAATGATTTCTCATTATTTTTTGTTAATGTTAAAGATTATTTAAAGCTAATTAATGTCAATGAAGATAAACGTGATTTATATGAGATTTTTTTATTTTTTTAGATGTTGGAATGGGAAAATAAAAAAGTTTAGATACGTCAAAGAAAAGTAATTGAAAAAGTTTTTAAAAAGTCACGTATTTAATTGAGAGATATTTATGACTTTGTAAGACAAGCTTTTGTTCTAAGTGTGTAATACCCTTAAAAGTTCTTTTTTATATGGCATGCCTAAAGTCGAGTTAATGAAAACGAAAAATTTTGATATAAAAATACAACTAAAAATTTTACAAGATTTGATATATTTCTGATAAAGAGGAACCAGTTGAGATTATATTGGAAGTTGCCTTGAGTAATTAGCAATATCAGTCCTATTACGACAAGACAAAGCCTGTTGCTTAAGCGAATCATAGGTCTGAAGAAGTTTACTCATGTTACTCCCCTCTATGAAGCACTAAACTAGAATAGGTTAGTGAAATCTTTTACAAACACAAAATATACTTTTTGGAACAACTGTTACGTTGCCCCTTGTGCAAAGAAGTGTTTTGCTATATGCGTAATGAGGTGACAAATACGAAAAATACATCGTTTAAAATTCTAATAAATAATAATAATAATACTGCACTTGTACCGAACTTCCACCTTTTGCGGAGCGAACCGTAGCCGTAGCGTACCGTACCGTAGCCTTTGCGAACCGAACCCACCGAACCTACCGTACCACCGTACCCTCATCGTACCGTAGCGTACCCATAGCGCACCGAACCGTACCCTTGCCGTAGCGTACCTACCGTACCCACCGTACTCACCGTACCCACCGTACTCACCGTACTCACCGTACTCACCGTACCCACCGTACTCACCGTACTCACCGTACTCACCGTACCCACCGTACTCACCGTACTCACCGTACTCACCGTACCCACCGTACTCACCGTACCCACCGTACTCACCGTACCCACAGAAAGATTTGCAGATGACGCTGAGACGTTTAAAAAATTTAAATCAACTTGTTTGAGCCGACGAAGAAGGAGAATTGGAAGAAGTCTTACTAAAAAAAAAAAATCTTTGGAAAAATTAATTAATTCCAAAGATTTTGATTCTTTTAGCATAATAAAAAAAAAGAGTTTTTATCATTAAAATTATTTTTTTTGTACGGTGAGTACGGTGAGTACGGTGGGTACGGTGGGTACGGTGGGTACGGTGAGTACGGTGAGTACGGTGAGTACGGTGAGTACGGTGAGTACGGTGAGTACGGTGAGTACGGTGAGTACGGTGAGTACGGTGGGTACGGTGAGTACGGTGAGTACGGTGGGTACGGTGGGTTCGCTACGCTAAAGGTTCGCCTTCGGTAAGGTACGGTTCGCTTAAAGTACGCTACGGTACGGTGGTACGGTGGCTACGTTTTTTTTGGTACGCTACGGTTCGCAAAGGGTACGCTTCGCTGCGCTGCGGCTACGCAAATGGTGGAAGTTCGGTACAAGTGCAGTAATAATATTACGACATTCTGGGAAAATAATGACCTTAATTTAAAAGACTTTTATCTTTAGTTTCTTTTGTAAATAATTTTAAATAAATTCAAATTGATACGAACATCAGAAGATTAAAAAGTGGATCTAATTTGATGATCAACCAGAAGCAGTTAACCGGTGTTTAAACCGTTCAAAACCCTCAACGGACTTGGACTGATTTCGTTGGCAGTAGTTTTCTCAAAATTAAAAATGAACTTCAACCAATCCAACATAATCTGAAAGGGAATCGTCTTAGCCTTTGTTTAGAAAATAACTTAATTGTTAGGTTTTATTGATATTTCACTATAATAGGCTATCCGGTTTTATTGGTTGAAAAAACGAACCCTAGTGTGTTAAAGGGAATATCAACTCCCATATAAGAAAATTTCGTCCCCGTAGATAAAAAACTTGTTCCCACAAAAACGAATCTCTTCAGCAAAGATGGCTTTTAATTATTAAAAAAAATTAAATTTTAAAGTATGTGTACAAATTCACCCTTAGGTTTTCTATGTGGCAATTTCTTTAGCCAACTTACTTGATCTCATTTAGTAGAAAAAGTCAAATAATATAATTTCTAAAATAAAAAGCATATCTGATTAGCGAAGAAGCCAGAATTTTTGCTGAGGAGAATAGGCTGAATCATTATTTAAAAATTTCAATATTTACAAGATAAGGATCCTTATTGGAATAATGGAGTTTTGTGTCTTAAGTCCAATTTTGAAACCTTTGGATAAGATCCTGTTTCTAGTAGCTCCTAATATTTTTTGTACCAATGAGTTTTGTAATTTGTGTTGAAGAGTTTTTATTCGGTTTTTTTTTGTGCTGAAAAGTTTCGCGATGTGGGGAGAAGCTTTTTGCTAGTGGTAGCTACAAGATTCGGTGAGTCGAAGGCTTTAAGTATCTCAACTGGAAACTCAATTTCTGCAAAGGTGACTTCCTCAAAGTTCGCTTGCATCAGCAGCCTATTGGAAGTTGGTTAAAAATCTGGAAAGCAGTTCATTTGAAAAATTAAGACACATATAGTTAAGTTGGGTTAGACATGCTATGCGAAGATCAGACAAAGATCCTTCCAGTATCTTCCTTTTGTATGAGCCTGAAAGAAATCACAGGAAAGTAAAGCAAAGACCTTTGAGTACCGTAATCATCAATCAGACATGCAATTAACATTTTGACGGCTCCAGATGATCTCCTAACTGATGCTAACAAAATCTAAAATCAATCAATTAGTTTGAAAAAAATCTTCAAAAAATCTGGTTTAAATGGTGAGAAAACAACTGACATAGAATTTAATATAGCCGTCTAAAATCTTTCCGTAAATATTTGTTTAATAACGCGGCACTAAAATCTCAAATGCTTTGTTTTAGTGCTTCATAAAAAATCAATTTTTCATACAAAAAAATAAAAAGCAAATTTAATACCGAAATTTCCTAATTTGTATCTACGGTACCAAAATAAAGGAAAATTTCATGTAATTTTGAACTGAACAGTACCCATGTCATTAGAAAAAGATATTCTAAAACTCAACGAGTACAAATTAATGTCGAAGCAGTAATAACAAACAACATCAAAAAAGAAATTTTGTTTTTCTATTTTCACTAGAGACCTTTATTGGTTTGATTAGAAATTTATCTCGATTCGTAAAGCTCTCTGTAAACGGAAAACAAATCTAATTTAAAAGTAAACAACATCAACAAAGCCAATATTTAAAACAGAAACTTCCGTAAATTTTCAAAATGAAATTCTCCATTTCCCAAAGAGTATTATTATATCGTTAATTATAGAATCTCAAGTTTTGTGTGTGTTTTTTTAATTAAAGATAAAAAATGAGCAACATAAACCGGAATACATGAATTTTGAGGGAATGATTTTTTGATCTATTTTGAAACGAAAATTGAAAAATCCGTTCCATAAGACGACAACAACAACAACTCAAAAAAAGTAGATTTTTTAATTAAAAATAAAAATTTGAATGAAACAAAAAATTTTAAATTTTCACGAACACAAAAAAAACAATAAAAAAAGAAACGTAATCTAATAAATTGCATAATTAAAACATAAATATTAAAAAATAAAATAAGAATATAAAAAAAAAGAATGCTTTTAATCCCTCTGGTAATAGAAAACATAATTTACATTTAATTTATCTTATAAAATGTCGCTTAATTTTATACTTTTCAATTTTTAGTCGACTTTTAATTCTATTAGGACAAAAAAAACAGAGTTTAATTTATGATAAAAAACTCTCTTACTTTTTTTTTAAATTAGGGGTTATCAGATTTCAAAAGTTAATGACTGTTTGTCAAATATTAAGCAAAAGGATTCGCAAATATGAGTAATTTATTCGTTAGACCTTAATTTTGAATTTTTATTTTTTAAACTCTAAAGATTCAGCTCAAAGGCTTAAAAAAACTTAAGACATATGTCATTAAGAAAGTTTATGTTTCAGTTTTTTTAAAAAAAGTCACTAAAGTGTCCCAAAGTATTTGTTTTTCAGTACTTAGGTTGTTACAGTTGTTTTTTTGGTTGTCACTAAAATCCGAACACTGACACGGACGAACGGGACACCGAATTTTGGCTATCTAAAATACGGATACGTACAAAAAAATAATTAATAAACACTTAGAGAAAAAAATAATTTTTTAATTATCTATCTCTTTAAGGTCTAGAAAGTTTTCTTTTAGCATCTAAAATACACAACAAACTTAAAAAGCCTTCTTCTGATAAAACAGTGGCGATACAACGAAAAATCAATATTCAATAAACCTTGAGGTACGGATTTTTGTGTAACTACAAGGTCCTCTAATTATACCATCCCTTATTGCCATAAATATTCCATAAAATTGCATTTTGTATTTTTTGTTGCAACTGTAGATAATTGAATGTTCTTTTTTTAAACTAAAGTTTTTGTTTTTTTTTCACTTACGGAATCCTCAGTCTGGATTTTAGTCTTTAAAAAAAATTCCGTGTCCGGATTTTATTGACAGTCTGTTTTTAACAAAAAAAATAGATTTGATAACTTTAAGGTATCTTCAGTGGCGTAGCGTCCATACGGCAAATCAGGGCTTGAGCCCCCCCTACTGAAAATTTTGGGGGGCTCAGCCTCCCCATCGCAAATTCCCAGATTCTGAAAATTTCACTTTGAGCCTATTTTAATATGATATCTATTTTAATTGGTTTAGATTACGTCGTACTAAAAGTTAACCAGACACAATACTCCAATAAACTAATATTTCATTATTTAGTTACAAACCAGAAAATCATTCAGCTGATAATTTTGTCCAGCTACCGGGATTAAACTCTACCTGGCTGGCAACTTTACTTTTAAGACAACTTATCCCGTGTCAATTTTTCCAAAAAGTTTGAACAAAAAGAATATAAAATTGAAGGAAATTTAAGATGCTTATTCGACCAAAATCTTCACGCACATTTTGAAAAATATTTAATCGGAGTGTCATCGGCTGGTCACGATAATACTTTAGGGTTCCGGTATTTTGGGGTATGAATATTTTGTATTTTTAGCAAACACCATGGCCAATCTGGCGATTTTTTCTTTAACAATCTTTAAGAATAACTTGGAATTTTCATCTATTTTTGAGACCCTTAAAATCCGGACACGGACGGATGGACCCGGAATTTTGACTCTTAAACTACGAACCAGGATCAAAAAAAATTATACCAAAATACGGACGCAGGCTAGTCTTCAGTCTTCTTAAGTACGAACACAGATAAAATACGGATCTTTTCGACTAAAATACGGACAAGGTTTTTAAATTGCTTAATTTAGTTATTAGTCTAAATTGCTTAATTTAGTTATTGATTTTAATTAGTTATAAGTTGAAAAATTATGAACAACCAATAAGGTTTGTATAGTTTTGGTATGAGCTTTAAGACGATGGGTCGATCTTATGTAGCTTATGATCTCTGCTTTCTTTTTTAGAGTCGATGATTACATTATGTCTTTTCAATCATTAGCTATTAGCGTCAAAGAATACACACTTTTTTTTGGATGAGGCATTGTGAAGTTTAGTACAAAAAAACAGAACAATTTTGAAAAATTGAAATAATTTTTATTCTGTTGGCCTTATGATGAATCTGCGCATGTAACAAAGTGTAACAAACTTTGTTACACATTGAGCAACCTCTGCTAAATTTATGCAAAGTCTCTGCAAAATGCACACTATTAAAAAGTATTATAACTAAATGCGCAATTAGACTGCAGAGTTTTTGCAGAGTATGCTGAATGGTGTAACAAAGTTTGTTACACTTTGTTACATGCGCAGATTCATCATAAGGCCAACAGAATAAAAATTATTTCAATTTTTCAAAATTGTTCTGTTTTTTTGTACTAAACTTCACAATGTCTTTGGATGATCAATTTTTAGACCCGAGTACTCAAGGGGACAAGCAAATCCTGGATACTCTCGTATACTTTTGGGTGTAGAATCTTCCTATCAAATTTTTCTTACCGGTTCTTTATTCTGTATTCTTGACGGGCTTTTCCGTCTCGGTGTTTTAGTGATAACCCATTTATAGGCAGGTCAAAAACTTTTTAATTTTTGCTTTTATGGGTTCCAACTTGACACAAATTTTTTTTAAGAGTCAATTTTCGATCCAAAAAAATTGCGATCCTCGTTTATGGAAACTGCGAACAACATTTATCTTAAATAATGAAGTACTGTTGTGGCCCATATATCAATGGTGGCTTTCCAAAATGATTAGTTCATGAACGTTTACAAGAGGATCCTGAAAAAAAAACGGATAGCGTAAAGTTTTTTCATGTTGAGAACCTTAAAGTTTACAAAGTTCAGAAAAGGACTTTCTGAAAGACCGGTATTGTAGCCTCAATATCTATGCGACAAACAAATGGGATTAAAAATTGTATTAATTTTATTTTTTTTTCGTCTAATCTTAATAAAGAAAGAATTCAATGTAGCTACTGCAAGATTTGTAAAGGATGCAAAATTTCATAAAAATGTTCTAGAGACAAATAAAAATTTTACATAATTCTTTAAAGTAGTTATTCCCAAGATTGTCTCAAATGTCTTGTTTGAAAAAAAAAACACAACAAAAAAATTCAATCTAATTTCCCTAAATTAAATAATATCAAGAGATTATTATCATCGTTATTTACAATTCAAACTTAAAAAACCTTTTGAAATAGACAAATTTTATTTTAAACCGAAGATTGAATTTTTTTCAATTCTCCTTCCAATAAATTTAACCCTACAAAGATTTTATTTTTGTGACTTACCGGTTGTACTAACAATAACAGATATTAGGATTATAATTGAAAAAAGGAAATAAAATTTTTAAAAAAATGACAAAAACTGTGATTTAAAATGCAATTTAAATTTTTTTTTTGATTAATAATAATGGGTGACACAAACATCTTCTATAAGTTTATTCTATTTGATTTTGTCATCCCATTTAATTATATAAAAACTATTGATTTGAAAACTTTAGGATTCTAGTTTCCTTTTTTTTAAAGATACTCCCTCAAGTCTAATTTTTAGCACTTCTTATGAGTTTTATCTTTTAAATTGAAAGGTTTTGTTTTCAATAAAAAAACATGAATTTTTTAAATAGAAAGTTTTCATGAAAAATATGACAATTCTTTATAAGACATTGTGTGTTTTAGAAAGTGACACGATAGCTAAAGGAAATTCTAAACTTCAAAATTTAATCATTTTTTTTAAAGTACTAAAAAATATCGATTGATTACTGATTAAAGTTAACAATCCAAGTAAAATAATAAACCAACCGTAGTTGCTAGTTAAATCAAAAAATCAGACGGAAAAAAATATTTTTCGACTGATTTTATCGTAAATATTTCAAATCTTGAGCGATCATATTTATAGAAATTTTATTAACGACGTGCAAATTGTTAAACTTATTCACTTTTTGATCATTTTGTATCTTAAAATTTTCTAACATCACTGCAAAAAAGCAATTTACTGAAAGCATTAGTTCTTTTATTTCATTTTTTTCAGATCAAAAAGAGAAAAATGACGTTCTTAGACATGATTTAAAGAAAAAACATGCTTTAAGTGAAAGACATTAAATTTAAATCTTCAAATTTCAATTGATTTTTGATCCAGCTGGTTAATCTTCAACCTAGCACAAAATTGAAAATTTTTTAAACATATTCAATTTTTTTATTTTAAATGCTTAAGGCGACTTGACTGCTAAAAGGAAGAATTTATCCAAGAGCAAGTGTGTTAGCTTGAATGATCTAAAAACCCTTCATACAACCCTGGTCATTCTAAACTCCAAAAATGAAGATTCATGAAGGTTTTGAAAAAGTTTCAGAAAGTCGCTTAATAAACTTAATTTAAAAAGAATCAGATTTTTTGACCTATGTGAAGAAAAATCTCAGTTCTTAGATATTTTCGGTTCTTAGAAACTTCTGAGAACGAAAACTTTTTCTGTTCTCAGTTGTTCTCAGTTTTTCTTTGATGTTCTCAGTTATTCTTAGTTGTTCTAAGATATTCTTAGAAGATGAACATTTGAGAATGAATTTTCTTTCTGATTTTTAAAGTTTTTGCAATCGATTAAATAGTCAATCTAAGTTCATTCTGTCTAAGAATTAAACTAAGAAAAAATGTAATTTCTCGCGCCAAAATTGACTTTTCAATGCATGAATTTTGTAGTTAGACTTCTACGTAATTTTTTTTTTAGTGTAAAATTCTTGATTCTTTTTAATTGATTACACTTTTGTCCACCGTAGAAAGGATACCAGAGAAACCAAAAAACAAATCAAGAATAAAAAGAATCAAGAATTTAACATTAAAAAAAATTACGTAGAAGTCTAACTACAAAATTCATGCAATGAAAAGTCTATTTTGGCGCGAGAAATTACATTTTTTCTTAGTTTAATTCTTGGACAGAATGAACTTAGATTGACTATTTACAGTCGACTCGCGATAATCCGTATACAGTTTAATCCGTATAATTTGACATCCGAACCAAATTACCCGGGCTCGGAGCCCTTTCCGATACTATTACATGTATTTGATTATCGGTAGATTTTAATCCGTACATTAATTTTCTAGGGCTTTTTGTATACGGATTATCGCGAGTCGACTGTAATCGATTGCAAAAACTTTAAAAATCAGAAAGAAAATTCATTCTCAAATGTTCATCTTCTAAGAATATCTTAGAACAACTAAGAAAAACTGAGAACAACTGAGAACAGAAAAAGTTTTCGTTCTCAGAAGTTTCTAAGAACCGAGAATATCTGAGAACTGAGATTTTTCTTCACATAGGTGATTTTTTGTTTGAATTTAGAAGAATTTAAAAATCAAACGTTTTTTCTTTTTTTGATGAATTTTGAACATTTTTGCAAAAATGTAAAAAAAATGAAAATTTCAGAAAAAATTCGAAAACATTAGAAAAATAAAAAAAAATATAAGAAGAAATATGGGTCTCCATGAATGCTGTTGAAGGTTCAGGAACTTTTGCATTGGAAGTATTGTATGACCAAGATTATACTTGACTTATATTCTTTTTTAATTATACGTTAAATAAGATCACTTGTCACAATACAAAACCTTTTCAAAAAGACTAAGTGTTTCCTTTTATTCGGTTAAATCTTGTTATTTTAAAACCGTCAAATTAGATTTTGACATTTTAAAAAAATTGATAAAAATTGCTACATTTTCGTATAATTTGCTAGGGGAATAAATTATTCTTGAAAGTGATAATTTTTCTCATTTTTTCTTTGTTATAGGAAGATATGTAATTTGAGATAAAATCACGCCTTTTTGATCAAAATTAATATCTTCTTTAGAAGGCAAAATTTCTTTCGTAATGGAAGATGATGATGGGTTGGTCTTTCGAAAAAAATAATCACTTCCCCTCAAGATTAGTCACCAAATTTCTGAATAAAAACCCGAAGAATCAGTAATTTATCAGTCTATGAAAATACCATTTAGGATCTTCAACAACAATCGGGAGTTTCTTCCCGAAATTGCCTGGCTCACAATAAACAATATTTTTTTATCAGAATGTAGGGTTTTTTTTCCTTTATTTTGAGCATGCCAACTTGAGTATTAATTTTTGTATAACACAAAAGCATAAAAAAAAGATTAAAATGATTTGTTTTAATTTGAATCGTATACCTTAAATATTTACTTGTTATTCTAATATAATTTCATTAAAAATCGCTTGGGGTAAATTTTTTAAAATCGATTTTGAAAACCTGGAAATATAATATGCTGAGTGTATATTAAAAAAAACACTGACTTTGGTTAACGGAACCTTTTAGTCTTCCATTTGGACTAACTCGTAACAAATAAACAATTTTTTTTATCATCGTAAAAGATAAAAACTTAAACAAAATGGAACAAAACAAAAATGTTTGTTACATTAAAGAAAGACAATAAAAACTAATGTTTCAAAAGAAATTTAAAACATTTTTTCAAATATTAAGTAACTGTTATTTAAGATTTCTGATTAATTGCTTCATTTTAAAACTGGGAGTTAAGAGTTATTAGTCTTGTTTTTTTTTGTTCTAAAACTGAATCAATTTCGGGAAATCAATAGAAGAAAATTCAATTAGAACATTTTTTCGGGGAATTTGACCTTCTTAAACGGAAATGAGATTTATCACGATTGATCAATTGTGTTTCCAAATTTTCAGAAACAAAAAGTTAAAAATATTAATTGATTGATAATTATTTGAACATCCTTTAAAAATAAAAGAAAAAAAAATTTTTGCAAAAATCGTAAATCGTAAGAGGAAAATTCATTTAGTCTATTTTTTTTAAAATTAGTCATGATCAAGATTATGAAGCAACAAAGAAAAAACACTTAACTATTAATTTTAAAATGGTTTTAAAATTTAATTTTTTTTTATGAAAAAAAAAATAAAAAATTTGTCAAAATTTTCATTGATTTCGTGAAAATAAGCAAAAAAATCAATATTCGAATTAAAGAATTTTATGATTATTCTTTAGGCTGGATTCATTTTCAACAGAAAAAAATAATAAACGTAATGCCTTTGTGGATAATCATGAAAATTTTGAAATTTTTTTCCTTGTTAAGATTTCAATTTTAAATTATAGGTGGCTGATATTGGATGTTTAATATTTTGATAATTGAACGATCGACTCAAAAATATATAGATTTGAGTCTATTTCAAAAAAGTACTCGGAATTTTATGTCTTCACGGTTGTATTGTACTAGGCCAAAGATGCGGGTTTCAAAATATTTAAGCAAATATGGTTAGGTTCGTGCGGAGTAAAACTTCAACTCCAACAAAATTCGCTGTTTTTGACATCATGTAAAAAATTTTACGAAAATTTAATTTTTCTTTTTGTTTGAATTTTTTTGAAAGTTTATTTTTTAGGAAAAACTTAAAGAACAAATAATTAAGAGCAAGACAAATATTTTCAATCAAGAATTTTGTCGATTTAGCAGCTTGTTGGAAATGATCAGAATATGTATATTTGATTTTTATCACCAGAGTTGAATTAATTGGTGGAATCTAATTTTTTAAATGAGCATTTACTCCTAAAAGCATTATTTTTTGCAAATTTTAAGTTTTCTCGTAGTATAACGGACTCAATTACGTTTTTTTGAATTGAATTTTGCATTTTTTTTCGTCTCTTTTTATCACATACCTAGAAAAAGACCGATTTTCAGACCCCTTCAACCATGAAAAACTTTTTACAAAAAAACATTTCAACGACTCGGATTTCTAAGACTCAAGATAAGATTCAAAGACTCCAGTCCGTCATTCTGTCAGTCTTAATTTTTTTTTTCAAACTCGAACTTCAAATGATGACACGGTAGCTTTAAAGTAACGAAGACAAAATTGTTCATAAGATTTGTCTGTTGCTGCTGTTGCTTCTTCAGTAGATCTTTTGTAAGTTAATCATAAACCGTCAACCGTTAATGGGCAAACGTCAGCTAAATCAACAAAAAACCCTCTAAAAAACATTTTTGGTCGTAAATAAGTTTTAAAGGTGAAAGCAACATATTTTTTCAGGAATTTGGTAAGTGATTGTTGTCAACGTAAATACAGTGGTTCTTGCGGAAATGTAACGCTCCGTTTGGAACGCGTTCAGAACGGTCTTTTAAAACAGTTCCGTTCTCGTTCGAAACGTTTCCCAAAAGAATTTCGTTTCCGTTCCTAGACTCGTTTCTTTCTGAGGAAGAACGATAGAATGGGTGGAACTTTTTGGAAAACTTCTAGAACGAGAACGGAACTGTTTTTACAGACCGCTCTGAACGCGTTCTAAACGGAACGTTACATTTTCGCAAGAACCACTGTAGAACATTTTCAACTTTTTAACTGCTTGTAAATGAATGAATGAAATAAAGCTTGTTCTATTTTTACACTCAAAGTGCTACAATACATTTCTTTAGGATTTCTTACAGAATCTTCAAAAATAAGCTTTGGTTTATTTCAGCATTACAGGATTCGTTCATTTTTTTTCACAAACCTGAAAGAGAGAATAATTAAATTTTCTGTTTCAATATAACGTGATTTACTCGCCAGGGAATCGTTTAATTCAGTCAACCACGTTATCATTTTGAAGAAGACAGAGAGGTCTAAATTTTAGTCTAGCAATCAATTATCAACACTGTTAACTATCAAATCGGATTTCAAATAATATTTTACAATTAGATCTAATAACAAGAAGCCGTGAGCCATCTATTTTTTTTTCGAATTATCAAAAAATTCAGATAACAACATAGTCGGATTATATAGGGACGACTGTAACAAAAAAAACTCATCATCTCGGTTTAAAGCAAAGATTTTGTTAACACAAAAAAATAAAAGAAAAATCAAATTTTTTTTGTTTGAATATTTTTATATTTTTTTAAATCGGTTTTAAAGATAATATCGAAAATGTTCCTAAATTATTTTTTTGGTTTCCTGGAAATAAAAAAAACAAAAAAAAAACTTGAGAAAAATAAAATTATTCGGTATTTTGTATTCGACACCTTTATGTGTACTTTTATTAGTCAAAAATCAATAGAGTTTTTTTTTTTTATTGAAATTTGATTATTTTTTTAAATATATTTACGAGAACAAAAATAAAGCTTTACAACAATCATACTAATAAAGAGACAAAAAAAATTATATAATTTTAAGATTTTTTAAAAGAAAAAAAAACACACGAGCCTAAATTTCAAAATAGAAAGTGTAGGTACAAAGACAAAAACAATAAATTTATTTATTTTAATTTTTTTGTTGGTTAATGGTTTGCTGTACAACTAATTTTGTTTAATGGATTCTTTCGTTGTTTTCACGAGGTAACGAAATTATGTCTGGTACTGATTTCTTAAAAAAAAATTCATTAGTTACAGTCAAATATTTTGTAAAATAGCAGGTTCGAACAACTTAATAAAAAAATTTAAAGACATATTAATGCGCCTAAACTAGGTGATTTAGATTATCATCAGCTAACTCATCTCAGCATAATAAGATTAAGCGGTGACCTTATTCAAATTTACAAAGTTGTTAAAAGATACGAGCATATTGAATTTAGCAAAGGGATTAATTACAGTCTAAACACAAGATCCGCCGGCAGAAGTTATGGATTAAGAAGAAATAGTCGTTGTTTAACACGTGAACAAGTAAAAAATTGTCTTTCTTGATTTAACTTTTTTAAAAATAGAGTTGTGAATGGGTGGAACAAACTTTCGGAAGATGTTGTAAGCGCTAAGAACCTGAAAAGTTTCAAAGGGTCCACATTACTAGCATACATGCAAATCTTCTTAACATACATTAAAATCTTTTTACCATACATAAATTTTTTCACAGCATACATACTTGATTAACATACAAATTTGCTGAATAACATACTAAATGCTTACAAACATACGTTGATTTTTAACTGCTCCTCGTACTGGAAATATTTCTCCTGGAGCTTCCAGTATCGGAGCTTCTTGAACTGGAACTACATTTAATGAATGCTTCCTCTCACGGAGCTTCTAGTCCCTGAGCTACTTTTGCACGAGCTACATGTTCTGCTGCTACTCGTACTGGAAATACTTCAACTGGAACTTCTTATACAAAAGCTTCTTTTAGTGGAGATTCAAGTATCGGAGCATCTAGTATAGGAGCTACATGTAATGTTGCTCCTTATACAATAGATTCTTCTATAGTGGATCTTCATGAAGGACACAGTAGAGCTACATGTACCAGAGTTACTTCTACGGGAGCTTCAAGTCATTAGCCATAAGTATGCTTATCAGACTTGTGTATGTTTTTCAGCAATTTGTATGTTAAAAGGGTAATGTATGCTGAGAATAAAACCTTGTATGCTAAAAAGATTTTAATGTATGATGAGAAGATTTTTATGTATGTTAAAACAACAAACCCTAGTTTCAAAGCGAAGCTTGATGCTTGGATGTCGAAATAAAAAGAAACGACTGCTACAGCTCTTAAGAGCTATGCTTAAACTACTACAACTACTAAAATAAACCCTAACTCATAACTGAATAATCGAGACTTGGGTGAACCAAAGTTAATTGATCGTCTTACAACCAATTAACATAACTGCACTCAAAATAACATAAAATCCAATTAAAATCAGTCTTAGAAAACAAAAAACAAGAGTCCCTTAAGGTAATATTGTATGCTAATAGCAGTTCTTAGATTAATTAATCGATACGCTTACTAAAATATCAAAATGCATTAAATATTGTTATTAAATTTAATTACTCCCTTCAAAATTTTAAGATTCAGGTAAAAAGGGGTAATTAATTTTAAATGAAACAAATCCTCTTTTTTTAGAGCTACAGAAAGAAGGTCAACACCTGCTATTCCATTTTTGAAACAAAAATCTTTAACTTACCCATCCGCCATTTTTGTAAATCCAATCACAATATTTATCATGAATATAATTGGCAGCTATTTCTTTTAATTTCATAGTTAACATTTGATTTAAATCATTGCTAGTACTAAAAACATTATTCGATACAATTTGTACACTTCTATTAATAAGTTCAAAGAGAACAGCTATTTTGTTCCATACTGAATCATATTTATTTATATACTCAATAGCTAATTCATCAAATTTAGCATACGAAGAATTTCTTATAAAATCATTTAAACGATTTGCATCAATAAATAAATCACTCATATCTGTTTTAATAATTGATAATTTATTACTACTTGTTTGACTAAAATTCATGTCACTAGTTGTGTATGAATACAAGTTTTCGTCTAGTGATTCATCTTCGTCGTCAATGTAAGGTATGTCAATTAAGTCTATACTCGAGAGACTTGATTTTTCGTTTGAAAAATTAGCTGACGAATTTGTGCACGAGGCAATTTTTTTTAAACGTTCAGCTACTTCTGAATAAAATTTTTCTTTTAAAATGTCTAAATTATCAAACGAGCTCATTTTATTAAACGATTGGGTTATTTCATTTAGATCACATGAATCGGGTGAATGTTGTTCTGATATAACTTCATGTTCTAAACTTATTTGAGGTAATATTAATTTTGATGGTTGTTCATCAGTGACTACAAGTTGTAATGGACAAGCAGTATCATTTGTTGACGTTGAATTTGATCTATACGAAGCACTTACTGACTCTCGAGTCTTAACACCACTCGGTACTGAGTATTTATAACGTACACTTTTGTCATTATGTCTAAAACTAAATAAACGTGAAAATTTAAAATTCGTTTGACTAGTCTCCAATTCATCTTCTTTAACTGGTTTTTCATTCATTCGAAATAAGTTACGAAAGAAACGATTTATTTTACCATGTTGATGTTGTGATTGGCTATTTTGGTTTGTTTGCCTACGAGAATTCAACCGTGCAGGCATTGTTGAGTTAAATATAAATGAACGCTTGAACGCACTTGTTGATGATTTCATAAATGTGTCATCGTCTGTTTCTTCAAAATCAGTCTCAGCAAAATTATTTTGATTACTTTTAGATTTTTTTGAAAGTCTAAAAAACGAATAAGTTTTCTTTGGATGTTCTATTTTATCATGTTTATTAATTTGTATGTCAGTTAAACTCATACTCAAACGTTTTTTTTCATCAATTTTTTTGGTATTTTTTCGTCTTTTTATTGGTTGTTCGTGTATTGTATACTCTAATTTACTTGATTCTAAATCAGTTTCTTGGGTTAGTTCGGATAGGTCTAATGGATGAAAATTAGTAGCTACATAATAACTGTATGGTCGATTTGGTTTTTGTGTAGGTGTGTCGAGTTTATATGGCAATTGTATGGGTTTAGATTGTTCCGGTGTCTCTGGTGGAGTCTCTAAAATGTCTGCATGATACTTATTAACATCCAAGTAAGATGAAATAAACGACGATGACGATGATGACGAAGTCTCAGTGGTTGTAATCGACAAAAGTGTAGGTGGCATTGTATCAAAATTTGACGTATTGTTTAAATTTGTTGTATTATCCGAAGATTTTTTTATAAATTCTTCAATTAATTTATAAGCGTCGCATTCGCTCATTCTATTTTTTTTGTTTTTGTTCAACACAAAAAGAAGAATCTTGTTTTAATTTTTTCGAATTGAAATCAAGTTTTTATTTATTTTTTATTAATATGTTCTGTGTTATATTATTATGATGATTATAATTTCAAGTTGTGTCAGGGTTGGTTCGATTTGTGTTTGTTGTTTGAAATACAAAAAATTTTTTTTTTAGAAAAGTGAAATAATCAACACATTTTTAATCTATGACGATGAAAAAATTAAATTTAAAAAGATCAAGTCAAGATATTTTTAGAAACAATAAATTCTTCTTTTTTTGTTGTAATGTAAATTTTAACAACAGTCTAACAATTATATACTTATAATCACTTCGAGACTTTGTTAATGCTTGTAAGCCAAAAAAATTAATTGATAAACTTAACCATGTTAATCCAATTTTACCCTATTTAACCTCCTTAATTTTTGTTTGGAACCAGTGAAAGGTAATGAAAAAAAAATTGATAAAGGTCCAATGTTTATCACTACCAGTCACTTTATAAAAAAAACAACTTAGAAGTCTTCTTGCTTTTAAATTTTTAAAATCAGATCTTTGAATGATTATTTTTTATTGTAATAAAATTTATGACTGACACTGTCGAATAGCTCTTAAGATCAAAAAATAATAATGCTCATGGGGATCGGTGTAGCCAAGGGTGCAAAATTCTACTTGAGTCCTCCATTTAAAAAAATGATTTGCTGAGTCTCCTAACTTTGTCCATTAAGATGTCTCAATTTTGATAAGAAAAACTATGAACGACCCTTCAAAGCTTCTCCGGAACTCATTTTAGTCTTGAACTTCCCTTGCCACTTGCAAAAGTTCAAAAATATTTTTGACCCTGCAATAAATAAAGTCTCTTGGTCAATATCAAGGCTTCAATACTTGAAAATATCGATAAAATAGAGTTTTAATACCCGAGTTCCCAATTCGGTTACGTCGCACGTTTAAACTATTTTTTGTACGATTGTGAGGTCTATTTAGGTGCATGCGGCGGAATTGACAAATTATGTTTTAATACACGCATTCTTGAACACGAATGATGGTAATACCAAAGTTAGCCTCATTACGATAAAAAAACATAAACATAGAGCAATTTGTATGCAACTATAGGGGTCTGTATTTCACCTTTAAGCGTAAATTGAGAATTAAAAAGAATTAACCGTAAACGCTCGCAAATAACCTGAGGCCTGAGTTTAAAATTTTTTTGACCCCAATTTTTTGACTCTTTTTGGTTCAGGTTAGAATCAGTTTAAGACCAGGGACATTAACGGGTCATCTGAAATAAAAGGACATTCTTTTCAGTAAAAACGGTTTGAAATGAGAGTTGTAACAACAGTTTTCAGTTTTTTTTAATTCCACTAGCTTTGAATTTAGAATTAAAGCTTAACTACATTGGTTCCATTATTTCCCACTTATTACCCTAAGGACAATTTACGAGCGTTTACGGTAAAAATCGGCTTTATGAGCCTTAAGATCTGTATTTCTAATTTAAGAGGCGGTTTGAAACATCATGTTAATTAACTATTGCAGAACTTTGATAAAATTTTGAAAATAAATGAAAATATTATTCAAAACATAGGTCTTTATGAACTTTTCATGTTTAGGGTAACTAAAATGTTTAATAACTATAATTCAACCTGTATCCACCTGTCCCAATTTTGCTAATCTTTCGTAAATGGTAAACTCAAAAAGTATTTACATATGATCCTCGTTTTAAACATTATTACTAAATTACGACTTGAGGGTTCAAACAAAAAAAAGATTGTTAAATTGAAAAGAAAATTTCAAGTTGTGTAAAAACAACATTCTATTAAAAATGATAACAAATTTTTTTATAAGTATTTTAAATCGTGTTTTTTCAATTTTGTTAAGTGTTTCTTAAACGACATAAAATTATTTAATTTATTTTGAGTATGCAGATTTCATAAAAGGGTCGAAAAAAAAAAAAAAAATTTTTTCTTAGTTTCTGAATAATTTTTTGTTGTAAGACTATTAGTTTAAAAGATTTAATTAACAATCTCTACAAACTAACTTGTAATAAGTAATCAACAAAAATAACAACAACAAAAAAGGTTAACTCGTTTAAGTCATTCACTTCGAGCTAAGACCCTTGAATTAGACTCGCCTAAAATTTTTTGAAAAAATTTTCTACAATACAATTATTTTGAGATAAATCAATTCTCGAAAACATAAAATTAAATTGTCTTAAATTCGATAAAGTATTATTTTTGAATGCTCTTTTACTCTTTAGTAAAAATTAATGAGCTGCTAAATACGATCATGATACAACAACAACAACAACTAAATTAAAAACATAACTTTATTGAATATTAAAATTGAATCATCATCATTATTGCGTAATTTTTGTCAGTATTTGTAAAAACTTTGTTGTTTCGGTTTTCGTCGATTAGAAATCATTGTGTTATATAACTCTTAATTTTGTTTTTGTTAGTTATGAGCTATTAAATTAGTTGCACATTTTCTAACTGAGTTGTTAATGTTAAATATTTGATTTTTTAAATTCGTTACGATACACTGGGATATTTTATCATTTAGTGTTTATTTTAAATATTAATTTAATCTTTTTGTTGTTGTTGTTTTATGAATCTTACTGTGTTTATTTTATAATACAAGTGTGAGATTATTTTTTATTTTTCATGAGCCTAGTGAGTCTCTTAAAAACAAAATTGTTTTGTTTATAAATTTTATGAGTCGAACATAAAATAATGTTAAATCTTTTGGAAATTTTTGTAAAATTACACTAAAATTTTTGGAGTTTGCTCTATTACACTCTTTTTAAGAGACTTGGAACAAAATTCTAACGTATAAGCTCTATGAATCAGCTATTTTTTGATGATTAAATCACTAGTTACTCTTGGGATATGAGCAGACATATTTACCCATTAATTTTAATGTATTAGGTATATGTGGATTACCCGAAAAATTCATGTTTTGGGTTCGGGTAGGGTACGGGCAACCCAGAAATTGTTGATTTCAGGTATGTGTCTGGGTTGGATTATCCATAAAATAAAGGTATTTTACAGGTTTTTTAGTTTTTTTTCGACAATAATTGGGTTTTGGGTATACAATCCTGGTCATTCAAAACTTCCAAAAATGAACCTTCGTGAAGGTTCAAGGTGTTCCTGAAGGCTCAAATCTCCTCAAAAATTTTCATTTATTTTCAAATTTGAAAAAAAGCGAAAATTTTAGAAAAATAATGAAAATAAATGAAGAAATATGAAGCTTCATGGACCCTTGAGCCTTCATAACCTGGAACGTTCATGAAGGTTCATTTTTGCATTGACCAGGGTCGTATATACTCAAATTTTATAGGTTGCTCAACCCAGATACATACCTGAAATCCAAAATTTTCGGATTACCTATACAGTGTTATCTCGATTTTGCGAAACTGTGATTTTGTGAAAAAAAGAGAGACGCCCTAATATTTTTAATATATTTCTAGTTTTAATTTGTGAAATTTTACTCAAGTGAAATTTTTTGCATCTACCCAGACACTTCACGAAATCGAGGTCGCACTATATCAACCCACCACCTTAAAATTAATGAATACATATGTCTGGATATGATGAAAAATATGAAACATTTATATTACACTGAATTACAAAGAATGTTAAACGGTCCGTCGCTCTTGACTGAAATTATCAGCTATTCAAAAGTCAGTCCAATCGAAGATATTTTCAGCTTTATGCTGGAATAAGAAAGGCTTTACATAACCCAATGGCTTTCGATCTGAAAAAATATTAACAATAGATCGCGGTAACGTATTTCATAGTTCGTATTAACTAGTTTAAAAAGTAATTAATTAATTTCCTTTTAAAGAAAATCAAGGGTTTTTTTTCCGAAATAATTTGTGTATTTTGTTTGAAAAAATCAAAAAACAACAACGATTATTCGTGATCTAAAATAATAAAAGTCTAAGAATCCAAACATGCAAACCGTTTGAGTTTTTTTGCTAGAAAGACTGATATTAATTTATAACATGACAGGTCAATCGGATTTCCTAATCGAAATTTATTCATCTCAATAATTCTTTAAAAACTCAAACTAAAATAAAATTTTTAAAAAAATAAACTTTTTTTTCAAATTATGATTTCAACAAAAATAAAATTTTGACAAATATTTTTTGATTGTTGGTAACTTGTCTTCGGTTCTTTTTAATGCCGCGGTTGGATAAATAAAGCTTTCAAACAAATTACCGAAAAAAAAAACCTTCGGGGTAGAACAAATCAAGAAGGTTACAAAAAGGAGTCACATCAATTTCCCAAAACAATATTCTAATAAAACATTTCTATTCAATAGGGTTAATGTAAACAAAAATTAACTTAAATTAATATTGATAATAAACACATCATTTTAACAATAAAAAAATATTTAATCATGCGATTCGATCTACAATAATAAAAAAAACAATTTTATTTTTTGTACTTGTGCTGTTCCTTGAAAATGTTTAAAGGAGAAACTATTTTAAAATATTTGCCCTAAAAGCTATCTAAAAATAGCTTATGCGTTTTTTAATTCTCTTAAAAAAAGAGACAAATTGTTTTTTGTTTTGTTGTTGTTTTTGAAATTTATTGATCTAGATAATACTTTTTAATATTTTTTAATTATAGAACATTTTTGTAGTTCGAACTTTAGTTAATAGATATTGTTTAAAAAACAAACTTTAAATGCATTCGTAAACAATGAATAGTTTAATTTATCGAGTAATAATTATTTTTTAGTGTCTTTTAAACATATGTTAAATTGTTGTTTTGTTTTAACACCCTTTAACTTTTATGCTAAAAGTTAAGAAACGTCTATTTGTTTCGAATGGTTTTTTTGTGAAAATAAAATTGAAAAGCTTATGATGAAGCGTTAACAGACGAATTTAACCGACGACTATTTTTAATCTTTATAAACGATATAATAGAATGTAACAATTATCCGAACCATAACATCAAGAGTTTACTTTTTGCCGACGATCTGTTCTCGTTTAACAAAGACAAAAATCTCAGAAGGCTTATTCTTCAAATGCAAAGATATCTAAACGCACTCGAAAAATGGTTTAACAAATGGCGCTTAAGTACAGCTGCAAGAAAGTGTTCATTCACAATATATTCTAAAGGTAAGATGCCTAAAGAAATACTAGATAGTACTTTTAGTTTAAAGATCTTTGATGAGAATATACCGATAAACAACAACCCGAAATATCTTGGAGTTACGTTTGACCGAAATTTAAAGTTTAATGAACACACGGAAATTATACGAGAGAGAGGTCTCAAGCTCCTAAACGTTCTCAAATGTTTATCGTTTAAAAAATGGTCACTTGGTTCCGAAGAAAAGCTTAACGTTTACAAATCTCTTATTAGATCGACTCTTGAATATGCTTCACCGATTCTAATTTTAAATGAAAACAACTTAGAGAGACTCCAAGGCGTTCAATACAAAGCGTTACAAATAATCCATAAAGAAAGAGTCATGTGTTCAAGTTCGTACCTCCACCATTTAAGCTCAATTGAAACGCTTTCCGAGAGATTACTCAAGCTAAGCGAAAACTATTTAGAGAATAATATCTTGTCGTTTAACCCTTTAATTTTAGATATGCTCGACAATCAAATATTCAGTACCAATGGTATAACTCCGATTGAAAAACTCAATGTTATTCGTTAAAACTTATTTTTTCTTTTATTTTTATTTAATGAACTTGTTTTTCTTTTTTTTGGTCTATTAAGAAAAATTTTACTAACTATTTTTAAAGCTTTAAATCTAAAAGGAAGGCAAAAGAGCCAAGCTCAAGCCTTTTTAAACCATTAATAAACTATTGAAACTATTGAAACTATTAACAGACGAATCTTTAAAAAATCGTAAAACACTAATCTTAATGTGATTTTAATTGTTTAAATAAAAATTTATAAGTAAAGAATATTGAGGCTAAAATATAAATTTAATATTTGCACTAACTTGCTGTACAACAATAAGATTCCAACCAAAATAAATAGATAATAAAAAGTGCTCGGATTTTAAAAATTTAAGCTTTATATTTTGCTTATTTTATCTTTTTCGTACATGTTCAAGAATCTTATGTAATATAATAAAACCTTAAAAAACCAAAAGGCATAAATCACTTGAGTCGGCTTTTTTATATGATAAGATATTGAACTTATACGCATCTCATTTTGTAGGGGAGATCAAATGATATGTCGTTGATCACTATTTGATTGAAAATAAAATTTCAAATTAATCCGGGTCTGGCAAGGTGGTCATTTTTAAAGAAAACCGATTTTTTCAGTGCAAGTTTAACACCCAAGACTTGATTAGTGTAACGACTAAATCAAATAATTTTTTTTCCTAATAGAGTTTTCATGCTGCAATTAATACTGAACACATCCGGTTTACCATTAGCTAAACCCTTTAGTCAAAAAAATCGGAAAACAAAAAAGAGTCTTTTGGGTACCCTCCTTTTCGAAGCCTTGAACTTATGAACGGAATATCTTTCACACATAAAAAAATATATACCAAAATGTTTCATTGAATACCCCTTACAAAATAATATACATATAAGTTCAATATCTTTTCACATAAAAAAGTCGACTTAAGTGATTTATGTCCTTTTAGGTCTCATTCATCGAGTATCTGAGTAAAATAACATTAATTCAATATTTGGAAAATTTCTGAAATATGACATTTTAATTGTAATATCCGACCCGGAATAAAATTCATAGGGTAGAATTGTACAGTATAAACCAAAAAAAAGTTAACAAAAGTCTGAATGTCTGTTGAACTTGATGAAAATTAATTCGATATTAATGTTTATGCTCTAGAACATGTTTTATGTATGCTGTTTCGTTTTGATCTGAAACTGATTAAGCAATGTACAAACGGAGTATTAATTTTTTTTGGACTATACTGTAAAGTTAAACAAATCAAAAAACCAAAATCCTATAATTAATGGCGTACCCTAAACAGTTCCCAAACCGTTTTCTCAAAAAATAGAAATTTTTGATCTCTTTTTCAAGAAAAACTTTCAGGTACTGGTACGGTATGGATACGGGTACGGAAAGCATTCAATTCGGTGGAAGTGGAGGACTTTTATGATTTTGTAAAAGTTACTTGAAATTTCCGCAAATTTCGAGTTTCTTAAAATAAGCATTTATTGCACTTCCACCTAATTAATACTGTTGTGGTCATTCACGTGTTCCTCTTGTGAATTCTCGTGAACTGATGATTTGGAAGAGCCATCATGGATGTATGGGTATCAACTCAAAGCTAGTTTTACGAGCTTTAACTAGAGTTTTTCAGCTTTCAGTTGGTACCCATACATCCATGATGGCTCTTCCAAATCATCAGTTCACGAGAATTCACAAGAGGAACACGTGAATGACCAAAACAGTAGCTTGCCGTACCCGTAGCGAACCGAACCGTACTCTAAATGTACCATTACCGTACTCGAAGCGTACCCGTACTAAAAATCGCAAATTCATTAAAATCATTAAATTTTAAAATGATTCATTAAAATGATTTGAGCACGGTTCGGATAGGTTTAAGTACGGATATTCGGTTGAAGTACAGTAAGAACCCTTTGGAAAAATCTAAAATCTCGTGTTGACGCATGTCGAAGCCATTATCCAGTAAAAACAAAAAAAAGGGTATATTTTATTCAAATCCTAATCTAGAGACGATTCATTATTGATTTTTCGAGATAATTTTTTTTATTCTTTAAAGATCGAAAAAGACCATTACCCTTTTGAGCACAAAATTCGTGAGGCCCACCAAGTTATAAAGACGATTCTATATAACCATTATTTCAAAGCACCATGACTATCTGTTTAGTTTAGTACTATACGATTCGAGCTACTGAAATCGTTTCGCCCATTTTTTTTTGTGTGGGATTTCGTCCATGTTCTATCCTTAAATTTGTTTTCAGAGAAGAAATTTTCGAGGTAATTATTAAAAATTCTGTATCGGTTCAACTGTTTGTACTGGTTTGAAAAAAATTCTGTTTAAAAAAAAAAGGCAATATTGAATTTAGCCTAAAACATGATTTACTTATCATTCAACAACATTTTAAACTTATCAAACAATTTTCGTTAACAAAAAAAAAGAAAACAGTTGGTCTGATTTAGTAATCTATTTTTCGAGAATATTGATTCGAATATCTATCTCAATTTCTCTTTAAAAAAAAAAATTAAATGGACTCTAAAATTCTATACTTAAGAGAAAACAATTTTTTAAATTTTAAGAGCCATATCCATCATCATAGGTTTTCATTTAATTGATTAATTAAATAATTTTTAAAAAAAAAATTAAATAAAGTCTTCACTAATAAAACCTTACAATAATCATCATTTATTTTGAAAAAATTTTAAAATTAATCCAAAACATATTTTTTTAAATTCAAGAGATCCATCGAAGATAAATTACAATCTCGTGAATATTCTTAAGACATATTTTTTGTTTTCATCAATTCAATTTTATCAATTTGATGAAGAGGGCTTAATCTTTAAGAACCGTGAAAAAATTTAAAAATATGATAAATTTATGCTTTAGTCTAGTGGTTTTTCGTATTTACAAACAAATCTCCTCACACTACTAGATATGTCGAGAAAATATCAAGTATATAACAGTATTATTAGAAATGCTTCTTTGTTCAAGTCTGATCGTTATGAATGAAAACCATTAACCGATAAGAATTTAGAAGGAGATTGAAATAAGTTTATTCCGTTTTTTTTTCTTTTAAATAAACTTATTTAACGAGTTTTTTTCTTTCTTAAAAATTGATTTTCAAGTAACTTCCGTCACTTGTTAAAATTTAAAAAAAAAAGAAGAAATAGCATTTAGAATTTTAGCTTTGTTTGTAATCAGCTTGAAATTTTTAAACACTTAAAACAACAAAAAAATTTAATTAACAAAAATTTTGTTTATTTACACCGCATCTTTCTTGAACAAAAAGAAAAAAAATACGAAAAAACTTATCTTTAACTGGTCGACCGTAAAAAATTACTGATATCATGCTTGGAAAATTTTGAGTCATCATTAATAATTTTTCAGGTTTATGTTTTAAAGACTTCTTCTAAGAAATTCACAGCAAGAGTCTTCGCTAATTGAACGAATTGAATATATTTTTTTAAAGAAAAAAAATTGAGTTTCATTTGAATTTATGATAGACAATGCCACTGTGATTATTGTATTATTGGTAAAATTAGACTTGAAAAAATTTACTATCTAAGTGATTCTTAAAATAATGGTTACCAGTCGCGTTGCTACTTAGAGATCAATTACAGTATTCATTAATTCAAATTTAATTTTGAATATTTTTCTCTCTTTATAACGGAAAATTAACAAAGTTTTCCAGTTTAAGTCTTGCTGAAATTGTACAAAAAGCTATTATAGAGCCTCGAGTGCTTTTCCTAAACATCTAGTACCTTCAATTAGAAACAAATACCTTAACCAAACTGTAATACAGTTTCCCAAATGGAAAAAAAATAATTGTAATCCTGAATAGTACAGGAAAATTAATGACAATTTTACGTCACTTTGGTCTTTTTCTAGTTTGGTCCAATATTTTTAATATTAAAAAATATTTCCAATGTTTTTCCAATAATAACCCAAAGTTGCGTATCAAGAACGTCGCACTTTTAATGATATTATTTTAACATGGAAGAGGTCTATGTCTCTGCATGCATTTCATTTGTAACTTCGGTTATTAAATACACGCCTCTTTTAGCAAAGAAATACGGTAAATAAAATTTAAGTTTGTTCCAATTAGGGGGTCGTGGCCGAGTGGGTAAAACAATAGCTTTTGCAGCTAGTGGCATGAGTTCAAATCCTGGTCGAGTCAAAAAAATGTAACGTTTAGAAAAAAATAATAATGGAAATGAATGAGTGTCATTAGTGTTGTGCTGCTGGGAAACGATCCGACTAGAATCATCGACTAGTCATTCTCTAGATTGCCTGATACTAGAACAACTTTGAAAATCATCGTATTGGCACTCGCGAGTCGCTGTGACTTAAGGGCTTCGAAAGATGCAAATGTAGCGAGTATAAAAAAAATTCTGTCACGGCCTACCCGGTTAAGAAGTCTAATCAGCTTCTGCAGCTAACAAAGTCTAGGATTGTTCTACTAGATGTTAGATCTGCACAGAAAAATTACTACTAATTAGACAGCTCGTTTTTGTTGTCGCAACTGTTTCAGTCTTTTAGTTTGAACGAGTCCTAAAGGTTATTCATGTAATGGGCATTATCATGATTTTCCAACTTAATGAAAATCTTTTAATCTGCTTTAAAGCGATATACTGGGTGTGTTGTTCGGACCATTCTTTAAAGAGCATATTAGGGTCAGTTGAATTTAAAACCGATATTCTACTAAATCCAATTAACTCTTTAAGAAATGATTATATCAATACACTCAGGGTATCATTCCGAAGCAGACTAAACGAGCTAAATTTCGCACATATATTTGTATCCATTAATTTAAGGTATTGATTGGATACTGGTTACCCGTATAATTTGGATATATATACCCAAATACCAATTATCCTCGACAAAAAACTGAATTTTACGTGTAATCCATATCCACCTTAAAACTAATGGGTCCGTATGTCTGATTTTGCATTATGAACCTTGTATGAAAAGTTAATATTCATGTTTTAACAGCGTGGAAACAAGCGAAACAAGTACATTTTATGGTCTTGTATTAATCTCTTGAATCAATCGGTAACTGAAAAAATCTTGAAATCAAAAAATTCTCAAATTAATTTATTCACGCCAAAAAAAGATAAAAATCTGTCTGATTTTAGAACACTTTTAAAAAGATCTACGATATCTTAAAAAATTCAATAGATCTAATCGAAATTATTTGACTAATTTTTATTGTTAGAGATCCTTTTATACAAAAAAATATGAATGATGATATAATCTTTGGGTAGTTTCCTGAAACCTAAAACCCAACAAAAAAAAACAACAACTCTAAATCTCTTCTCAGTTCTTTTTTTTTTATTTCAATGATTAAATACTCGTTATTAGAAATTAAAGCCTTATTGGTAGCGCTATAAATTTGTATTTCCCTTAAGATAACAAAAATAGTTTCAAAATTAAACTTTTATGATTCAAAGAAACAACTTCTAATTCAAATTTTATTTTTCAACTACTTGTAATTCTAGCGTATAAAAAAACACACATATACACAAAAATTTATCAGTATTACTTAACCCAAAAGCTATTCATGCTGTTAATTATTTAATATAAAATTTCCGATAAAGAAACAAATAAAAAGATTGAAAAATAACCAATACACTCGAAACAAACCAGCATGAATTAACACTCTCAAAAAAGAAAATGAGAATAGCACATCAAAAAAAAAATAAAATATAATCTTTTTTAATAATATTTTTGTTGTAACACACTTGAATGAATACATTTATTTTTGTTTAACACGTTTTTAAAAATAATTTGAGATGTTAAAACTGAACAAATATTTTCTTTACATGACACAAAAAATGAGATGCGGTTGTTGAATGATGATGCAATTTGCCGATTTATTTAATCTTGGAACAAAAAATAAACACTGGAACACAAATAAACGATTAAAGAAGAAAAAAAACACAAAGTCAAAGGTTTTATCTTTGAACAAATATCATCTTACACGGTCTCAAAAATGCTAAGCTATAATTAGTTTAGGAAAAATAAATTTTTTGATTTTTCAAATTTCTCAAACTGATTAGAAGTTTATAATTAAAAAATAAAGTTTATCATTTTAATGTAGTATTGTAGCTTCTTCTTCTTTGTTTGTTATCTTAAGTTAGTTATTATTTGACCCATATACAAAAGAAAAAAAAAGTTAAAAAAATAAACCAAAAGTATTTGGTCATCGAGACCACGGGTTCTAGTGAAGATATTTCAAATTTTTGTTGTGTTAAAGACTAAATTCCGAACCGAAAAGGTGTTTTTATTTTTTAAGAAAAAAACAAAAACACTTGTATTCGGGAATTCGCAAATGTAATTTTTAACAGATGTCCATTCAATTAGATGCTTTTTTTTTTTTTTAATCATGAAATTTTTTTAGTTGCAAGCTATTTCAAGAATTTCTGTTTGAAGTCTTTTAAGAAACAAAAAAACTCTGCAGCTAGCAAATGAAATAAATCAAATTTGTAAGGGTTTTTATTTGTATTAATCATTTAATCGATTCATTTTCAACAAAAGATAACTGTTTTCTTTTTAAACATTTAACATACAAAAAACAGCTTTTTCTTCTTTAGTATGATTCTGTTGTTTAGTTAATTATCCTGTTTAATTTAAATCAACATTTTCACTTTCGGTAAATAGAAAATTAAATTTAATGTTTTTTTCTTTTTGATTTTTTTAAGGAATTTCAAATATTTGATTATGTAAAAAAGGCTTGAACAAATATTATTACAATCCAAAATTTAACTTTTTAATTTCGTTCTCAATAGGACTATTGTTAATGAAGATTATTTAATTTCCAAAAACCTTATGCAATATTTCTAAAATTTAAGGACATGTAAACATGCTAAAGTAAATAAAATAAAATGTTACAGTGATGTAAAGTTTCATTACAAGCGAATTGATTCTGTGCCAATATGAACAATGCTTTTTGTTTGAAGCCCTTCTTAGATACATCGAAAACAGAGCAATTTTTTAAAATTGAAAACAAATTTTCTATTGGTCTTATGGCATTAAAAGTTGTCTGTTAAATGTGTGCAAATTCTCTGCAGAATGCAGAAAGCATTTGTAGATTAAATGTGAAATTAGCTTGCTTAATTTTTGCAGACTGAATGTAGTAACAAAGTTTGTAACCACCATAAGACCAATAGAAATTAAAATTATCAATTTTAAAAATTATGTTTTTTTGTTCTAAACTTCATAATGTCCATCTTAGAATCGAACCAATTCCCTTTGAAAGTTATGACCACTATAATTACTATACTTTGATGATTGAAAAAGAATCCCAAAACAAAAATCATTGCCATTTTCGACGTTGATAAGTTTGCCAATTTATTCAGCGCAAATAATGTTAACTCGATTTAGGTTTTTAAGGAGCCTTATGAACACTTTGCTCGCGTGACACCAGGGCTGATGATCAGAGACAACAAAAATTTCGTTTTATTTTTGTGAAAATTAGTGCAAAAGCGCAACATTTCAAGCCCGTAAATCCTAGTAAAAAAATGTAAAAAATTGGATAAAATAGCAAAGATAATTATCAAAATTGCGGAAAACTTCTAAAATATGAAAAATAATTTGCAATAGTTTTTTTCGAAATCTATTGTTTTGAACTTCAGTTTCAAGAAGACCGAAAAAAGTTGAAAAGAATTTCAGAAAAACCGTACTGTACCGAACCGTATTAAAAACGTACCCGTACCCGTAATGAAAAATCGCAGAATCATGCATTAAAAATTTAGAGAATTTATAGTACAGGTACGTGTACGGTACGGTTATGATTTGAGTACTGTATAAGTACGCTTTGGTTAGCTTCGGTACGCCATTAATTCAGTGGTAGTACAGTCTAACAGAAATTTGAACTTCGTAGGAGATTCCAGGACTTTTCCGAGAGAAAGAATCTTTCCATTACCTCAAATGGTCAAATCAATAATATATGTTTTTTTCGTTTTAACTAGAAAAAAATCAACTTTTTAGTTTGTTAACAAAGTTTGAAAAAATAACCTCAAGATATGTTTGTTTTTCTCAGCTTCAAAAATCTTGTTTTTTGAAATTCATGTTTATTTTGCGTTTTTTTATTTTCACTGTTTTTATGTGTCCTTAATCTTCTACCCAATTATCAGGACTATCTGAAACGATGTAATCATTTTAGGTTCAACATGATCCTTTTAGTGGCAAAAAATACTCAACTCGATTTTTGATGATCAAATTTGGATATGGATTCAATCTGAGCTAGAGGATTTGTTTCCTGAATTAAAAAAATTTATTAAATTGAACGAGAAATATGCGGTATTTCATGCTCGAGACAAAATCAATCAATCAAAATGTTTGACGGTACCGAAGACCAAACAAATTTAAAACTTCAGAGTCCTAGAATATCTGAAATGTTAAATTAAACATATAATTTTAAAGTTTAATCAACTTCTGTCAGTTTTCAATTAGGATTTAAACACACTCATAATTAAAAAAAATATCATTTAATCGAAATTCTGATTAAATGAAAGTTAACATTAAGAAGTTTTTTACATTTATTAATAAACTAAAAGAAAATTTATTTTATTTTTGAAATACTAGAATCTAAATATTTATTCATTCTATTTGATCTTTAATAAATGAAAGAACTGTCTAACACTTCAACAAAAAGAAAATAAATTTGATTTTAAATTCAAATTTTTAAAATTGAAATGATTAAAAAAATTAATTCGATCTGTCATGAGTCTAACCTAATTAGCTAAAGAAAAGTTTCTTTTTCTTATGGGTATTCAAATTTTAGAATTAATTTTTAAATTTAACTTGATATTTGTTTCAAAAATTAGATGACTAGTCTTGAACCAATGATCTCATTAATATTCAATTTATAAAGAGTATATATCTCAGGAGAATATGAATCGAGAAAGGGTTTGAAATTTGCATTAAAGCTAATGTACTCAATGAAAGTTTGAAAAAATTATTCAAGAACTATAGTGATTTAAACCAATGGCATAAAAGTTTTTGATAGTTTCTTTGCTTCTTTGAAACTAATTTGACGCGAGCGGGATTCGAACTGACGCATCAAGCACACCATCCTATAATACAGAAACAGTCAGTAAATTTTTCTCCCCTTGCGGAGATCGAACTCCTAACCCTTTGGTTGTAAGACTAGCTCCCAAACAAATTTTTTAACCAAAATGAAAAGGAACGGGTCCCCTTAATTTTTTTCCGCTTTTTAAAGGAAGCATTTAAAAAAAAAACGTCAAAAGGGTCTACAGTGCTGGTCATTCAGGAATTAATGGGCAAACGTTCGTGAATATTCATCCATTCTTCAATCTTTAGGCGAAGGTTCATAAACGTTCATGATTGTTCGTGAACGGTCGCAGATTGGAATTTGATGGTAAAAGCTCATTCTTGAACTTTGATGAACGTTAGCCCATTCAATTCGTCAATGATCAGCACTGTATGTATCTGGCAAAAACCAAACCTGGTAGGTCTGGTTTGCTTATATTAAGCAAAACCAAATCGGTAAACCAAAATTTTAGCAAACCAAATTTGGTAAACCAAAAATCGCTAAAATTAGGAAAAAAATTGTGTCATGTACTAGCGCAATATTTTCAAATCACTTCCAATTTTGATCAATCCAGTCTTTTTTTAAGGTATATTTTCGACACCAGCAAAAATAGAAATGATTATTTTGAATGTACTTATAAAAATAAGGTTGGTTTTAATAACTGTTGAGGTATGAAAAATTAATTTTAAAGATTTATACTAATTTAAAGACTTAAAAAAAATCAAACACACAGCTAAACTAAATGAGTAACGTTAAAGTTGATACCCTCTCTCAAAAAAGGCGTCGGAATACATTGTCAAGTATTTTGAATGGCCCGAATCAAGCTGACACACCTAGAGAAAATACCCAAGTATCATCGGCTTCATCTAGCAAATCAATAACTAACGAGAAATGAAAATATTGATGATGATAAAATCGATAGGGCTCTTTTTTTTTTGTTTTGTTTTATTCTCTGTTTTTTACCATTTTCGATAGTTGAAAACCAATCTTTTAAGGATTTTGTCAGTTCTTTAAACAGTAGCTATAAGATAAAAAGTAGAAAAAAATTAGGTAAATGACATTTTCAATAATAACATGAGAGCATAATGAAGATTTTTTGGTCTATTGGAAAGAAAAAATGGAGTTCCCCGTTCTTTCGAGTTTAACAAGGGAAATTTTTACTATACCGGCCACTAGTTTTTCAAGTTAATTGAAGTTAATTTTGTATTATCTTTTTTTCCGAAAATAATACCAACCAGGTCTGCTAAATCATTGGTTCTTCCAAATTTGGTTTTACCAAATGTTGGTTTACCAAAATTTTAGCATGCTAATTTTGGTAAACCAAGAAAACCCCCATCACTACAAAAAATTATTTTCTCGATGTGATGAAGCTTGAAAATGTAAATTTTCATTTGTCTAATGTATGAGGTTCTATGGTGTAACGGTTAGCACTCTGGACTTTGAATCCAGCAATCCGAGTTCAAATCTCGGTAGAACCTTTTATTTTTTAAATTTAATTGAATGCAATAAAAATTTGTTAAAATCTATCAGTTTTGAACAAATATCAAGTAGACAAGTTGAAATTTGATAAAGAGTTGTAATAAATCTAGAAAAACGAACTGATAAAAAAATTAAATCTAGTTCATTCTTAATTAACCTAATTTTAAAGTTGTAAGACACAATCCTTATTAACTTTTGAAAAAAACAAGAATTTTTGAAAACTTGATTCACTTCAGCAAAATAAAAATAAAGAAAGAACTTGAAGTATCCTTGAGAATTTGACAATTTTTGACTCATGCTGCTCAAGCGAAAGAGATAAATTTGTTTCAAATGTACTTTAATTTCAAAAAAAAAATTTATTTTTTTCTAATTTCAAACATCAACACTTCAATTCATTCACTAAGCTTTAAAAATATTTATTTTTAGTATTAAAATTTTGACCCGTTTTAACACACACACACAGAATTGAGTTCGAATAATAACAATAAATTTTTTTTTTAAAAAAAATTTCTTTTTTTATTTTTTTACAAATCACAGGTTAAACTTTTTTTTGTTCATAAACTTAATAAAAATTTCGTGTGTGTTTATGTCTGGGCGAATTTTCAGTTCAAAATTTTTTTTTTTTTCAAAGTTTTGATTCAGTTTACTCAGTTTTTTTTTCTATTTTTTAAAGAATTTTGTTAAAACTTGTTCAAATTTTTCGAAAGTTCTCAAATTATGTTTTGAATTTTTTTTTTTCTTCTAGTAAAATCCAAAGAAACTGATTTTTTTTATTCTCTCTTTCTTTAAATTATACAGGTGAAATATTCAGCTTCAGTAAGATGGTTAATTTTGTGAACAAAAGCCTTTAAAAAAAAAAAAAAACTTTTTAAAATATTTACAACATAAATATTTTGTGAAATGAAAGAATCGAACAACCTTACAAAATTTTTTGAAACTAAATGTTTTTCATGTTAAACACTGAGTACTACAACAACAAAAACAACACGAGAATAAAATTACGAAATAAAAAATGAGAATAACCATTAAATATGAGATTCTTTAATAAAATTATATTTAAATTCAAGCAAAAAACAAGTTCGAGACAATTTAGACGATATGTGCGTGTACTTACACGTTTGGTTCTCATAGCTATTCTTGTTTGGTTTTTTCTATTTGTTTTTTATGCGTTTATAATTGAATTTGAGAAATTTTTTCGCAAACAATTCAAGTTAATTTTTTCGAATTCTAATCCGGACTCGGAAAAAATTGAGGCGCTGCAAAAATATTTAATTAAACGTTCAAAAAATGTGCTCGTTCTTAATCCTAAACAAAATGAATTCGAAATAGCCAAGATTATTGATAGAAAGTCATTGGAATTTTTTGAAAAAATTCAAAGAGTAAACTATGACGTTAATTGTCAAAATTTAATCGAATGGGACGAGACTGAAGTGCGTAAAGCCAAGCGAATGTTGTTCAAACTTAAAAATTTGAACAATGAACATTTGACAAGTCTTAATGATGTTCAAAATCTTGGTCTCATACCCACTCAACCTGATCAAAATTACATCTTCGATAAGTCAATGTGTAAATTATTCCGCGATTTACGAGAATATAACAGTTACAAAATTACAAAATTCGAACTCAAATTTCCGATTGCATTTACTATTTTAACTTATAATAATGTTGAACAATTTGAAAGATTATTGCGAGCCATTTACCGTCCACAAAATGTTTATTGTATACACATAGACTCAAAGAGTCCACCGTTGTTTCATGAAGCTATTAAATCAATTGTACAGTGTTTTAATAATGTTTTTATAAGTACAAAATTAGAACGTGTTGTATATGCTGGTTTTAGTCGTTTAAAAGCCGATTTAAATTGTATGCACGATTTAGTTAATCCTAATTTTGAACATCCATATTTGAAAGAAAAAAATTTTACACATAATTGGAAATATTTGCTTAACATGGCGAGCACAGAATTTCCTTTGAGAACAAATTATGAACTAGCACGTATACTTCACATGTTCAATGGTGCAAATGATATTGAAGTTATGACTAATATGCCATTGACTAGAATACAATACAGTTGGAAACCGAAACGTAAACCAAATTCGACTTATGAATACATGGTTCGGACAAAACGACTAAAAACTCCAATACCTCACAATTACACAATTGTTAAGGGTCTAGCTTACTGTTCGTTTAGTAGAAAATTTGTCGAATATTCACTGTCAAATACATATGCAAAAAATTTGTTAAAATGGAGTGAAGATACCTACAGTCCTGATGAATGGCAAGTCCCTTTCAAATTTATTAAATTTTGTCTAATTGTAAATATTGTAATTTTAAGGTATTGGGCAACTCTTAATTACAATACTCAATTCAATCCGCCAGGTGGATTTAAAGGTATGTTCACTAAAAATAAATTACACAAAGGTCTTGTATGATGCAAGAGTACTTTGGACTTAGAGGTTAAAATTTTAAGTCATGTCGAGCTTTTTTTTCTTTCAGGGCACATAACTTGTTTACTCGGTTAATTAAGAAAATATTTTTTTAACATAGTTACTAATTTAGGTTAATAAGGTCTTTCAAATTTTCTTTAATTGTTTGAAATCTAAACAACAGAATTTTTATTGTTTCAGACCCAAATCGAACAGCCATACCGACTAAGGCAAGATATATTGGTTGGAAAAATTCATACAAATGCATGGGTGAGTTAAGACACAACATTTGTGTATTCTCAATTGAAGACTTGCCCGAATTAGTCACACGTAATGAATTTTTTTTGAACAAATTTTTGTTACAATATGACCCCATATCGTATCAATGTATGGAAGAATGGTTAAATTCGAAAATATCTCTTTATCAAACAGTAAATATTATAAACTATTGTAGATTATTATTTGTGATGCCGTATTCGATAAATCCTACGTGTGCTCGTCTTTTGGATCATAAGTCACATGGCAAACATAAAGTTGATTCGAAAAATAATAAACCCGATCCAAAAAAGAACAATCCTAAAACGACAACTATAAAGACTAAAAAAAATATTCGTTAAAATGTTTTAATTTTTTTTTTTAATTTTTTAATTTAATATAAATCATTGTTATTCAATTTGTTGATTTTTATGAAATTTTTTTGCTTTCTATGGCTTATTTTAATAATAAAATTTTTTACATCAAATTAGTTCGAGTTTGTTTTTTTAATACTAATTAATTAGACATTTTGTTTTTTCAAGGTAAAACATGTACAAAATCTTTGCATTTTTTTTAGCGAAAAAAATTCAATTAAGCCTTTTAAAAATAAAATTTTTAGTCTCTGTCGAAACTAGGGTTGTTAAACGTTATATTTTTTGAAACATTGAAATATTCCTTTAAAATTTCAAACAAAAAATTGTTTCTTCGAAATTAGGCAAGTCAGTATATTTTCTTGGTCGAAATTTTATTTCAAAATGTGAATTTTCGAAATTCGACTTGAAAAAAAATTCCAAGATTGAAAATTTAAAGTTTGAAATTAATTGAAACTCGTAGGTAAATTTATGCTATTAAAAGGAAAGGTAGGAGTACTTAGGAGTTGAAAATTGGACATATAAGGTTCCAAATTCTCAAGAGAAGCTTATTAAAATCATGAATATGACATTCAGTTAAAACGAGGAACCTATTCATATCTAGATGAAAAAAAAGGTGTTAAATACTAGAAAGACAAATCATTTTAGAATTCAGAAGAAGCTAGGTACATTCAGGCATATTTTTTACGGTTTATGATGACTTTAAACAAATTTTAACAAAAAATTTGAGTGAAATATTTCATGAAATTTAAAACTTTAAGAATTTAAAAACTTTCAATTAAAAATTTAAAATTTTAAAATTCGGTTTTTTTAAACTTGAAAAATAAGTTCGATCAGAATTTTTTCAAGTCAAGTTTGTTCATACTTCAATGTTTTAAAAATTATTTCAAGTCGAAAAATTTTGAAAAAACTTCGTTTAACAACCCTAGTCGAAACCGTATAAGGCGCTTAGCAAAATTTCAAAAGCTAAATCGCAGTCTACCAAAATCATTTAAAGAAGAGCACGCCATGCTCTTGAACTTAGAATATAGTCAAAAGGTTTGTTTATAAGGAAATAAGTATGGAACAAGGTTTAGTAAAATTTAGCAGACTCCAGCTTTTGGTAAAGTATACATAGTTTCTGCAAAATGGAATTGCTTATGCGCAAATAAAAAAAGTAGGATTTACCACTTTTTGACTTAAAATTCTGAACCTTCGTATTGAAAAACCCTAGAAAAAATATATATTTCGATAGTGCAGGAGGTATGAAAAAAAATCTCATACACAAGGTAAGGGGGTTTCAAAGAAATACGATTGTTTAAACCCAGATTTTTTTCTTGGCAATTCAACTTTCTTAGTCAACAAAATAATTATGTTATATGTGATAAAATAAGTTAAAATTTTGACCTTCTGTTGAAAATTTTTCTTACTCATACCTTGTTCTTTTAAATAGTTATGAGATCAATTTAATAAGATACCCGAGGCAGAGTCTTTAATATTGCGAGTAGCGAAGCATCAATTTTTTGTACAACCTTGACAGTCGCTTTTTCCAAAATTTTAAACTCATCCAATTTGCTGAAAAAAACATAGCCACCTCTTACAATAGAATCCTTTTTACGCATATTCACTTACCGCATTGCCTCATTATAGACACCAGTGGTCTTAAAATGTGTTGTCTTGAGAAATTGAAAATTTTCTTTTTTATTACATTTTGAAAGTTTTTTTTAAACTAAAAAATAGTTGAAACCAACAAAAATGAAACTTCCATGATTTATTTTGCTTATAAAACTTGACTCTGGCTTTTTAAGGCATTAAACATTAAATATTAAATATATATTTAGAGCGTCAAACTGCATTTTTTACCAAATTACTTTTTATCTGTTTTTACTAGGTGAACTCGAGTTGAAAAATTAAAGATTTATTAAGTTAAAAGGTTCAGTTATTTGTTTACAGGCCAAAAACCGCCTAAAAAATTGAATGTGAAATTTTAGAATGGGGGGGGGTCTATTTTAGAAGCATGGTACTATTAATTTCTAGCGTAGTGTTGGGAATTTTATTTTAAAGTACCCCATGGTAAAAGTCTTGAAAAAGAAGGCATGGCCGTAAACCCGAAAATAATACAGTACATACTAAAACTAACTTGTACGCGATTTATTCCTTTCCCCTTCCTTTCTTCTTCCTCACTTCTTCCTTACCTCTTCCTTTCCTTTCCTCTTCTTCAACTCTTCCTTTCCTCTCATTTCCTGTGAAGAAAATAATTTTTAAAATAACACGTTAAAAAGTTCATAAAAGTTCAATAATGTCCATCAATTTTTTTTTTAAAGCATGTACTAAATAAAAATTTGAAAATTGCGTTTTATTGCATGAATAATTTAGATAATTTATTCGTGAGGAAAACTCAGGAAAGGAAAAGAAAACAAGTGAGGAAAGGAAAGGAAAAGGTTGAGGAAGAGGAAAGGAAGGGGAAAGGAAGAGTCAAGGAAGGGGAAAGGAAGGGGAAAGGAATAGTAAAGGAAAGAAAACGTACGAGTTAGTTTTAGTATGTACTGTAGTAATCATTAGAGTTGTTCTAAGTCTTTGCTTTTGTCATGTGAAAGTTATCTTTTAAGTTAAATGTTACCGTAAACTCGCGGAAAGAACCCCGGAAAAGTGAACATTCGTTTTTATTCAATTTTCTGATTGGTTGAAAAAAAATTTGACCAATCAGAAAATTGTATAAAACCGATTATCCCCGGGGTTGTTTTGGCGAGTGTACGGTAACATTTAACTTAATAGATAACTTTCACATGACAAAAGAAAATTGTATAAAACCGAGTGATTTTTAAGACTTTTTCCGTCCACTAGAATGCAAAAATGAAAAATAAAATAAAAAAGTAATTCCTGAGATTTGTAGAGAATCACCTCTTGTTTAAGCAGATGCAAAAAAAGTTGGGTATTGCGGTTTGACTGAATAATTTTCTTTTTTAACCGTTTACAATTTTTTTTCCCATCGATAATGGTCCCAGCTTCAATGACAGCGCAAAATCAATTATAGCTTTTTCCAATCATGCTTACTAAAATGTTAAAATAAAGTACATTGACAATAAAGCAAAAAGCTGAGGGGTAGGGATAAAATTTTGATTTTTTAACCCCATCAAAAAATTGGTTTTCGGGTTCGCAGATTACATATATGGTGTCAGAAATTACAAATTCAAATACTGTAGACGTTTTGCTCTGCGTGAACATTAATTCCAACATGAAAGAACTTAAATAGGCTTATTGAGTTGATTTGCAGGATTAGTCTTTAATTTCTGATTCATGTCTTTCACATGGATGCAAACTCTGAAAGAAACAAAAAAATGATTGGTTTAAAATAGCGTCTGCTTAATGAAGAAAAAATAAAATGCAAAGAACTTAAAAAATGTTTTAAAGTTTTGTTGTCTCAAAAACTAATAAAATTCGTTTCTAAAAATTATTTAAATTATATTAAAAACCCAACCAAAAATAAAGCTAAAATCGATAAAATCGATTGAGGAAATTTATAACTTCCTTCACTTTTCATCGTGCTTACATCGAGTGAGATCGATTTTACTTGTTCCATAATAACCGAAAACTTAGTGGCATGATTGCAACTACAAGTAACTTGTCTATTGACCAAATCTAGTTCAGTTAAACTACAACCATAATCACTCCAAGTCTTAGTATCTTCATCATAATATTTGCACACCAACTTATATTGATCCGATTTGGAAGACATCGTTGCACTTGTACTTTCATCAATTTCAAAATCAAGTCTGATTGGATTTGTTAAATTTTGAACTAGTAAAGACGAGCCATTAATGTAAAAATTAATATCAATTTGTTTAGCTACGATTGACAATGTTGTATCTTTCGGATAATCGACTATATAAACTGTAGGTGTAGTTGCACCAGTGGAAGCTGAAAATATTTCAACTAAATTAAGTTGTACACCCGAAATATTAATTGCACCATCATTAGTAACTTGATCTAAATTAACATTCAAAACACTCAAATTAAAATTTTTGGTCATAAAACTGGAAATTGAAACCCCGGTTGTGACCACAGTTGATTCTAGTGTATTCATATTCGTCAACAATTTGGCAAAGCTATTGACCAAACTTTCGACTGTTGAAGGTGATGTGGGTTGGTATAAATTTGATAAAACATTCAACAAGTTTGTTGTTTGATTCATTGTCATCGGAGTAAAATTTCCAGCTTCCATTCCACTTTTCATAGTTGTAAAAAAATTTTCAAAAGTGTTCATAATTGTGTCCCGAGCAATTTCGATTTTATCTAATTTGGTTGAATAATAATCCAAATTGGACAAAGTTGAATCTATATTGGCTGAATTAAGTTCTATGGGTCCTAAAATTTGACTTGCCATAATACTTGAATTGAACGATTTATCGAACATGACGATTGATTTTTGTAATTCAGTAAAGTTTTGAATGTATGTTGTAAAATCTGCAAAACTTCCATTAAATCGTGTTAAAGTGACTCTTTCTACAGAATAGTCCAAATATTCGGTATTGCTGGCATCCTTGGCAAAAATAACAATTCTATAAGATATTTCTAAAAATGGTAGAATGGTCACTGCAAATGGTGTACTCATATAATCGGTTAATCTTGTTGGACCATACTCGTTGTGTTCAATACCAAAAGCGTATTTCAACAAAACATCCGAATTCCAAGGATCTGTTGAAAGATAAAAATTAGTTTTTAAACCTGACCCATGTAAACTTGATATCTTGATAGGGGATTTCGGGGTCGGTTTTGTGAACCCTTGACAAACATCCTTGCTTGTACAGTACCCTAAACCGTTACAAACACTTGTCGAATTAAACAAAATACCATTACAGGTAACGTTTTCTGTCGGTCGTAATTCTGACCTAGTTGAGTTAATTATGTCCAAAATGGCACGATAACGATGAGCTTCTTGAATACTTTGATTTTGATGTTCCATTAAATGCCATGGACCATATTTAGAGGCAAGACCAACATAAGCATAATGACAATTTTCAGTCATATTAAATTCATCGTACATTTCATAATGTTTTATATAAACTTGATACATTCTTGGATCACGATTCCATGCTATGTATTTATCAGTTGCACCTGGGGTTTCATAACCACTAAATATCGCTTCTAGTTCACTTAAACCACTTCCTGATTCATAAAAACCAAACTCTACATTATGGGACTTGGCTATTTGATAGTGTTTATAAGTAATATTTCGTTTTGGCCCAATATCAGCATCGCACATTGAAAACAGGATACCAAGGTCTGTATTAGAAACAAATGCTGGACTTGGTGAACCGCAGTCGATGTAACCAGTAAGAGACAACATTACTCTTGAATGAGACAAGTAAACATCTTGATATTCTAATATTCTAGTTGACATTTCTGGCATTAATAAAAATGAACCCAAAACAAGAACAACTCGGTTTTTTTCGGTACCAAAAACTGATTTCCAAATTTCAATTATTTCTTTTGATCGTTTTGAATAGAAAAAATTTCTTGCTTTTACTTTATCGGTTGATAGACCTAATTTTAGACCTTGCTCGATACAATATTTTCCACTATTAAAAAAATCATTCCAAGCCTCATTTGTGTATTCCAAATAAATTGTAACATCTTTTCTCAATTGACTTAGGACTAGTCTAGCCATTTCTGTTACATATCCATCGTCTGCAGCATACGGAACTATAAACCATGGGTTTGTTTTTAGTAAATTACACAATAAAATTTGGTATTCTAATGCGACACCGTTTCCTTGTGTAAACGTAGTTGGAGTTATTCGATCAGACCATTTTATAATTCCTTTTTCTTCTGTCCAAGGCATAAAACGAATTGTTTTAAATTGTTTAAGTCTTTCCATAAAAATTGGATGAAATGGAATTTGTTGATAAGTATCCTGAAACCCGTCCATTACAACTCTTATATTCCGAATCGGGTTTAAAGGGTTTATTTTTCTAATTTTCAATAGCACTCCATTGTCTAGGACTGTACTTAACTTGACAGTTATTTTGAGTTTATTTTTCTCTTTACGCTCGATTACTTTTGAATCAAACTGAAAGTCAATTAGACCTTCACCATCGTATTCAACATGGTAAACTGTATCTGGCCATTTACCGTACATACTTCTTAATAAAAGACTCACAAATTGTCTTTCAATGGGTACGTGTGTCGGATATCTCTCAGAATTTAGAGTAATATTTTCACTCAAACTCCATATGTATAAATCATTCAAATAGTCTCTGTGTTGAACTATCCAATCACGTCCTTGTTTTGCGATATCTACAAAAGCCCATTGGGGAGAATAATCAACAACACCGTTTAGATTGACACCAATTTTGGACCCATCGTTAGGTGATCGTGTTGGTATGGTACACGATCCACGAGTATCATGAGTAAACCCTGCCCAACATGCACAAGATCCTTTTACACAAGTTCCGTTACCACAATTCGGACAAACGAGACATTCCAATCGTAAAGGGTCAATCGTACAATCGATTCGGCATGTATTGTTCGCAAATGAATAACCCCGGTCACAAATACATAAATTTGAATTTGGGTCACATTGACCATGTGTTCCGCACCCGCAGTCGATTTCACAAAATTTACCTTTAAAACCACGGTAACATGTACAATTATTGTTGTCAACACACAAACCGTTGTAATTACAATCATTTTGACAATCGAATATTTCACAACCATACCCAGAGTAACCTGGTTCACAATGACAAGTGTAAATAATATAAAATCCTTCGGTGTGATTAAACGAACAAGTTCCATGTCCATTACATTGATAAGTACATCGTTCACTTTTAACATAATTAGAATTTTCACAATTCGTACCTTGAGCACCGAATGTACAAGCACAAATTTCTTTTTTACCAGTTAAAGCATTCGGTGTGCAAACACCTCTTGAATTACAATTCGATTCACAAACACTTTCTTTTTCTTCCCATGAACAAATCTTTTCCGAGTCTATATGATCCAAATAGGCTTTGTATTTTGGAGATTCGTTCCAATCAGAATCAGACGATTCAAGTAAACTGTAACAACCATATTTTGAATAAACTCCAACTGTATAAAAATGATTGTAAATGTCTAATTTAAGATCAGGAATTTGTGTTACATTCGTCAAGTACCATCTTAAACCATTGTACAATCTCGGATCTCGATGGATTTCGATTGACAATTTTGTTAATTCTATGTTAGACGTTTCAAATAGGGATGAAAAATCGGGACCTGCTTCATAAAATGCAAATTTCATACGACCTTCAGTTTTATTTTTAACAATTGAGCTCACAATTTTAGTAACATCAACGGCATTTCTGATCCCATCATGGACTGTTTTATTGTAAAATTCTTCTACTGTAACCAAACTTCCATCGTCTTTTTTCAACGGCGCCGACATATAAGGGGCTATAGCAACAACATCATAACTTTTGTAAAAATCTCCATTACACAAAAAGAAGATCTCAATAGGCCCAGACCAAGCAGCTTGTGACCCTAAGACAAGTTTAATTCGATCAGTATTCTGGTTAGTTTCAGTAAAAACTTCCATTATTAAGTTTTTATAGTAATGACCAGTGCGTGCGTGATAGCAAATTCTAGCTTGTAACTCAGGTGTATAATAATTATTCATCGATTTGATAGTGTAATTAAGAGCATATCCCATTTTTTGGGCGTAACTTCCGCATGCATGTGATTCTCCACTCCCCCAACATTCATTTCCAACTTCGATATAAATCGTGACATCCGGTCTAAGATTATCTCTGACATAAGTTGCCCATTTAATAATGTATTCATCTGTCGCTCTATGAGGTAAATTGAACCAAGGGTTAGACCCTAAGACATTACATAAGTGTACCTGTTTTTCTAGACTAACTCCAGTTTTAAGATTGAACGTGTAAAATGAATCAGTTGTTCGATTTGACCAATCAACGTCAACGTCTACAAAAACATTCGACCATGGCATAAAACGAATAGTCTTAAATTTTCTCATAAATTCTAAAAATGTTGGATGAAATGGAAATTCTTCGTATGTGTGTTCATAACGAGCTTCCATTATTCGAATGTTACGAATCGGATTCGACGGGTTAGTACGAATAATATTGTAATATATTCCATTATTCATTTCAGTTTTATGCGTAACTTTGAATTCTATTCGTCCAGCTTCACGACGAGTTATTTGTACATCGTTAAACCAAAATTCTAAATAACCATCTCCATCGTATAAGCAAACATAATCACCGTTTGGAAATCGAGCGTGCAAATCTCGAGTCAAAAAAGTTCCGATTTGTTTATTAATTTCCAATAAAATCGGATAACCGTTATCTTTATCTAATTGTACATCGTCTTGGTCTAATTCTGCCCATGCTGTTCTAAAAGCTATTTTGTGAACAATCCACTTACGAGCTCGACGTTGTAAATCAACAAATGTTTGTTCAGTTGACCAGTCCGGTATACCTCCTAAATTTACACCGTATTCCGTAGAACTTGGAGCACAATCTAAAAACTTTTTGACAAAAACATCACATTTTTCTCCAGTGTAACCATCGTAACATACACACCTTCCCTGAATTACTAAAAATTAGACACTTCTTTTTTTTAATAGAATTAAAATTTTTACTTGATAACACACACCCCATTTGCACTCTGTACAATTAATTTTTGGGGGTTTAGGGACATCAGCTGATGTAAAGGGTAACCGGGACCTACTTCCATTAAGCCATTTAACAGCGGCACGATAACCAGGTACATTAATTGGGTCTTGATTTAGATTTTCCAAAATTGATTGATAACCACATCGTCCTCCACCATTAGGGCAATTATCGACACGTTGGACAATATTATTCAAAAACATTGTTGTACAACCTGCTTTCCACCATCGTTCAAAATAATCCAATAATAGATCTTCAATGATCGGTTGTCGAAGGGCTTCTATTATTAAATCTTCAAGTTTCTGTTCTAACTGTGAGTCGTTTGCTTTGCGCCATCTTGATGAGAAACCTGGTGCATGGACCAAAAAACCGACATTGTATCCTACAACTGGAATGTTCAATTTTACAGTCGACTTTTGAACTTGATAAATCAAGGAAAGTTCATCTTTATAAATTTGTTGTCGAATAATATCAGTAATATTTTCAGTTGTAAAATTAGCTGAATCTGTTATATTGTAACCTTCAAAGTTAAACGGTACTCCATAAGCAATATTACCAGCTATTGAATAAACATGAAATTCTTTCAAGTCTTGTTCAGTGTAAAACGACATTGTATTCTCAAAATATGCATATTGCCATGTTGAGAGAACATATTTAACTCTCGTGTCATTTCCAAATACTTCTTTCCAAGTATTTACCAAATTCATTTGTAAAGTTCGATTGTTTCCATTAAAGCCTTTATCAGACGATTGCTCAACATAGATAACTCGAGTCTCGTTGTTCAAATTCTCGTAAACAAATTCAGCAATTTTACGAATATAGTCTGTACTTGCCGATGACGGTATTGATAACCAAATGTCTTTTTGTAAAACATTAGCCAATTCGATTATGTACTCTATAGATACCATTTTTTGACCATGTTGTGTAAAGTATGTTACTTGACGTCTATCTGTCCATTCTTGATTTACATTCGGAACATTCGAACCCTCTCTTTTTATCATCCAAGCAGAAAATCGTAAGGCTTCAAATATTTTAATCGCATTTATGTAGCTTTTATCAAAAGTATCCGTTGAAAATTCATCTTGTTTCAAACGAACATCAATGTTAGTTACATTAGGAGCTGTTATTATCAAAATAATGCCGTTTGTTGAACAGTTTTCAACTTTGAACTCGATTCGGTTGTTACCTAGATATTGTAAATTAGTTGCATCGCCTAAAAGGGTTATGTTTCCGGTACCCTCAAAGGTAACAATATAATCTCCTAATGGATAATTTCCGTGTGTTCCGAACTCTGTTTGGTATCCTTGATAAGTTGAACCGTAAGGATGATTATTAAATTCCATAGGGTATCCATCTGTGGACCATGTGGTATTAAAATTTCCGGTCCAACCGTAAGATTGCCAACTGTTACTTGAAGAACAAGGACGCCACTCGCGGGCATGTTTAAATTTATTCGTAAAAACCCATTGTGTCATGCCATAGTCAATTGGACCTAGATTTATACCAAGGCCTGGCTTAGGGTGATCGTCATCTGAAAAAATTACAGGAGAACCTTGAGAATTAAGACGCGTAAAAATTGCTAAAAATGTTAATAAAATCAACATTTTCTGAAAGTTTTGTTTAAATTTTAAATTTAATTTTCGAGACTTATATTGAGAAATATTTCGAAATAATTCAAACCCTCAGGGTTTTTTTAAAGTGAAAAATAAATTCAATTAAATTTACCATGCAGGCTTGATTGCTAGCTAAAGCCATTTCGTAGTTAAATGAATGCGTGTTTTGCTCAAACTGCTGAAATAAGTTAGAAACAAAAAGCATAAGCATCGAAAGATTTTTTTTTAAACTTTAATTGTTAAGCTAACGAATTTTAAAAGAAAACAAACTTTGATGTTTTTTTCTTTTTGTTTTTGTTAATTTATAGAGAGAATGGTTTCTTCACATAAATAAATTTTAGACTCTGAATTTATTCAAAAGGTTTTACTCGAATTTTACTTTTAATAAATTTTTCAAAATGATTTTAGACATTTTCTGTTTTGATTAGATTTTTTCTCCAAGCTTGAAAAAAAGTAGTTTAGTTTCGTTAGAAAATTTCGGTTTTCGATTTTTTTTTATTTTAAACAACAGTTTAAAGCTGTGAAATTTTTTAACTTTTAGGGGATTTTATTCATGTTAAATCCGCAAGAAACCGCGGAAACCAGATTATTTGCTTACATGAAATATATTTACAGTACAATCCAAAGTAAAGCTAATTTTCGCCTCCTATGCTTCAAATTTTTTCCATATTTAATAAAAACACCCAATTGTGAATTTTCCAATGGAATATTTGATTTCTTTGCAGTTTTAAAAATTCTGTCCAAATTTAAAGTCTGACCATGGTTTCAGACTTTTGATTTGATATTGTCAGTGATAGCATGTTCCCCAAGCAAGTATACTTTCTTTGCATTTCAATGGCTTTTCAATGAAATTATACTTGCTTGGGGAACATTCTATCACTGACAATATCAAATCAAAAGTCTGAAACTTCAGTTCATGATCATGGTCAGACTTTAAATTTGGACAGAATTTTTAAAATCAATTCAAATATTATTCCTATGAATAAATAATTCAGTCAGCATCATTTAAGACACTTAATTACCGTATTCCCTCGTTCGATATTGCTGCACCACAAGTAAAGACACGCCTTTGGACCATACACCAAATTAAAAACAATTTTTTTGAATTATGCATTTGGTGCAGCACCAAAGATTGAGAAAAAAAAATATTAAAAAATTCATTTTTTATATTTTCGATTTTTTTCTTTAAAATCGAGTCTTGATGACGCATTTGTAATATCCATGAGGGAAGAGTGAAATAAAGAATATTTCTATTTCATTTTATTAACAAAGTCATAACTAAAATATGTAAAATAAAGATAACTTAAATACAAGTCTGTTACTAATAAGAATATTGATTGGAAACTAAGTAATCAATTGTTATTAGTATAGCTTGGATATCACAGCATTGAACTAAGACTTACAGTGTTTAATGCGGACCTAAACGCGTGATTACGCTATTAGAGCATGGGCTCCAAGTAAACAATGTTATAGCATGGGCGAGATGTACTTTGGTGTATGGTCCAAAGGCGTGTCTTTACTTGTGGTGCAGCAATATCGAACGAGGGAATACGGTAATTATTCTAAGATGACGGAAATGGAAAGGCATATTTTTTAAGCATACTGCCCTGGTTCCATATGAAATAGCTCTAAAAACTACTTGAAATAAAATTTTTAAAGTACACGCAAGACATGTGTCAAATACTTTTTGAAGAGAATTCGGGTCTGGTCGACTTTGTCTGATCACAAAAAGCGCAATCATGTTATACAAAATATCCTAAAATTCCATAAAAAATGATCACCAAAAAAAAATTATTTTACAACATAATTTATATTTTAGCAATCCTAAATAGAAAATAGTTCAAACATTTTTTTTATAATTGAAAATGAATTAAGATGATGAAATCAAGTTGTTTGAAAAATTAAAAGAGCTCAAGCTAAAATATTCAAATCAAGAGTGTTCGAATGCTCGATGCAAACGATACTGTCACTCAAATAAACATAAAAATCGTGTAATCTGTCCTATTTGCGACGATTTAATGAAAAACGAGCCAGGCGTTAACCTCCTTATGAGTAAAAAACATTGAAATTTTCGATGTCTATTCTTTCTAAGACTAAATTTTTTTGGATACTTAAAAAGTTATTGATCACATAAAAATATAGATCACAAATTCTATTGGTGAATTTTATGATTGGCTGAAAAAAAAAATTAACCAATGAAAAAATTCACCAAAAACCGAAGCTTAAGTTTAAATACATGTCATAGTAAACGAATATTTACGGTTAAAATTATCACAAATCTGGTAATCAAGCTTTTTGTCACATAGTCGACTTGATACCACTGATCACATTTTTTTGTGAATCAAAGTCACAAAGTCGACCAGACCCGAGAATTCTAACATTAAAAAGATTTAAACTATAAAAAAATTTTAATACTTGTAGATTTTTCTTTAATACTGCACTTCCACCGAATTAATGACGTACCCGAAATAAAGCGTACCCGTACCGTACCGGATCGTACTAAAAGCATACCCTTATCGTACACGTACCGTACCACCGTACCGTTTTTTGAATTTTTGAAATTTTAACTAAAAATAAAAGACCTAAGTTTTTTTTTAAATTTTATTTTCTGGTACGTTACGGTGGACTGGTACGGTAAGATGGTACGGAACGGTGGTACGGTATGGTACGATTGTACGGTACGGTTGGATGGTATGATACGGTTCGGGTACGGTGCGGGTACGCTTTTAGTACGATCCGGTACGGTATAGGTACGATTCGGTACGGTACGGGTACGGAAAGCATTTAATTTCGGTGGAAGTGCAGTATTATTGTTAACTTGGTGATTAGACTTTTTGTGATCCAAAAAAATATAAATTCAGCAGCTTTGGCCCTACTGAATTTTCTGACAAATTTTTGAAAATTTTTAAAACTCAAATTCTTATGACGTTATTATCTGTATTATAAGAGTCTAAGGTCGGCGTGTATTTGAAAATTGGTGTTTAAATAACCGCACATTCTGATAAATTTACAGAAACTGAAAATTAAATGTTTTTTATTTATCCCTAATCATTCAATTGAAAAATTGTTCTATTATTCTTGTTTAGCTTGGTCTTTTTTGGAATCAAGTATTATTGTAACAGGACCATCATTTTGAATATGAACTTGCATCATAGCTCCAAATTTACCATCTTTAATTTTTTCTGGTTTGTACGATTTTTTCATTTGTTCAAGAAATTTTTCATAAAATTCTTTCGATTGATCAGCACCCATAGCCAAATGAAAATCTGGTTTAGTACCTTTGAGAGTCGACTGCAATGTAAATTGACTTACACATAAAATTTCAAAGTCTCTTTCAACAACATTCTTATTCCATTTTGAATTTTCACAGTCCGGATTTTCGAATAAACGAATTGTTAATAACTTTCTAACAATATAATCCATGTCTTTTTCAGTATCATCTCGACCAATACCAACAAGAACACAAAATCCATTTTGAATTGAACTTACAAGTTCATCAGACACGGTTACACTAGCTTTAACAACTCGTTGGATAATAGCCTTCATCTGAGATAGAAAAAAAAAGAATTGAAAATTCATTAAAAAATGTTTTATTAACTGGAATGCTAAGTCCAATCTTCAAATTAATAAATTAATTTATTTCTACAAGTTTATTTTTTTCATTTAACAAATCTTGATAATTTTTTTCCAAACTTTTTAACATGTCTTGTGACTCACAAATAGATGTAACTAAATTCAATGATCGAAAAAATGATTTCTGACTTGTTTTAAGTGACAATGGTGTCAATACTCCGAACCATGTTGGTAATGGAACCTCTTTTTTATTGTTTTCGGAGTCTATAATCAGATCATAAGAACTCGCATCGTATTCGAATTCGATCTTTGGATCGTCTGTTTTAGCTTGATTGGTTTTCGATTTTGTTTCAACTTTGACTTTAGCTTCGATTTCAGTCGGTACTTGAAGAATCGATAAGTTCGAACACCCAACAAGACTTCGGGCTTTGGATAAATTCAAGTATCCATCGTCCAAAGTTCGACTCAATAATTCTCTTTGGGTCAATAAATTTTGGTAACACTCAATGAACATTGAGGTACAAGTGTCCAATTTTTCGTTAATTTCAACTAATTTTTCATTCATTTTTTAAAGTTAAAAACCAGATTTTTTTGAATAAATGATAAATGACGTCGGCTTGGTTCGAGTATACAAGAAGAAATAACTATTTCAAAAGATTGTTAACATTTGTAGCCTCTATTTCTAATTTTAAAATTAGAAATTTTAAATTTTGAAAAAATAATTTAAATCTAAATAGACCTTGTTGCCTAGTAACTAAACATTTTTATGTCTCGTTAAATGAATACAAGTATGTATGGAATTTTCGACATGTTCTTTGTGTTATTGAAAAATTATTGACTTGAAATTTTTAAATGGATAACCGATATTTGAGAGGAAAATTATGATTTTTTTTTCTTTTTTGTTTCAGCAATCGAAATATTTTCTTTAAAAATAAAAACCCACTTTTTTCCATTCCTTAATCTATTTCGTTTTTTTTTCTAAATTATTTAAGAAACAAGGTGAAATGAAAAACTTTTAAAATCATAATAAAATTGTTTAATTGAAAATAAAAAAATCAAGAATGACGACTGCAAGTGTACAAGATATTGATGCGTTTATTCGATTACAAAAAGAAAAATTAAATCGAGATAGAGATAATGGTTACGGCGGTGTAGGTGGCGGTGGTTTCGAGCAAGTAGGATTTTTTTTGATTATTTATTTAAACATGATGAAAATTAAAAAATTTAGCAGTGGAATCTTTTTCTTGAGACTCAAAAATAAATAGGAAGCCTTCGAATCTTGACCCTAGGAGTATCCGATATGGGTTCGTATTTTAAGTTTATTGGCTTTACATCTTTTAGGGTCTTTGTCTTATCACCTTCGAGACTCTTAATTAGAAATAACATTATTATCTTTCAATTATCGACAAGATCGGGAAAATTTTATTTTTTCTGAATCCTTTAAGGGGTCATGTCCATTTTGTGATCAAGTGTTCACCAAACTTGTGATCAAGACGATCATGCTGGGTTTGTGAACATTGAACTTTTTTTCTGATCACGTATTCGATGATCACATAATTCGTGATCATTTAATTTTTTACAAAAATTTATGTGAACTTTTTTTTTTTTTTGTGATCATTTTTTATTTTTCGTGATCAATTTTAATAAAATAATTAAGAACTAAAAATACAAAATAATATTAATGTTTCTTCGCCATGTGTAATTTGACTCCCAATTCATTCTTCATTAATTTATTACACACTGGACAAGGGACCGGACTAGAATGTTTACTTAATACCCTTCTAATTTCTTCTTGGGTCTCCTCGGTTACGACTGGAACAGACATAGCAACTTTTTCGTATTGAACAGCTTTATCTTTTACCGTTAAGTTGTTCATTTGAGAACTAATGTCTCCAACAAGATTGGTTTCGAAATCTACCTCTGGCTCACTGTCAGTTAAATCATCACTTTGTCTATTTTGAGTTTTTGTTAAATCATCACTCTGTCTACTTTGGGTTTTTGCCAAAGTAGCATCATCACTGTGTGTATTTTCCAGTTCCGGTTCAGATTCATTGCTATCAACTTCAGAACCTCTATCCGACCCCATCAATGAACCAAATAAAGATTCACCATCCGGGATATCCTCAGTGTCATTGTCCTCAGTGTCATTGATATCATTACTTTCATCCGGTTCGACCAAATGTACAATAGCATCCTCGTTAGAGTCACCGTTTATCGAGGAATAGAGATGTTCAAAAGTTTCGGCTTGTGTCCCAGGCTTGTAAAACTTGGCTATCGCTACGAGGATCAAATTGTAACATGCAATTCGGTCACTGTGTATCTCGTTGTTAAAGCGCCACATGAACTCATCTAAATAGCTCTGTATGAATGAACGTTTACAACGTGACTTTCGATTCGGTTAGTACAAGTACCTGTGTCTGGGTCCAAATAATTGTAACTATGGTTTACGGTTTGGTGCTTGTAGTCTCGCAATTTACTTATCTTATTGTAGGCAGCCCAACAATCCGAATATATAATACTCCCAGGTAAACACCGGTCATAAATGATTCCAAGAAGTTACTGTTTCACGGTTAAGTTTGTGGTTGAAGTTTAAATGAATTAACGACACCGTTTTAGATACAGTAATTTGAGAAGCCCAGCATTTAAAAATAGCTAACATAATTCTTAGTGGCTTTTTAAATAACGCAAAAAATGATGAATCGAAAACGGACTTAAAAGTCCCACATGATGAACATCGCCATGTCAACAGTGCGTTTGTAGAATCTTTAGAGCGCTTACGACTCTTTAGAACCATTGATTGGGAGTGTTTTTTACAAGTCTCTTTTCCACACTTTTGAATTGGAAAGATAAGCCCAAGCTTACACAATCTTTCAAATAGCTTAACTTCATCGTCAGATTCCATTTTGTTTAAAATGCTTTTCAAATAAAAATGAAGAGTCAAGTTTTTTACTTTTTATATAAAAAATTGTATTTGATTTACACTCTTTATTAATTGAATAGAAGGAAAATATAATACGAGAGAGAAAAATATTACTGCATGCTTTTTAACACTAAATTTTAGCTTCAATTTTATTTATTGTTTCTATACAGTATTAACAATACTAATAAGCTAAAAAATTATGTGCGCATTTTTTTTTTTTTGTGATCATTTAATTTTTTTTGTGATCATTAAATGATCACGAATTATGTGATCATCGAATACGTGATCAGAAAAAAAGTTCAATGTTCACAAACCCAGCATGATCGTCTTGATCACAAGTTTGGTGAACACTTGATCACAAAATGGACATGACCCCCTTTAAGACACTACACCAATCTTCCGAATTAAATCAAATTAGATAAAATTATAAACAGCTTTTAAAAAAATTTTAAGTCTTTAAAAAAACCATAAAACGGGAGGCTTTCTTCAGTTAAATTATGGCATAACTTTATTTAAGAAAAAGACAGAGACTGTTGACCGAAAAAATAGAATTCTCGGCCTAGGCTAAAGGTAGCATCGTTAAGTGATGTTTATTCCAATGAGTCTGAAAGTGGTTGACCTAAATAATAGTTCAAAATTAATTTCTTCAAATAAATGTTTTTATGGTCTCTGTTTATTAAACAAAGACCTGCTTCTTTTGTTTATAAACTTTTAAGAAAAAATTCTAATATTTTGTTGTTTCCATAGCCCATTTATAACCCGTCGCTTGATTACAATCGACAACAATTGGACAATTATTTGAATTTGGCAAGAAATCCAATTGATCAATATCGACCGATTGAAACTTTTATTCCACCTATTCAATCACCAGCACCTCAACAAGTTTCTCTACCACAACAGCAACAACAACAGCCACCTGTACAACAACGTCAAAATAATCGAAACAATCAACAAGATCAACAAGGTGATTTTTTTCAAAATTTTGGTTCTAAATATGACGTACAAAAAAACAAGCTTAAAAATGAACTTCAAAATGAATATTCACAATATATACAACAGGTAAGATGCAAATTTTATAAAATTTGAACTTAAAATTTAAATTTTTAAAAATTTCAAAAGAAAGCAAATAAAGAGGCAAGACAAAAATCAAAAAATCAAACTCCAGTATCAGACGAATTCTATGCAACTTTACCCTTAGGAGGACTTGGTGCAACTAGGGTATCTATCTTTTATTTATTTTTTACTTAGTTAAGATACACATGATCAAACGATTCGTTAGTAATCTAATACTTGTCTTTATGACTGAATAGGAACACAGAGTTATACAACGTAATACAGAGTATAACGTTTTAAAAGAAAAACTAGAAAATAGTGCTAAACGAAATTCAAACGAATGGTGGAAGGATAAAAACGAACCAGAAATAAAACCATATTCTGTAAGTTTTTTACCTTAAACTATTTTAGTTGACTAGTTTTTTTTTTTTTTCTCACCTTTATGTTTAATTTAAACTAAATTTATTTGTTGATGCAGAAACATGTAGGAAGCTCAGAGAATGTAAGTAACATTAACAATTCACCGTTTGCTTATGATACGAAAGTCAAAAGTCAAAGTCAATTTGATGTTATTTCGGACAGACGTTTACAACAACCTCAACAAGTACAACCTCGAGTTGATCCTAATGGATACGATCCTAATTTTCAACGAACAAGATCGGCTAATTCGTTCGAAAATTTAAATCGTTATCCGTCTGGTTATGATTTGTATCAACAACAACTTCCACCGACCCATATACCAGCTATTGACCCGTCACTAGCTGATATACTTCGAAGACCTCCAGTCGGATTAAGAAGTGCTATAGGTATACCACAATCTGGTAATCGGGTTCAATTTAATGAAAGTGTTCAGTATACTCAATATCAGCCAAATAATTATTATCAAGAGCCTCAAAGAAGTTATGCACCTGATTCTTACAGAAATTCAGCTCCTCAACCGCCTCAAAATAACCGTCCAAAAGACAATAACCCGTTTAGTTTTGGTGATAATCAAAATAAAGACTCGAAAGCTCAAAAAGCAAGGGAATATCAAGAAGAGCTTGAACGACAAGTCAGAGAGAAACAATTAAAAAAACAAAAAGAGAAAGAAGATCTCGAAAAATTGGACAAAAAAATAATGTTAGAGAACGCAATTTACAACCCGTATGGTCGAAGTGGTGGTGGTGCACCCATAAAAGATAAAGAGGGAAATACAGTTGCTAATTTGAGTCAAGTTAAAGCTGATCCAAATCAATATTCTCCACGGGATTTGCCTCCACCTCAAGCTTTAATTAACAATTTGTTAGGTAATATTAACCCAGGATTTTCAAGTCGATCGAATTCGAACGATTTTTTGAATACACTTCAATTGAATAATCAAATACCGCAATTGTCAGGTAGACGTACGGACGGTGATCAACCGACGTTTGCTCGTGGTGGGAATGGAATTTTCGGCGAAGGAAAATCAGACGATCAAAAACGAAAAGGAGACAAATACAAAGCTGAGCTACAACAACAAATTGAAGAAAAACAAAGACAAAAAGCGTTGGAAAAAGAACGACAACGTATCGAAGACGAAAAAGAACAAAAAAGAATTGAAGAAGAACAACGTAAAATTAAAGCTGAACTCGAAGAAGAAGAGCGCAAGAGGAAACAAAAAGAGGAGAATGAAAAAAACTTAGCCGAAAATGCAAAACGTTTGGCTGAAGAAAATCGTAAACAAGTTAACAAACGAGTACCAAATAACAAGCCTGTTAATAAACGAGTTCCACGTAAACCGTCGGGTGATTTTCAACCGCCCGATGATCAACCAATAATACCTTCAGCCGAATTCAGAACAAACAGTCCACCAGTGCCTGCAGCTGCTAAAAAATTAAACGGTGGAAAAGCCCCACCCAAAAATCTAATCAGCAAACAAAACACATTCAATGACAATGAAAATTTAGACGATGAAAATGGTCAGCCACCAGCTAGAAATTTTAGTCCACCGCCACCAAAACCAGTTGCACCAAACAAAAATAAACTCAAGTCAAATACAACAGCTGACTATTACATCACTGAGTCAAGGCTCAATGTTTCTTCACCGGTAAGTCATTTTTTCCAAAAAAATAAAACTTTTTACCTAAATTAAATCTTAAATGAAATATTGTAGACAAAAAAGGTAAATCAAAATTTACCTACTGTTGATGATAATGAAGAAAGAGTCCCGTCAGTTTTAGTAAATGATTATCAAAATGAAAATTTTAAAGAAACAAAAAAAACGAAATTTCCAATTAAAAATAATAACAAAACGGTTTGGGTCTTTTTTAGATTGGTTTTACTTTTAGCTCTTAACAAAAATCACTTTTTAAATATTTTGTTTTTTGACACCTAATAACCTTCCGAATACATTCATTTAATGCTTTTCTATTAACTATCTTTACAATTTAGTTTTGTTGTTATTTTTTTCAGCATCAATGGATATTAAGCGTTCTGATCTATTAATTAAAGATAACAAGACGCTTTATATCCGAGTATGAAAACTGTATTGTATTGTAACACGTAATGAAGGTTTGTTATACCTTCTTTCGGGATTATTATTCATATTTAGACGTCCTTAACATTGGAAAAAAGTCTTTGTCGCACTGCACTTAATTTCTTCACAATTCACTAAAGTTCTAGGGATGTACCTACAGTACAAAGCTGAAATAAGTTAACAAAAAAATAAACAAAAACAGTAAAATGTTTATTCAATAAGCAAAATGATAAACATGATCAAAAAATAAACACATTCAAAATTAATAGGTAAAAACAAAAAATGAACACAATAAACATTTTTAGAATAAAAAACATGTTTAAAAATTTTTAAACACGTTTTCAAACATTTTCAAACATCGTGTTAACTTATTTCAGCTTTTTACTTTATGAGCAACGCAATTTATGTAATTATTTGGAATATTGATATTTTAGACCCTTTCCTTTAAGTCAGTCATTTAAACCTAGGACGTTCAAAAGCTTCTCGAGCAACTTCTAAAATCATTTAATCGATCTACTACCCTAATTATGAAACTTTTGGTCCTAGGCACCAAGGAGCTCCTCGGTGTACCCTGGTGTCATTCGAGAGTCCATCTCAAGGAGATTCTCATTAGAGATCTAATCGAGATCTTAAGAAGATCGCGAAAAGACCTAACACCATTTTCGCTCGATCATCAAGAGAAAAATTTCAAGATAACCTAGAATATCTCGGCAAAAAAGATTTTGATTTCAGAGATTTAAATTTTTTCTCTGTTAAAAGAAAATTATCTGGACGATTTCTTTAATCCTTACAAGCATCATAATTTATAGAATTTATATTCGTTACCAAAACGAAAAGAGGCTTAAATTAGATGAAGGTTTTTTTTTATTTCAAGATCGAAATAAGTATCAATAATTTTTTTCCCATCAGAATCTGTATCATAAGCCATTTATTTGTATATTCCACATGGATACTAACGATATCCTAAAGACAATTTGTCAAAAGTGGCTAAATAATGAAACAAGCTAAAAATTAAAATATTGACCCCTATAAAATTTTGGAAGCTAGGGGTTTTCGAATATGAGAAACACGGTTATGTGGTCAGATTTTGTAAATTTAGATAGCGTATATAACAAATGAGTCTATAGACTCAGTGTGTTGATTGCCTAATTTACAGTAAAAATTAATTTTTTTATTGCTTTTTTTTGGTCGAACTAAAGGATTTATTCTCAGCATTTGACATTTTTTAGTTGGTTATTTTAATCAATAATTCATTCAAGAAATTATTCGAATTTTTTAAAATCTTGTTCTTAGGCTCGTTGATTTTTTCTTTAAAAAAAATTTCTGAATCTCAAAAAAGCTCAAAATTTCGAAGTATAACTTTATGAAGTGGTGATTTGATAACAGAATTTTACAGAAATTTACGTAAATTACCGTAAAATAACAAAAGTCAAAAATTTAACCTTAGTTTTTGAAAATGACTGCTATTTTTTTAGAAAATTTTTTTAAAAAATGAAGTATGACAACACAAAAAATACAGTTTTAGAAACAAAAGGTTTCAAGCAGTTGAATTACGCCTCTTTTTTTGGTTTTAAAGAAAAAGGCTATTGATTGTATCAAAATCGATGAAATACTATACATCTTACGAAATTCACCTCAAAAATTAGCTGGCATTTCTTATTTTTATTAAAATTTTCAAAAAAAAACGAATTTTTGACTTTGTGATTTTACGGTATTTTACGTAATTTTTGGTAAAATCCTGTTATCAAATCATCATTTTACAGTCAGCGTTTAACATGATATTTTTTAAAGTATTTTTTAACCGAATGGCCCTCAAATACAGACGAAATGTATAATGTAACAATAAATTTTCAAATGAGATAAAACGCTTTAAAAAAAGAATCAAAAATTTCAAATATACACTACTACCGTATTACCCTCCACACGAGTTAATATTAATAATTCGTTCAATATTTAAGACGGGTAGATACGGAAGTTAATTAAATTTCAAAAAAAAATTAATCATTAATCATGTTAACTTGTTTTTATTCGATATCACCTATTAGATTTAACAATATTGGCCTTTAACTCAAAAATTTCATGAATATTTCATTATTTTTGCAATTTTAAGACTCCGAAAGAAAAGACTTCAGAAAATATTATTCCGACAAAACCAGTCTTGAGGAAAGTTAGCAGACCAGTAAGTTTTAAAATCAACCAAACCTAAAAATTTCAAAAATTTCATTTTTTTTTACCAAAGTCATCACAAGTGTCGAACAGTGAGGTTTTAGCACAATTAAGCAATTTAAAAAAACATCTACAAAACGAGCTAAACGAAGTTGAAAACAAACGCAACAACGCAGTAACTAATAAGCTTTTATATACACTTTTACAATGTTTTATTTTTATAATTTTTGTAGAATGGTCAAGCCAGTGTTGGTCAAATGGTAGACTTGAGAGAAAATTTACTTAATGTACGAACACCAACAGATGATAGACGTAATCAAGATTATGGTTTCAAAACTTACAGAAAAGATATCGAAAGTAAGTCTCTTTTAATGAAAAAAATATCAAAAAATCTATATCAAAATTTATTTTTTAGCACCACCACTCCGAGGTGGTCTTGAGCCAAAGACCTACTTTAGAGATAACACGATACTTCTTGACTCAAATCAAAATAGTAAGTCTTATCTCTCAAGTCTTTTTATGAAGTCTAATATTAATTTTTGAAGATATTGATATATTTTCGAATGATTTACAACGTGAAGCAAACAGCAGACAGTTAAACAGATTGAATTCAGTAATTTTAATTAACTAGTGAAATTTTTTTAAATTGCTTTTCTAAAATCCAAAAAAAAAGCTTCTTTACCAGGATGATCCTTTCAAAGATGGAGAATTCAATCAAAAATTATCCGCACAAAATCAATTAAGACTCAAAAAATTAAGAGATATGGAAGATGATAGTCTTTCATTAAACGATCCAAATGATGTTTTGAATAAGTTTATTAACCGAAATAATAGGTAAGACTTCATATGAATTTTAAAATGTTTTTCGATACACGTTTTTTTTTACCAATGATTTTTAAGACTTGTTGAGGAAATCAAAAATCTTTGAGATTAAAAATATTTAAAAAAAAAACAAATAAATTTTCAGATTAAATTAACAACAAAAAGTAAATTAACTTTAAATATTTTATAAACTAATGCTAACTTGAGGATATCTATGAAACTAATTAGTTTATCTTGAAATTGTGTTACTGTAGATTTAACTTCTAAAATATTAATGACTTTATCTTTGAGAGTTTGATGAAAAGGGAAGGGCATTTAAATAAAGATAATTTAATAATTGCGCTCTATATAAAGCAGTCCTTAATTGATGTAGAGTGTAATTGGACTGTTTTTTATTTCTGAAAAAACGATTCTTCTCGTTCGCAAGAGAGCAAACAAAATGTTTGACCAGGCCCTGACTAGACGGACAGACGAGCTCGGTTGGTTTTAACTAAAATACGGACACGGACAAAATTTCGAAAACGGTTGAATATCAACCTTTAATTACAAAAACGACATTTATTTTAAAAAAAGGACACAAAAACAAAAAAATATTTAATTCACATTTAAAAAAAATCCTTTTTTTAATTTTAATTTTCTATCTCTTTTTGGACTGAAAAGTTTTCGTTTAGCATCTAAAATACACTACAAACTTGAATATCCTTCTTCTTTAAAGCAGTGGTGATACAACGAAAAATCAATATTTAATGATTCTTGTATAACTATAAGATCAGTTTTTTGGAATCTCAAACGTTTCTATTTCAGAGGAAGGAGTAGACCGAGGAAACAATTCGATGATAGTTCTTTTTAAGAATCTTAATTGGATTTTGATTTGGTTCTTAGTAGGGTTGTTAATTGAACTATTTTATCAAATTATAAAGTTTTCTTAAAAATTTCAAGCTAATTTATTCAACTTCAAAGTTTTTTCAAAGAAAAAGATTTCATACTTGAAATTTTATTCTTTAAAAAACAAAAAAATTTCAAAGTAATCTTGATTTCTGGACCTTTCAAATGCGTTTAATCATGAATTTTTTAAGGTAAAAATCTTCCTGGACATTCTAAATGATGAGAACATACTATAAATTGCTTTATAAACGCATAAAAGTCGAATAATTCGACGTTTTTCTCATTTCAAGCAGGATTTTACAGAGTTTAAAATTTTATTTTTCAAACTTGAAAAGATATTTCAAAGTCTATCTTCAATAATTGATATTTTGAAGTTTATAAAATAACTTTAAAGTCAAAAAATTTTAAAAAACTTTAGAATTTGAAAACTTTAATTAACAACCCTAGTTCTTAGTAAAGTTCTTCTTCAAGGTCTTAATAAGTCCTGGTAAAGTAGAGATTCAAGAACGGTAAAGATCTTATAAAGTTCTTTTGAGTGAACTCAAGAACTTCAAAATTCAAGATAAAGTATAAGATTGAATAAGAAAAAAGGCAAGATCTTTTAATACGCCTAGATATTTCTGGGGATTATTTCCTGGGGAGCTCTCCGAACTTTCTGAACTATTATTTGAATTGTTTGAGTCCTCAAAGTCAAGTTGACTAAGTTTTTCTAAAAAATTTTTATTCTTTATTTCATCGACTATCGACTCAATTCTACAAGATGGACGCAAAATTACACTATCGATATCTCGTAACAACTTTTTGCTTACGGAATCCTCTGTCCGTATTTTAGAAATAGCTATTCCGTGTCCGGATTTTAGTGACAGCCAGCTCGGTTTTTGAAATTTCAAAAAACTGAAAAATAAACTAGAATATCAGTCTCAATTTTAAACAAATACCTTGAGACCGGGAAGAACTATCCAGTCGTATGCGCAGCATGGACAACGGACTGGATCAAGACACTAAGGTAAAACTGCTTTGAGATAATAAGATAGTTTATAGCTTGATGAAGTTAGGGTTGGTCGACCGGTTTTCTTCAAAAAAATCGTTTTATTTAATTTATGGTTTCATAGGATTGTCATATCTTTATAAACAAAATTCCATGTTCTAGGAAATTAAGTAATCTATCTTCTGGTATTTGTGATATGAATTTGTACTTCTAATTTGACCATATATTTGAAGTGGACCGGTTTTAGAACCGAATTTTTTTTAAGGAGCATTGTGAAGTTTCGTTTAAAAAGCTAAGTTCGAAATTTAAAATTTAAAAATTTTATGATGAAGTAAAAAATAAAAAAAATTTTACAGATTAATCAATTAAGAAAAATCAGAGACAAATCGATTATTGACTTACGAAAAAAAAGGTGAATCTAAAACCGCACCGATACAAAATTTCAAGTGCAAGATAATATTCTTAGACATGTAAATAAGATTAACATATTCACTCAAGTCATTCTATCATAAGAATTGAAACAAATATTTGAACATGCTATCCAAATAGAGTTTCTTAGATATCCACGCTATGTCTTTTCTAATTCACTGTATTGATAATTTTATCAATGTCTTAAAAAAGCTTCTTACAATCAAAATTTATTTGTTTTTGACTAAAAAAATTAAGAAATTCTGAAAAGCACGCTTAGAAGTATAATTTTCAAGCTTTAAAAAATAAATTTAAAATTTTTTTTTTCCGAATAGACAACCATCGGCAGTTACAATTCAAGATGATACATGGTTAAGACAACCAGTTTAAAACTCAAAAATATAAATAGATTATTTTTATTTTTTTTTTATTGGCCATGTAAAATTTTTTTATCAAATTTTTTAAAATACCAACAAAAATAATTTTTGCAATGAATTTTTATAATTTTTTAAAATTTTTTTTAAACACAAATGATTTTCTCAAAAGGGAAAAATGTGAATGTGTGGCTTGCAGCTTTAAAAAAATATAAAAAGATCGATTTAATTGATTTTAAAAAATAAGTTTTTTTTCCTTCAATTTTAATTTTTTTAAAATTTTTGAATAAAGTATTTTAAAGCAACAAGCAAAATTTTTTAACTTTTTTAAAGTACCGTATTTTCTTGAAATTAGATTATATGTGGACCAAAATCCTATTTTTAACATATCTATGCTCTTAGTTTCAAGTTGTTCTCACTTTGCAAGCTCTTATTATTTTATTAACTGAAAACTTGTTAGAAATTCCTCACGTTTCTTTAGCTAATTTGTTCAACGCCTTTAGAATGCATAAACAAATATCGCTTATTTACCTCACTGCTGTTCAGACCTCTATCGTGTTTTACTAAATATTATGACAATTTACAATTACTCTTAAGAAGTCAGTTCGGATCCTTTAATTAAATTCGCGAAGACTCGTTTGCATGATTATCAGGGTTTGTTTTAATATGCAACAACATATATTTGCATATTTTTTAAAATCGCGTATGTTGCATTATTACGTCGACGATACGCATTTACATATAAATGCATATTTTTGCATATCTTACTTTTTTTCTATTTTTTGAAATAAAAAAAATTCCATCATCCGGGTCAAAAAAAATTTTCCAAAAAAAAATCTAAACTTCATCTAAAATTTTGAAATCAAAGAATTTTTAAAAAACAACTTGAATTAAAATCGCATATTTTTGCATTTAATTGCATATTTTCACATATTTTTTTATTTTAAATTTGCATAATTTCCTCAAATAAGTCGCATATCAAGTTGCATATGAAAGCCGCTGAACTTGCATATAAAAACAAACCCTGATGATTATACTCGAATTTTCTTTTATAATTGATTGATTTTTTTAAGTGTTGAGTGAAAGTTGCTGGAAAATTGGTTCTCTTGGGTGCCTCTGCTCACTGATCAAATTTTCGAGACAACTAATGAATGAGACCGATCGATAGCCCTTAAAAGGGTAGGGTTGTGATTTAGTGTAAGCAGAGGTTCTGAGTTCACGGAAAGTAAAAAAAGATTCAGGCTGTTTCTGTGGTAGTACAGTGATTCTTGCGAAAAAGTAACCTTCCGTTTGGAATGCGTTCAGAACGGTCTTTAAAAACAGTTCTGTTCTAGTTTCTTTTTCTAAAAAGGTATCGTGTCCGTTCCTAAACCCGTTACCCTCTAAGGAAAAATGATAATTTGTCCGAAACCTTTTGGAAAACGTTTAGAACTAGAACAGAACTGTTTTTAAAGACCGTTCTGAACGCGTTCCAAACGGAATGTTACATTTTCGCAAGAACCACTGTACGCAGACTAGCAGCTACAAAGGAGCGAAAGGGGCATTGTGAAGTTTAGTACAAAAGAACAGAACAATTTTGAAAAATTGAAATAATTTTTTATCTGTTGGTCTTATGACGGATCTGCGCATGTAACAAAGTGTAACAAACTTTGTTACACCACTGAGTAAATTCTGCAAAAACTCTGCAGTCTAATTGCGCATTTAGTTTCAATACTTTTTAATAGTGTGCATTTTGCAGAGACTTTGCATAAAAGCAGAGGTTGCCCGATGGTGTAACAAAGATTGTTACACTTTGTTACATGTACAGATCCGTCATAAGACCAACAGATACAAAATTATTTCAATTTTTTCAAAATTGTTCTGTTCTTTTGTACTAAACTTCACAATGCCGCGAAAGGGGACATTCGACGCCCCCTCAAATAAAAACTAGCCCCCCTATTTTCAATAGACTAAACGATTAGCGGTATGACTAAATGAAACATTTATTCAAAATGCGAGCTCAACTCAGGATAGGATATGTTTTCTTTGACTCCTAAAGATTGGCCTTCTGGTGCTCCTTATTATGACCAATTCGAAATCTATCTCGCCAAACCATTACCAAAAGATGACACAGTGTCAACAATTAAAGAATTTTTAGTTAAACGTTATAAACATATTAAAACGGTCAAACAGGTAATTGTCGAAAAAGCCGAGGTAGTCAACTCGGAAACTGAATCTGAAGATGAAGTAGCACCTGCGCCTAAGACAAGCAAACAGCGCCACGTTCCACGTAAATATATCTATCCACAGACGGGTTATATTGAAATACCGACACAAGTCTTATTGTACCAGCCGAGCTACAACCCGGTATCAGCTTCAAATGCAAAGACTGGACCAAAAATGTTTTCATTGTCTGATTATATCCAACAACCTGCTGATAAATCAAGTAACAATTGAAATCTATAATTTAATCTATAATTTTTAATTACATCTAAAAATTAATTTATTAAGCTTCGCGTACACATACTAATGTTGACGCTGTCCAAATGGTGTGCGATAAAGAAGGTTGTCCAATGGGGTATCAAATCGTATGTAATTTTCGCAATGGTTATTGTAGATTGTACAGTTGTACAAAATTGTTAAAACATTCTCATGATTCGGATTAATGTGACGTTAAAAAATAATATTTCAAAAATATACAAAATTTCAGTTTGACAAATTAGTTTTTTTACCAACCCTCTTTATAATAAATTATCTTTTTCAATTATTTGTTTTTAACTATATATATTGAGGATTGATAAACTCAATTTTAAATTCCGTTTTCGTAATATATATATGATTCATCCCACTGTGTGTATAGTTCAAAATATTTAATTTATCTTAAATAAATAGTAAAAAATCTACCAATCTATATTTACTTTACGGATGTGAATAGTTTCGACACTAATTAATTTAAATTTACTAAATAGCAAACCTTTTCCTTTAACAGTGCGCACCAATGGTATACTGTACTTTCAGTATACATTAGTACCTTTAGATACTTCGAATTATTTCGCCTTTGTTGCAGTGACCTTTACGTTAGCTAATGTTACCTATTGTGATAAAATTAGTAACCCGTGTGCGTACACTTAAAACATACAATCGAGTGTACTGTATGTACACATTGTAATAGATTAAACATAATCAGTATACTGCCAATAATAATTTAGTGTGCTTACCGAATAAACCTCGTAGTATTCATTTCAAATATTCCCAGTATCTTAGTTCTACGTACAGTTAAATTAGCACTAAAAAGTAAAAACTCTCTAAACTTTTCATCAATTTTTTTTTAAAGGAAATTGGTTTTTTTTTTATAAAAAAATAACAATATGACTAAACGACAAGTCGAAAATCAAACCTTAATGGAGTTGTTTGATTCTGGTAATTCTTCAAGATTGGAACGATGAGTAATATTCAGTATTTTAAAATAATAAATAAGGCTTTTGAATGTGAGACAACAGATAATAACAATCGGTATGTACACGAGAATAAGACAGCTGGGGAAGCATATTTATGTTTTAGAGAACTGTATCGACAAATAACTAACTATAAAATAACTAATTTGCCAACATCGATTAATAGTGATAATTCATGAACGTTCATGGATGATCGTGAACGTTCATTTTTTCCCTTCGTGATAAGCCAGTATTGTATCTTCATAAAGCTCTAAAATACGTTCTAGAGCACCCTGAACCTTATCAATTGTTTGTCTAAAGTATTCTGAAATCTCACATACAAAATTCAACATCTTTAGAAACAAATACTTTACCTCATGTACTAATACTTTAACATGGAGAATCGAAAAAAAATCTTACCTATCTTTTATTAAGGGAAAAAAAAACTAATTTATAGATGTTGTATTAAAAAAAACAATATAAAAAGAATACAAAAAGATTGTCAATTCGATAAAATAAAAATTAAAGTCTATTTACAATTTACCTATTCCACGTAAGAAGTTTTAACAAGTAAAAATAGTAATATTTTCAATACACGTTTAAATGCTTGAATCTAAGCCGCCATTTGGATCCAGTTCACTCTTCAATCGGGACTGCATGTGTTTAAGATTTGTGTAAATTGTGTGAAAATCAGATCCAAAGTGCTGTACTAGGAGATTTAGGTCGTTTATAATTG
>JAJVHD010000052.1:600000-751205 GCA_022207745.1 Brachionus rubens
CACAGTCAAGTTTAGCTATTTTTCCATGTGAATTTTGTGAAAAACAATTTGTTGGTTTTGATGAACTTATAGCCCATCAAGTAATTTGACAACATTCGTAAAAAAAATTTTTTGAATTTTATTTTCTTTTAAAAGATAAATTGCCAAGGCTCTTTTTATCAAGAGACAGAAAATATTCGAAATTTTACAGATCCATTATTTGATTATTTAAGCAACGATTTTGACGATCTTGAAATCGAAAATCATTCAGACGATGATTCAATGACTCAAATAAACAGAGCCGCAAGTACCGTACCTTGTGAGTTTTGTAATAATCCTATCAATTTTGGTTCATATGAAGAGCATTTAGTAAGTAAACTATGTCAGGTGAATTAGGTTAAGAAGTAGAGTTTTATTTATTATTTTTATTAGAAAACATGTGGAAAATTTAGAAAACCTTTGATACCTGATTACTCCCCAATGGCGTCAAGCACCATTCTACCAAGTTCTTCTACATCAGCGTCTTCTAGTGGTCTTAATCCGAAACCATCTATAAAAACTAGGTAAGATTTAAGTTAATGTTAATTTTTTATGCTAATTTGTTCTTTTGTATTTAAAGTCAAACTTCACCGGTTAAAAAAACACCTGATTCATCAACAGTTAATCGAAGAGTTCCGTCTAGAGACGCTACAAAGCAAACTGTTAATTCAACTTCGAAGGGTTCAATAAATCGAAATCTAAAAAAATAAAATTGTTTTGGTTTATTTATTGTTCTTAAATCCAATTTTAGTGTTAAAAATTTTGCATTTAATAAAATTTTTTTATTAAAATTTTTCGTAAAAAACTTAAGGGTGGGTTGAAAATGTACCTATATTTAACAACACTTGAAGCGGTAAACTCGAATAAAATAAAGGCTTTGTATGTCGTAAATCTCATAACAAGAATCGATCTGATGTGCTCTTAAATATTAGATCTGTATTCAAGGTTCGGTGATAGTTCTCCTAAGACAGGATACTTAAAATTTTACATGTAGCAGTATTTAGTCTGTCCCACTGAACAACAAATCTATTTCCAAATTTGTATCACGCATTTTATGTGGTAAAGTTGCCCAACCACTAATTCTTGGTTGATTTGGCAATGGCGTAGTCAGAAAATCCCATGAAATTTAGGACTAAAAAAAATAATTGGGACGCAAGAAGTCTAATGAAACATAGTGTATAGGAATCGTTAAAAAATTTTTGCAAAAATTGATCTTTTTTAGAATAGAAACTTCGGGTCATAAAAATTGATTTGTGAGCTTTTTCAAGTCCGAATGAGTGGCGCTGTATCGTCTCTTAGAGACTAAGGATACTGAAAGATCATCCTTCTGCTCATCGCAAGTTCGAATATTTTAATATTTTAATTTTACAAAAGATTTGTAAAAATATCTGATAATTTAAGCAAGTGAATTTGTTAAGTCTAATGATTTTAAGAATAGCTTTAACATAAACAAGCTTTTTTCTTTAAATGAGGAATAATTTAAGTATGCATTAAAGAGATTTATTTCTGTTTAAGTTTATTCTTTATTATAATCATTATTATTTCCATGCTGCTTTTACTAAACTGATTTCATTTAATTATTAACATTTCAAAATAGTACTGTATTAGTTAAACTTTTCGAGCTTTTGGTTAAAAAATCAATTTTAAAATTTTTTTTAACAAAAAATATATAAAATTAATATATTTTTTTTCACTGAGATTGAATGGGAAATTTTTTTGTCAATGTTAAACGATGGGTATACGAGAATTTAGCTGTCTATTGTTAATTTCAAAAACATCTGAAAAACCTTGTTATTTTGTCCTAGTTTTTTATTAAAAATTAAATTGAATAGGAAAAGTCAATGTTTAACAAACAAGCAAAAGTTCAAATATTTTTAAATTTTTAATAAAACTTGTTTTCTCTATTTGATTAGGGTAGGTTCAATTAAGGTTTCGTCAAAGTTCAAAATGTCAAATGATTCGTTAACATCAAAAAACCACGAAAGAAATGTCTAATCTTATTAAAAAAAATCTCAATATCAAATATTTTAATTCAAGATTAGATCTATTTTACAAAAGTTCAAATACCGAACTAGAAGATAATATTTCATTTTTTATTTTATTTCTTAAGCTTCTGTCGATTGGTCAAATGTTAAGGTTATTTAGTTATACGGTTAAACAAACACACACTCACGCACACACACACACACATCCGTCAATATGTAAAGAAAACCAAAAAAAAACACGTGTTTTATTTGTTTTATGACCATTCGAAAGAGAGAAAAAAAATGGAGATTGAAAATAAAAAAAAATATTATAGAAGGTCAATAATTTATGAATTAGAGGGAGGGTATTATAATATTTATGTTTTTCTCTATCCATCTTTATTAGAATTAAACTATAAAAATTTATGAAAATAAAATTATTTTCATTCATTAAAAAAAGTAACAAAAAGAAAATCATTTCTATTTTTAGTATAGAAAATAAACTTACTAGTCAAAAGATGGCCGAAGTCGAGATTAACAGAAATGGTAAACATGCTTTAGAAGATAGCAACGATAGCCCGATTAAAGCTAAATTACTCAAAGCGGAAAACGGTAATGGTAAATTAAACGATTTAGAAGATAACTCGGCGTTAGCACAAAATGGTGACTCTGAAAATGGAGTCGATGAATCTCAAAACGGTGACAGTAATAACGAAGAATCAAATTTATCGAATGGACGTAAAGCTAAAAAAGTAGTTAGTAATGTAGAAAATTCGAATAGTAATTTTGCTGATGAAGATGAAAACGAAGAGGACGATGAAGATGATGATGATGAAGAAGAAAATGCTCTTCAAGGAGAAGATGATGATGACGATGAAGATGATGATGATGAGGAAGGTGGAGAAGATGATGACGATGGCGATGACGATGACGAAGAAGGTGATGATGATGAAGATGGGGATGAATAAGAAATGAAAATAAAAAATCAAAAAATTGTAAATTATTAATAAAGGTGAAACAAAATATGAAAAACGTTAAAATAATCATCTTTTCGAATTAATTTTTTTTAAATACTATTCTTTAAATTTGTTAAATATAAATTTTATCAATTAATTAACTTCTTACCTTAACCGAGATTTAAATTCCTTCGTCTTAATTTGAACGCTCCCGTTTTAATCTTTAACCCGTTGCTATGCCAAAAATTTATCTTAACGCATCTTTTATTGCACATTAACACCATAAAAGTTATAAATTGATATTTGATGAAAAGTCATCATTTGACCGTTTTACTTGAAAAATAATATAATACTTGATTCGGGTCTCTTCATCTAAAGCAAAATTGAGACCTTAACAACGTGGTCAAACAGTTTTCAATCCAAAATGAGATGAGAAAAAATGAGAAAAAATATTAGAAAACTATATTTTAAAGAAATCGTAATTAACAATCAACTTAAGTTTAGATATTAAATTTTGTGGCTTTTATTGTTAAAGGTTTCGCTCGTTTAATTCTTTTTTTAAAATCCCATAAAATAGAAGGTTACAGTAAACTTCTTTTATAGTTACAATATCGGAATTTCTCAACTTAGAGCTTTACAAAATCGAGGTCCGACTGTATTAAAGCTTTATTATGCATCTTTAATTAAAAACCTCTAATTAGACACCTTTAATTATAACTTTAAATTCATTGTTAATGTTTAAATCGATTACCCAATCAAGTTTTCTCTAAAAAAAAGTTCTCTAAGATTTCTCTAAAATGTTCTTTCTCTAAGGTGTCATTCTCTAAAATTTGTCTTCTCTAAAATGTCAGGGCCTCCTCGATTAGGTGAACATGTGTTCACATGTGACCAAATCATGTTCACTGGCCAGGTGAACAAAATGTTCACCTTTTTTTTTTTTACAATCTGGTGCACAAATTCAACTGTAAATTTGACTTAAAAATAGGTTAACTCAAATAGAAATATGTGAACACAAATCAGAATAGATGGACACTGAAAAAAATGTTAACATGGAAAATTTACAAAAATAAATTTATTTCTCTTTCAAAAATTTAAAATTAAGTCAAACAGATAACTATTCCGACCTCGGCTGTTCTTTGGTCATAAATTGGTTTTAATTTTGGCTTATACTAGATTAAAGTGGCTTTTATTTTAACATTTTTTAGTTTTGATTCTATATTCATCACATTTTCACAAACTACATCGTCAGCATCATCGAAACTATTATTTATGTCATGTTAAGTTATTGCCGAACTCGATTCTGAAATTAAAGTACCATTTCTCTGAGCCAACGTCGCAGTCATCTTATTCAAAATCCTAAAATGTTTTGTGATTAAATAATGTTGTAAATTAGGTGAACATAAATCTTAATAGGTGAACACGAACAGAAATAGGTGAACATAAATTTGTTTATGGGAGCACATGTTCACCTAATAGAGGAGACCCAAATGTCATTCTCTAAAAAAACTCTTCTCTAAAATGTTCATTGTCCAACCAACTAGGCACGGAGTATGAGTAAGAAAAATTTCCAACCCAAGCTTCTTTAAAAAAAAATTCATGGAAAACTCCATATGTTAGAAAACTACAGAGTAGCCGAAATTTTGGACAAGGTTTCGGCAGTAAAGTGGAGTATGATCAGTTAAGACTGTGAATGATCGATTCAAAACCATATTCAATTTGAATTTTATTTACAGAAATTTTCTTTTGAAAAAAAAATCAAAACTTAAAAAACAACCAACAAGGCTTAACAAAAAACTAATCATTTTCTTGTGTTTTTTTATTTGAATTATTTGAACATGCAGGTAATGATAACAACTCTTTTGTAAAACCAGCAATTATTTGTTCAGCAAAATTTTTACGTCTCAATCTAAATTTAAACACTTGTTCATTATCTTGAATCAATCGTCTATGATTTATATATTTTGTTCTCAATTTGAGTCTTAATTTATCCTAAAAGACACAAAAATCTTAAAACCCCCATTTTACCAATCAGGACAAAATCTTACCAATATTTTTGGATCATTTCTTAACAGAACCGGATAAGCTTCCACAACTGATTCAATTGCCTCACTGTATTGTTCAGTGGTTGGATAAAGCCTTTCAAAAAAGTTAAATTAGGTTGCACCCACTTTGGCGTTGACTAGTAGACTTACACATCATATGCGACCATTTCATCGAATAATGTTTTAACGATCTCAACCATGTCTTTATTTGTGATTTTATATTCTGGATTTTTAAAGTCTTCATTTGATTTGTCACTCAATTTATAAGTTGGAAACACAAATTTTTCAGGCCATTCGGGCTTGATTTCCTGTTCATTAGATTTAGGTTCGGCCAATGTCTCTTCTAATGTGTCGCCAATCATGGATGTCCGATTTTTAAAATTTATAAGTTCCTTTGCCGGAACTTCATTCGAGAATATCTTACAAGCTGTATCGTATTCCATATTGTTAAGTACAAAACCACTTAATTTGAGTCCTTGAATATTCGATTAGAAATGGGTTTGTATACAGTGGCTTCAAAAAAAGTGTTACTTTTGACATTGAAAAGAAGAGATGACTCAGTGTCAGGGTCTATTAATTTTAAAATTTGTTCGTGAGATAAATTTTCCATTTTTGAGATTTTGTACTAAAAATTAAGTTATAAAAATAGTATGATAGGAATAAAAATTTAAATTTATGTAACAAGAAAGAGTTTGAATGCATAAAAATAATTAAATTAACATTAACAGTTCTTGACTAAATTAACATAACATTTTTCCCATTAAATATTATATTGATGATTTTTAAAAGGCTTGTTTTTTGAAAGGCAGGTTCATTTGGAGTCCAGATTCTATACAACATCTAGGGGGGGGGGTAAACAATTAAAGTTAACTCTCTAACGCTTTTCGTAGCCAAATTTCGTGATGTTGAAAAATTCAAAAACTATAGATTAAGTAGAAGCTATTGTTGAATTGAAAGCTAAATTAATGTCATTGTCGCGTGGTTCCTATCGCGATCGATGGGAAAAAAACATAAGAAACAGAAATGATAAAATTGATTCTTTCAATTTTCCAAAAAAGGACCTAATTGACAACCATGTTCAAGTAATCATGCGCATATGAACAAGTCAAGAGTAGGTTTACAACTGTTGTAGAATGACTTGCCTACTGAAATTTGTTAGAATCAATAAAAGAAGTGCGCTTGTTTGTAATCTTTTATTCTAACTTTGTCATTAAGTACAACATTTCTAACATATTTAATACAAGAAAAACTAATCTTTTACACAAAAAATATAACTATAATATAATCTTATTCATCACAAAGTCACCAATTAGAGTTTATTTTGAAGTATAAATTATAACTAAGGCTCAAGAAGTGAAGTGTAGTGTTACCAGTAACTTAAGTTAGTTCTTCTAGATACCAACATAGTCTATTCAGCCGCTAACACAACTATGTCTCTAAATACTACCAAGAAAACAGCATTGTTTTATGAATTTTAAACATTTTCCCAGCCTGAAGTCTCCAAAAAAACAGAGTCAACTGTAGGCCGAGCTACGAGAAAATTTGATGATCAAGTTTCTTTTCCAATTTGTAATGCTTTGATGAAGACGAAATAGGAATAAAAAACCGACACAGGCTCGAGTATGGCTTAAGAGAAAATATATTTTCTCATTGATTAGGGTCCCAGTGTTAAAGATAACTTTCACAAAAAGATCTTTTAATACAGCACCTCGGCCATTTATAACTCCCATAAAAAAACCGATTAACTAGGATTTTCGTGGTCGTATATTTCAGTTATAATGTATAATAAAATTCAGATACTGTAAAAAGGCATGATTTGAAAGCTTATAAGTTCTAGTTTATCTTTGCACCCAAGTGACTAGAGGCATATTTCAGTTAAATTACATCGATTTCGTGTGTCATTTGTCTAAGTTTTTGTAAAAAAAAAAGACAATATTTAAAACTTTTCTTATTTTTTTGAAATTTTCAAATTCAAATTTTCTTTTTTTGTTTTTCATTCATCGTTTCAATTTGAAAAAAAAATCTAAAAATTTCTAAAAACACAAATAAAAATGGAATTCAATTTAAATTTATCAAATAACTTGGTCATAAACGAATTGGAAACAAATCTTTTAGAACAATTGAAACAAACATATGAAAAAGATAATGTAATCAACGATGACATGTTAGAGTCATTATACTTCATTTACAAGAGCCCCCTACTCGAAGTCTTAAATTCAATTGACAAATTCGAACAACAAAATCCCCAAATTGATCATCTTGTAACAATTCTTAAAAATGTTCAACGGTTCATTTACCAAGTAAAAGGATCAAACGGAATCAATTACTATTTATTCAATAACATTAACTTTTGCACTTGTTCTAGTTATAAATACAACGTGCTTAACAAGTCAGAGTATCTTTATTGCAAGCACATGATCATGATCAAGTTATTAACGGCTATGAACAAGGTTCATGTCAAAGAAATCAAAGAAAACGAACTTTTTGAACTAATAAAACAAATTCAATAAATTTAAAACCTTTTTTTCCCGTCTTCAGTTATAAAAAACTGTTTTTTTTTGTTTTAGATTTAAAATAATGGAGACTTCGGGTGACTTGCATCATGAAGTTGATGTTGTCAAATTCGCTTCATACCGTCGAAAAGAAATCGAATTGTTATCGAATAATTCATTTTTGAGCAAAGAAAATAAACAAAAATCTTTATTTCAACTTTTACCACGTCATATGAGACGTCGTACAATGGGTTATATACGAAAACGTTTGCCTCATCGTATCCGCAAACAAGCTCAAATAAAACCATCGACAAAAAAAAATAAGCGTCCATCACGCAAATTTCGTCGTAGACCATCAAATTTACGTAACGAATATGAAAGACGTAAAAATTCTGGAGATAACATGTGGTTGGAAACTCACATTTGGCATGCTAAACGATTTCATATGTCTAAAATGTACGGGTATAGACTAGCTTTACACGATAATGTCAAAGGTAAGCGTAATGTTTTTAAATGTTTAAAACAATTTTGTTGTTTACACGATGAGTCATATTATGTTTGCTTCGAGTTTCAAGGCGATGAGACATGTTTAATTCAAGGTCTTAATCGTATGTGTTCTCAAGACACTGGATTGACCTTTGGTGCTAGGGTACATTTGTCTGGAAAGTGTGAAGGTCGAACAATTTTGTACACTCCAGACGAATACCCATACAATTGTATCGGTCCTTGTCGATTCTTATGGAAACCGAGACAAGATGGAAACAGAGTTTTATGGGTATGGGTTCACCCTTCGGTTTATAAACAAACTGAGGTGGAATTTTTAAAAATTTTTAATCTTGAGTCAGATGAAAGAGACGATTCCCCAGTTGCTAAGAAGCGTAAAGTCGGGTCTGAAGACGAAACAACCACACAAACACTCTGGAAATCGGATAAAATCAAACTCAGATGTTTGAAAGACGAATTGGTTAGACTCAAACTTCTCGGTCCTATAAGCACCCCTATTTTGGGGAATGTTTTAAGAACGCTCGAGTCCGATTCGATCCAATCAAAGGTATGGACTAATATCAAAAATTCGATCAAAGACCCAAACGAAGTGTGTCCATCAACAGTGTTTGGTCTGTTAGTCAAAGACCCTCGTTTAGTCTTACCCAAGAAAAAAGCGTTCAATAAAATAAACGAAGGTCATGCAGCACCAAAAAATGGGTTAGACCAAGAGACCTTAAGAATGATAAGATCGGAAAATTTGTCAAACAGTCTCATATGGGATCACGAGTACATTTCCGAGTTGAATTTAAACAAAAAAACAAATTTTGAAATCAACAAAATTCGTTCTAATTATTTAGTACCAGGTACTGATTTGACAAAAATTGAATCGCATAGTCAAATACCAGTTATATTAATTCAAAATTGTTTGACAACAAATTTTAATGGTATCAAATACGGTGGATTGTATTCAGGATGGGATTTAATTTTGCCTAAAAAATGGGGTATGGATTTTTGGATGACTTTAATTCATTTTGGATGCAAGGCTATCGGACAGAACGAAATAAGTTATCTTCTTTACGAATCAGGTAACAAAAGTCACTTGAAATGCTTAAAACATTCTTAATTTTATGTCAAAAGGTAATCTTCAATTTCCAAACGAGTTTTTTGATACTCAAGCAAGTTCATTGGAAATCGAAACAAATAAAATTAAACTTTTTCAAAAATTTTTATCACGTCCACCAAGTAAACGTGTTAATTACTTAAAAAATGGAATCATAAGCCCATTTTATTTGCCTTTTAAAAGCGTGTTAAGTCTCAATTTAAACGAGACAAACTTTTTTATCCTAAGAAACAAACGAATTCTTCTTAGACTAAGCAATTTGTTATTCAATCGAAATAAGCAGTTAAAACTCAATTTAGATCTGAGCGAAACCGAAATAAAATTGATTCAAAATTCTTATGTTGCTGTCCGACTTGAATCCATCGGACGTGGGACTCTAGACAAGTTTTCATTATTGTACGATTATTTTGAGTTAAATGAAAAAGAAGATGACGAAAGCGAGACGTTACATCTAAGACTTGTATCAAACAAAATCGTAGATGACTATCGAGATGAATTTATTCTTAAAACTGGTCTAGACAAACAAGATAGCAAGAGTTTGAATAAATTGTTAAGATCAAAATTTAATAAATTCGAGGTTCTTAAAGATGAAACATGGTTTATGAGACATAATCAAGAGTATAGAGACTCAAAGTTTTACAAGACTCCAATTGGTTTTATATGTTCAAATGGTTTTAGTTTAGTCAATGGAAAATGTTCGGCTAATGGTTTCATTTTGACAAAATATGTTCTTGATTTAGTTCAAAAAACGGATAAAAAGCATAAAAATATTTTCTTAAATTACAAGGAACCCAACTCTCCAATTTATAGAACTTCTAAAATAAATCAATTTTATATCTAAAAATTTTTTTTTTGTCTCGACCGTGGTCTGATAAATAAGGCCAATTGTAGATATATTTTCAATGTATGCACTCAAAGACGACAAGGGTCCAATTTGAGCATCCTTAAGAGGGTCTACTTTGAGGGTAACCCTTTTTTTCTGTGATTTTTAATACTACACATGAAATTTTCGACATAAAATCTAAAAGCTAATGAAATTCTGAGCATGATAAATTTCAAGTTATATAAACCCATGTTTAAAAAAAAATAACTGATTTGTGGTGAAGGAAGAAAAAATTAACTAAATAAATTAATCAATTAACGACAGCAATATTTTTTTTCTACTAAGATAATTTATTATAGTGTTGGGTAACGGCCATTTTATCAATTTGGCCGTTTGCATGGCCGCCTAGGAAATTTTAATCCTATGCTAGGATAAATACTTTTACTAAGCTTACCACATCGAAATCCTTAAGTTGGGACAGAAATTTATTGAAAAAAGTTAGTAAATTTTAAGCTTCAGGAGTCTGGTTTTGAAAAAGTTTGGCCGTGCCCAACACAATTAATTTATTAATTGATTTATTCAAAATCTTGCGTCCTCTTTATTATTGAAAAAAAAAAATAATTCGTTAATTTCTATTTTTTACAAGACGGTCTTTAATTAAAAAAACCTTTGATTTGTAATAACAAAGGAATTTAAAGAATTTTGAGTCATCCTTCTTCAACTAATTTTTGAAAGCCTCTACAACCAATCAAATGAATGACGTTTCGAAATGATGTTAACTTTTAATAAAACTTTTAACAATATTAGTGGTATCCAGACTTAGGGATTCGTCAATTTTTAAAAGACTCGAGTCTAAATCCGAGTCTTTCGCAACTTAAAGACTTGAGATCGAGTCGAAGTCCTAATCGAATTTTTAAAGACTCGTAAATCGCAATCCGAGTCGGTCTCAAATCTGGGACTCGAATCCCAAAGACTCGAGTCCTTAAGAAAGTTTTTTACTTTCAATGTTGATGCTAGACATGATAGTTATCAATAGATCAATAGAAAATTTAAAAAAAAATGCTAATTTAAATGAGAGAAAATAACAATCAGAACGTTTCTCTTTGTTATAATAAAAAAGCGATGAGAAACTAAGCGGTTTTTTGCTTTCATTTTATTTAATTAAATTAATTTTTATGTTCAAAATGAAATACAATTTCTTGATATACACAAAAAAATTAAAACCGTTTAAAAGATTTGTTTTCTTAATGTCTTAATTTATTATAATTTTCCTTTGCAAAATTGACTTTTTAAGACTCGAGTCTTTTAACAATTCTAAAGACTCGAACCGAGTCCGAGTCTGCGATTAAACAAAGACTTGGACTCGAGTCCGAGTCCCAATTTAAAAAAAAAAAAGACTCGGACTCAAGTCCCTATTGAGGACTCGAGTCTTTCAAGACTCGAATCCCAAATCGGGAATCCCTATGTCTGGTGGTATCTAAAGAAATAAGTATACTTTGACCATATATACAAATTTCAGATGCAACTGGACAAGTTTATACTTAAACAAAAGCATGCAGATGATGATTTCCCCATATTTTTTTTAATAGCAAATGAATTTTCTTATTTGATACAATATCGGTCTTCCACTATGTCCAAATCTGAAAAAATTTTGAGTTTTTATCTGAATTTGAATTTTGATATTCACTTGATATCGCAAACTCATGAGCTTTCAGAAATGGACATTGTGAAAGACTGGAGTTTTACTTCTTTTACAGTAAGTTAAGATGTTCAAGAAACTTTCTTAAAGCGATCAAGCAAAGTTGCTGAAATACCCTAAGACACGCAAAATCATTGTTTTAAAAATCATGAAATCAGGCGATCCTGCATTAGCTAATCAATGTTTCTGAGAAGGCTGAGCATCAGATAAGTTTAAAACTTTATTGAAAATTATGAAGAAATGTGCAAGAGAAGAAGACAAAATATTTTGAAGTCAACCCATCCCAATCCTCAATATGTATTTAGTTGTCTGTAAAGAATAAACATCATTGAGCTCAGTGTTAGGTGACAAGGAAATACTACAATGCTACAATATTTGTAAAAACATACAGCACTTTTAAAGTCTTTAAGTCTTGTTTTTTTAGTCATGAAAAAACTTAAGAAATTAAGTCGATTTAGCCGAAAATAAGAAATAAACTAATCAACCTTAAACAAGCAACCTATTTGCAAAAATCATAGTTTTGGTGTAGCTAAAGAATCTACCAACGAATGAGAATAAGTAATATTCGGACATATGGGATTAAATTCTTTTGATTAATTAAAACATTATTTTCCAAAAAATACAAATTAGTAAAACTAAAATCCTTTTATTGATTTGAAATGATGGAAAAAAATGTTTTTTCATTAAGTGGTTAATGATGCTTATGTAGATATATAAAAACGAAAATTTAAACTAAAACGGGGGTATTTCGGAACGTTATTTTTTTGAAAACATCAGTTATATAAAATAAAATTGTGTCCAGATATGACATTTTCATGTTATTTAATACAATTCCTGAGAGGAAACTAACGGTCTCATATGTGTTTTGATCCCGATCTTTGCTTCATAATAGTTACCACAATTGGTGCACTCTGTTTTAGGCTTAATCTTGGCCATTTTAGATTTTTTTTCGTGCTCATTTTCTTTATTCTCCGCGGTTTTGTGTCTTGTTAGTCTTGTCTTGCATGCCTGAGTTGACGACATCTAGAGCTGAACCGACCTTTGGAGCTGAGTGTCCGACAATTTCAGATTTTTTTTCGTGCTCATTTTCTTTATTCTCCGCGGTTTTGTGAACAGCTTTGATCGGTCCTTTTTTAGTCTCATTCTCATCGTGTTTTTTGTTCAAATTCGTCGCATCTAATCAATCCAAAATAATCAAAACCGAAACATTTTTTCAAAGAAAAAAAATACTTGTCAAAGCGTTGACCACAGTCTCGGACTATGTTTGAAGTAAACCCTCCAATATAAAATCTTCGCCACAACACCTTTTTCTATTTAAATCACCTATCGCCAAGCAGAGCTAAAAATCTCAACTGAGATCTGTTAGAGAAAATTTTATTTTTATGTAAAAAATTCTGTTGGGTAGTGGGATAGGACCTCCCTCTTTTTGAACTTTTTGCAATCCAAATCCATGCATTTAAGAATCCGTTTGAAGTCGACTAGAGACTTTTAGACATTTAGCCAGATGGGTGGATTGGACCCCCCTCTTTTTGAACTTTTTGAACTTTTGGTAATCCAAATGTACAAATTCGGGTTTACCGGGTTTACCATTTTAATGATTAAGTTTTTGATTTGAAGGGGTTTAGAGTCAAGAAAAAGTTAAGGTCTGGTCTGAAGGGGCTCTGTAACCTGGGGGTTTTAGAGTCAAAGAGGGGTAACTGTGTCAAGCTTAGAAAAAAGTCTGCTACAATTTGATCTATCAGGGTAGTTAAAACCGGCGTCGACGGCCAATCCAAATAACGGCCGTCGACGTCGGTTAAACTACCCACGCTTCTAAGACTAATTGTAACGAATGCTTCAAGCTGATTCTCGGTCAAAAACAATCATTGATTTAGTCCTTCGGGTTTACCATTTTAATGATTAAGTTTTTGATTTGAAGGGGTTTAGAGTCAAGAAAAAGTTAAGGTCTGGTCTGAAGGGGCTACGGTGTAACGGATCCTCAACGATTTCTTTTTTAAATAATCTCAACAGTAATTCTTTTGAATAGTCGTTAGCTGTTTGATCGCCTTACCCATCTGGCTAAATGTCTAAAAGTCTCTAGTCGACTTCAAACGGATTCTTAAATGCATGGATTTAGATTGCAAAAAGTTCAAAAAGTTCAAAAAGACGGGGGTCCAATCCACCCATCTGGCTAAATGTCTAAAAGTCTCTAGTCGACTTCAAACGGATTCTTAAATGCATGGATTTGGATTACAAAAAGTTCAAAAAGTTCAAAAAGAGGGGGGTCCAATCCACCCATCTGGCTAAATGTCTAAAAGTCTCTAGTCGACTTCAAACGGATTCTTAAATGCAAAGGCCAAAATTTGAGGGACGCTCTCCACGCGTTTAGGGATGATTTTATATCCAGCAGATCTTTTTGAATCTCAGCTGAGAAATCAGTCCCTCATTGACGATACCTCATTTAAATTTTAAGCAACGGGTACTAGAAAAAATGCTGAAAACAAGAAAACTCGTCCCTTGTCATGAACATGATGAATTTAGAGCGACAGTGTGCAATAAAAATAAATCGACAGAATTAACAGTTGCTCTAAACTTAAAGTGTTAGGTTTAATAACTAAAGCATTAGAAATTCAAAATTAAGCGTCGGGCAAGTGTTAGGGAGTAATAGAGAAGTGTTAGGTAAGCGTAAGTGTCAAGAAGAGAAACGTCAAGGAGCTTATTAGGAATAACTAAATTGTTCGAGTGTTGTGAGGCTTTAGTCTGAATTTTTTTTTTGGACTCTCTTTTCTAAAAAAATTAAATTAAATCAAAACTATTTATTTTATACCACTCAATTTTTAAATCAAGATAAAAGAAACCCTTTTAGTCCATAACATTTGCCTAACACTCTCTTTTGACACTCTAACGCTACCCTTTTAGTCTCCAAAACTTCTCTATCGCTTTCGTTTTATCTTCTAACACACTATTTTTTTTACAGCGTAACAATTTTTGTCTAACTCTGTCTAACACTTTCGGCAAAGAAATCATTAAAAGTACTGTATCCAATAAGTTTTGTCTCTGTATCTTGAGTTTGGTCTTAAATAAAAATATTCTTTCCTTTTTATAATCGATTTCAAACACTCTAGGTATCGCATAAAATTTATCATTTCGGATTGGAATCATCCATCTAGCTTTAGATATGGGTCATTCTGGGTGATTATAGCTTGGGGTTTCCATAGCCCCATTTGCAAGGATAGATACTTTTTGGAGACATTACATTAATTACAGTTATTTTTTAATTTTATTTCAATTATTTGAAAAAATTGTAAAATTAACTGCAATGCATGCAAAAAGATGCAAATAAATTTTGTTTAAACTCTAAATCATCATGTTCATGACAAGGGACAAGTTATAAAACTCTTCTTGTTTTTTTTCTTTTGAAAAAAAAATTGGCTCAACTATTAACATTTTGCAAAAAATTCTTCTAGATTTTTTTTTCTCGTTTTTTTTTTGCTGTAAAATGTCTTTGGAAAAAATAAACGCGCCACAATTTGTCGATTTTTCTAACACTCAGACGTTTGATTTGGACGATGGCGCTGATTTTTGTTTCGGTAAGTCCCATTGAGAATTTTTTCTACTACCCGTTGCTTAAAATTTAAATAGAAAAAGGAGTTGTTGGCGAAGATTTTATATTGGAGGGTTTACTTCAAACACAGTCCGATGCAGTCGAGACCGTGGTCAACGCTTTGACAAGTATTTTTTTCTTTGAAAAAATGTTTCGGTTTTGATTATTTTGGATTGATTAGATGCGACGAATTTGAACAAAAAACACGATGAGAATGAGACTAAAAAAGGACCGATCAAAGCTGTTCACAAAACCGCGGAGAATAAAGAAAATGAGCACGAAAAAAAATCTGAAATTGTCGGACACTCAGCTCCAAAGGTCGGTTCAGCTCTAGATGTCGTCAACTCAGGCATGCAAGACAAGACTAAAAAGGCCAAGACCCCGGTCAAAAACATGACAAATTCAAAACAAAGAACCCTAAGTCATTCGTCAAGTGCAGCTCCTTCAAAAACAGTGAGTAAAAATAATCCCAAGGTCTTCAAGTCTTAAATTTTATTTTAAAGAGCGACAAGCCTTTACTTCCATTATACAAGGGGGTCAAGTTCATCCCAAAATTAGGTCAAAAGTTTTCAACACTGGATAGTTACACACCACCGGGGACGGTTAGTTCGGGTAATAGCTCGGTTCATTCAGAAGAAAAGTCAAAAATTCATAAACCGGTCTTGAACGCGGCTGAAAAGAAACCGACTGGTCTTACACGATCGACGCCTGGTAAATCCGCTTCATTTAAACAACATCCAACAGCTGTCAAAAAAACAAACATAATCTCGAACATTATTAAACCCAAGACATTGACTAAAACGACATCGTACTCCAGCGATGTTGAGTTTAACTCGACATCGAATTCGTTAGACTCGACACATGATTCGATTAAATCAAATGTATCGAGTTTAAGTGGACGTAAAAAATCAGATTCAAATAAACCAGTTGGTTTATTGCATACGGAATTGCGAGCTATGAAACGTACTGAGTACGAACATCACATGAAAGAGAAAGAACGAATGGCTAATTTAAAAAAACAAGACTTGGAACAAGATAAAATGAAAAAACAACACGATGAAATTCAAAAATTGAGAATTAAAAATACATTCAAATCGAATCCCATAAAACATTATAAACCAGTTGAAATAAAACCAAGTGAACGACCGCTTACTGATCCCAAGTCACCACAATTTGCGATTAATAATAGCACAGGTTCGAAGAGTTTAATCAAACAAAGTTCGATGATTGTCGAAACAATGACCACTACAACAACAACGACAACTGAGTTTACAGTCGAAACTGTTCAATAAAAGAGTCTTATGCGGAAATTTTTTTTCGATTATTTTTGTAAAATTTTGATTATTCTTTTTTTTTGTAAATTTTTATGAATCTTAAATTAAGTATGGCATTTATTTCATGGCAAATTTTGATTATATTAATCAATTTAATAAATATTCTCTTTTTTTATAAAATAAATTTTATACTAAATAACCTTTTTTTTAATTCTACAAAATTTTTAAAATCATCCAAAATGGGCTGTAAATCATCAAGTATTAGCCATCACAAGTTAAAGAGGATTTATTTAAAAATTTGAAACCCCGAATCAAAAGGAAGGTATCATTAAAAAAAGTGTGAAAGATATTAAGAGTAAAAAGATACGACCATGGCTTGCTTTGGACATCAAAACAACATCGAAAGAGCTGAAGGTAGGGTCCACATTACTAGCATACATGCAAATCTTCTTAAAATACATTAAAATCTTTTTACCATACATCAATTATTTCACAATACATACCTGATAAACATCTAGTGGAGCTTCTTCTACTGGAGATTCGTTTAGGAGCTTCATGTTTTGGTGCTTCCAGTACCGGAGTTGCAAGTTCTGGTGCTAGTCGTATTGGAAAAACTTCTACTGGAGCTATATGTACTGCAGCTCCTTTTACAATACATTCTCCTAAAGGATCTTCTTATCCTGAAGCTTTTAGTACTTCTACGGGAGTTTCAAGTATCGGGGCAACTTGTACAGGAGCTATATGTGCTGGAACTTCCAGTACTGGAGTTGCATGTGCTGGTGCTTCTCGTCCTGGAACTCCTTATACTGGATCTACATGAGCTTCTTCTAGTGGAGCTTCTTTCCTGGAGCTGCTAGTACTGTAGTACCTGTACCTTTTTTTTTTAAATAAATATTTTAGGGCAAACTTTGTGTGCAAATCCGGTAAAGCTCTTTAGACTAAATTAAATTAATTTTTACTCGCTTTATTAATAAAATTTTGTTAATTTGTACTCTTAAATGTGTATGTTCATTAGCCATAAGTATGTTTATTAGACTTGTGTATGTTTTTCAGCAATTTGTATGTTAAAAGGGTGAGAATAAAACCTTGTATGCTGAATAGATTATAATGTATGTTGAGAAGATTTTTATGTATATTAAAACAACAATCCCCTGAAGGTAAGAATTATTCACCGTAAACCCTCTCTATTTGCACCGAGAAAATTTTACCTTTAATATAAGGTTTAAAAAAAAATATATTTTCACTTTAAGTCGGAAAATACCTCATTCTAACCGATTCAGTCTTCTCTTCAAAATAAAGTATCAGGAATCTAACTCAATACTTTACCAATTAAAATATTTAAAAAAAATTATTGGATACAAATAGAGGGGGTTTACGGTATGAATTCTACCTTATGGAAGCGAAAATTTGATCAAAAAGAATTTTGTTTGCAACCAGTTGTTACAGACCCATGATGAAATAAGGCGTTTAGAAAAGGTACCGAATATGCTGTTGGACAAGATGGTTAAAAATATGCTAATTGAATCAAAAAGAAAACAACCCTAAGACATGGGTTGAACACATGCTTCGTTAACAAAAAGATCAGGATAAATTTTGAAATATGAGTCGTAGCCCGGATGCAAAAATGGGAGGAAGACTTGGTGTTTTTGGTTCTATATTTTTTACTTTTAATGAATCATTTTATTTAATTAAATAAAAAGGAAATTTTTACCGTTTTTTTATTAATCTATCTAATTAATTTTTTTAAGGTATTTTTAATTTAGAAAGAAATAAATATCGCCGTAACCATGCCGTGGCCAGTCCCAAGTCTGGATGTGAAAATGAGAAGGCGGCGATGTTGCTGTCATTCTAACACCGTTCTAAATGTGCTATATTACGGGTACGTGGGTCCAAGGATCGCGTTCGAATCTTGTCGTATTGGGGTACCGCTGGCTTTGACCATCACGACGTATAGGAGCCTTTGAACGGGCGCAAGAGCTTGTTTTCCAGCAGACCCATTTAGCAATAGGTGTAGATCTAGTAACAAAGTTAAGTATTCTACTAGATGTAGAATACGCTTGGTTTGTGGTTCCAAGCTAGTCTGGATAGTTTTCGAGTTCGCAGCTTCGGCTTGGATGAATGGCGCTGTTTATGACGAACGTCCCACAGTTACTGGAGTGGATGCCAGTAGCATAGTTGTTACCATGCCGTGGCCAGTCCCAAGCCTGGATGAGAAAATGGGAGAGCGACTTGTTGTTTTTAACTCAGTTTTACCTAAAATTTTCAGTTAAATTTGACGGCCAATCTGGTCGTTTTTTCGCTTTATAAAGTAACAGAACTTTTATTTCTCTTCATTTGCTTGTTATTAAGCAACATTAAGTGTTTCCGTTGCTGTCATAAAATTGAGTTTTGTACGAACTTTCCGCCTGTCTAAATACCGGAAAGTTAGTTACGTCAAGTTATTTTTTAGCACACTTATCAACTTTCTAAACACTTACTTTTTTAAACTAACTAAATAATTAATAAAATTCAAAACAAGAAAGAGTCATGATTCCTGGATGTCATTTTTATGCCCGGAAAAGTAAGGCCATAATTTGAAATCCGCAGAACAAGGCAAATTTTTTGAAATATTACTTTTGCTAGTCAAAAATTAGTTACTCGGGTTTTATCAAAAAATAGGTTGTGGGTCTTTTTCAGGTATCCCTAATCTTCAATTTAATTGTCAAGAAAATTAAGAAGCGTCAAAAATAGAAAAAATGTGTTGACTAGTGTTGGACAAGTGTTGGACTAATTTTAACAAAGTGTACAAGGGAAAGGTTAGCTAGTTTTAGACTCTTCTGAGACAATTGTTGACCAATTTGAAGATTAAAACCTAAAGACCAAATCCCAGACCACCGTCTAACTAAGTGAGTCAAACACTTGGTTAACATCAGTTAACAACAAGATAAACACTCGGATAACACTAGTCCAACACTAGCCCAACACTTGGTCAACTTTAGCCCAACACTAGGTTAACACCTATCTAACACATTTACCTGGTCAATTCATCTTTAAATTTTAAATGACGCTTTTTTATTTTTATTTTCACATCCTAACTCTCGCAGTAAAACAATCGATAAAATTACTGTAAATGTTACAAATCTGTTTCATAGTCGTTTATATCTTCTTCCCAATAGCATGTCAAGTTGAAAAATTATTGATACAAATTTAGACTCTTTTTTTGGTTTAACAAAAATAGGACATTAATAACTCAGTTTTAAAAAAAAACGTTGAAATATTTAACAAAAACAACAACAAATAATATCTATCTTGTCCTATTTTCATTTTCGAATTTGAAGATTTTTTTGTTAAAAAATATAAAGATAATGTGTTTAAAGTTTTTATAAACAATTTAAACTCATAAAAAGTCTGAAAACTATTTTTTTCTCTCAAAAGGGCTGACCACAAGTTCTCAAAAAAACTTGATTGTTATATAAGTGTTTTAAAATTGTAAGATTTCTCGTTTGACCTAATTGGAGAACGTTTTAAAGATACCTTTTAAAAAAAAAAAACTTTTAATTAACTTAAAAATGAAGTTAATCGGATAACTCAATGTGAATTAGTCGTTTTAAAAAAAAAGTAATATTAATTTCAACCTAATTTTGAATGTAGTTTTAACTAAATAACAGAAAAAACAACTGGTTAATATTTCAAATTGACTACGCTCTTAACCTGTTTTTGTTGTTGTTGTTGTAGTATTAAACAAACAAAATGGATTAAAAAGCAATAAAAATTTCAAATTTTTTTTTTCATGACCGATTTTTTGAAAACCCCAGTCCGAACAGTTGTGAGTCTAAGACGACAATTAATACAATCTGTCTACCTTGAAATATATCGATTTTTTTCGTGGAAGGAAATTCTCTTTTTTTTTGTTGTCAAAATCGATTTTAATTAATTTTTGTTGTGAATACAATTTAGCCAAAGGACATAAAAAAAAGAAAAATTTATTTTCGATTTTTTTATTTCGTGTGACAAGGCTTCATCAAAAAAGTTTTTTGAAGGCTTCAATAAAAAAAAAAAGAAAATAAAAACTCACCTTTATTTCTTCGTTTAATTTACCCAAAGTTTTTAATTTAAATTTTGAATTTAATCATCATCATTATACTTATGTAAGTTTGTTTGTTTTTTTTTAATTTCGATTATTCACGAAATTATTTAAATTTTCAAAAAATTTCAATCTTTTTTTTTTTAGTTTCAAAAATCTTTAAATATTTAGTTAACATATTACAGACAGCGAAGCATATTGTCAATATCTTGACCTTATAAAAATAGACCGACCGTTGATCTATAAGAAAGAGATCAACGGAACATCTGAAAAGGACATTAAAGAGGTTATTAGAGCCAATAAAATCAGACAAATAGGAAAATATTTACAAAATAATTTTTGTCTGTGTCTCGATTTTGTTAACCTCTATTTTGTGAAACCGTGATTTTGTGAAATAAAAAAGAGAGACGCTCCTAATACTTTTAATGTATTTGTGAAATTTTAATTTTGTGAATTTTTTTGCATTTACCCAGACACTTCACAAAATCGAGGTCGCACTGTATTTGTATTTATTGTATTTGATTTTACATTTTATGTCGTCTCTGAGCATCACTAGATGTACCAGGATACGAGAGTTTCAAGTGAATGCACTGATAAACTTCATTAGGAGAGTTTTTCAGGTATAAACATCAACCTAGATACTGTGCTGGTCGTTCACGAATTAAATGTAGGAACGTTCCTGAACTGTTGAACATTTAGGAACATTCCTTCATTTACTTCGTGAACGACCAGCACAGTAAATTTGAGCATTGAAGATCAATCTTTATCCCAAAAAAAATTGTGAAGGCTGACAATTACCTCCATCTCTAACTAGAAATCGTTCCCTGGTAATGTCCATTCAAATTCCGAGTTTGATGATGTGTCAGAAGAGCAGGTTTTTTGTGTCAAAAAAGAATGAGAGGTCGGAATTTTGGACTTCAAAATCGAATTTTCACAGAATCAAGGGTCACACAAACAGAGGATAGACTTGTGTCGGTTTCCAAACATAAGTATGTTCTCAGTTTACAATTTTTAAGATGAGTAAGGTTTATATTGTAGATAAATCAAATATTTAAAAAATCTTTGAATTAATGATTCTTATTTTTTTTAATATTTGGTTAAGAGATAGTGTTTAGACAAGCATTTTGTTAAGATCGTGACAAAATTTTCTTAAGCAATTCGGTATTTTATGGCAAATATTTAAACTATTTATTAACTTGTTTTTAAAAAATATTGTTTGTAAATTTGAGTGGATTAACAAGAACTTGACAATTATCAAAAATTTAATCTCAAGTTTATTTTTTTTATTTAGATTTTTAAAAAAAATGGCGTCCAATGACGAATTACAAGAGAAAATAAATGTTAAAGACGGTATGAATTTTTGAAACGAGACTCTTTTGTTTGAGAGTTGTCTTAATTACTTTTTTTTATGTTTCAGTTTGTAAGAAATTTATGCTAAAATCTGACGAGCTTTTGGCCAACAAACTTCAAACAGAAGAATGTAAAAATTGATATTTTCTAATAAAATTGATTGATGTTTGATTTCTAATTGTATTTTTGATCAAGGTTTTGATCATTACAAAAAAAATCGATTTTTGAAACAAATCAATCGTGAAAATATAGAAAAAAGTCTACCATTAGCAAAAACAATTCAAACCGATGAAGAACAAAAGCAATCGAATACTAAAATAGTTCATGAGAAGTTAAAAGAAATGTAATTATTGCTTGATATTTTAATTGATATTTTTTTATTTCCTTCAGGCTGTCTTTGTTAATTATCAATGTAATTGGACTCATCGTTTCAGATGATTTCATTTAAAAATTTTAAGTGTTTTTTTCGTTTATTAACATCACCTTTGGCACGAAAATTAACAAATTTTACAGACATTTTATTCGAATTTCGACCTTTGAATAGTATTCAGGACCCAAAAAAAAACAGACTCCGAAAACAGAAAATTTGGCGATTTCAACACGATTTTCTAAAAATTTCCATTCTAACTTCAATATAAAAACATAGTAAGATCCGCGCCATATAAAACTTCCAGAGGGGCCGCAACTTTTTTAGCTTCTAAAGCAGTTTGTCTCGGTTTATCGCTTGTTACTATTCCAAATGATCTCATTTGTATTATGTTTGATAAAGATTTTGAAAGAGCACAATATTTAACATGCTTTATTTTAAAAATAAAATAATTTTTGTCTTTTAGCTCGACCAGAAGCAATAAAAAGACGCATTTTTCTAATTTTTTTTACACCCCTAATCAACTGTTAAGGATGAAGAAATATGCATTTATTGACCCAAAATTCGTGATTCTTGTATAGAAAAAGCATAGAAAACGTATATATTTTGATATAGAACATATCATTTCAGAATTTCGGTTTAGGAAGTTTTTTCAAGGCTACTTAGGCTGTGGTTTTTGATTTCTAGCAGCTTTTTAGGCACATTGTTTCTATTCTACATTCGGATATTGCAAATTCAGAAAGCGTGGAAGTTTTGCATGGCGCGAATCTTACGTTATATCTAATTTTAAATTAAAAATATTTTTTTTCAAAATTTTTAGTGGAATGTATGAAAATATATGGTGTCTCTTAAAATGTATCATTCTTTTCAAAATTAAAGAAATAATAAATTAAAAACAGATATTTTAAAGCTGAACCTCTTCAAGTATCATTACATTTCAAACCCAGTCTAAGTTGCAGTATTTACATTTTTCAGGTTCAATTAAAAATATGAATTCTTAGGTTTTTGAATACGTTTGAATAAAATTTTTTCATTTTCGTGCCAAAGGTCCTTGTATAGGCTTGTACAGAGCCTGTATCACCAAATTATCAGCTCTGTAAAAAGTATGCGCCTTTAACTACCAATTCATAAAATGAACTATTAGGGTGATTCATAAAATTTGACGTTTTTTAGATAGCAAGTAATCATTAATTCAAGCTCTTATGTAATCTCATAACTTTAATTCATATAATGTATTTGATTAAACAAAATAGAACGCTCTACAATATGATAAGTTTAAATTTTAAAATTTTTGATTCCAAGTATTTTTAAAATTATGAAAACGTTTGATGAAAATTTTGAAATTTTGGTGCTTTTACGTCATTATTGGAAGAAAGGCCTCACAGCAATAGCAGCAACCCACGAAATATGTCAAATAGAAGGTGAGAATGTCCTTAAACTAAGAAAAGCACAAACTTTGGGTCTGGAAGACCAGTGAGTTTTTGATCAGGGAACGGTGCCCTGCGAACGGCGGTAGAGAGCACGGGCTAGTACTCGCGAATTATCAAATAACCTTAGCACTTCACAGTCGATCACATTTTGTCACCTTAAGTTGATCCATAAAGTTAATAGACGCTGTATCGAAACGTCGTATCGAAATCTGTAGAGAACTAATCAAAAATCCTCTTGATGAACGATTTTTCAGAAGGGTTGGAAGAGAAGGGTTGTTTTGAAGAGCTGGAAGGGATTGAACTTCTCCCTCATTCAGCATATAGTCCAGACCTTTTCCGCTCTATGGCTCATTTCCTTAGGAACGGAATTTTATTAATCAAGACCAAGTTAAAGCTAGGTACCTTGAGATTTTATGATCAAGAAATCAGGAATGGTACAAGAGAGGAATCGAATTGCTCCTTAATGGATGACTGAAGACCGTAGAGCATAATAGTCTTGAAAACTAGATATTTACCGATATTTTTATTTTAATGAAATAAAAAACATTATGAATCACCCTAATACATTTTACAGAATCAGAAGGATTTTTCAGAGCTTGTAGTTTGATAAAATTGCATATTAATAAGTTCGTGACACGATTTTTTTCAAGTTAAGTAACAGACCTTATAAGATTCCATTAAGATTTGGGAATTTTGGAAAAATCTTATTCAAGAAAATGTCAAGAAATGATAAAAATAAGATTTTTAAACGTTTCTTTCAGTTTCCAGAAGAATCTCCTCAATCGCTCTTGAGAATCTTTTTTTTTTTCTAATTAAATTCCGCGCAATTTTCCGTAATTATATCAAAAAATTTTTTTTTTAAAAAGCGAACAAACAGATGAACGCATAGCTTATGAGCTGCAACAAAATTTCTTAAGAGAAATTGAACTAGAACAAGAACGTCGAGACGAAGTAACTTTTTTTCATTTTAAAAATGAAACTGAAAATATTTATTTTAACTTAAACAGGAATTTGCAAAAAAATTACAACAAGAAGAAATTCTAAACGATCCAATCATTATTCCTTCACAAAATCCACATTCATCTCAAAATATTTACGAAGAATCATTTTATCATGATCCAGACGACGATTACAGTCTAGCTCTTTATTTACAACAACAAGAACAAGTAAAAACAAAATAAAAAAATTTTAAAAAATTCAAACCCTGATTTTTTCTTTTTGTTTGATAGAAAAATCTTAAATTACAAGAACAAACACGATCGAACAATCGAACAATACTAAACGATGAAGAACTAGCGAGACGTTTACAAGAATCCGAAAATGCAAGACTATCCGGAAATTTATACTCAAGCGATAATTTAAGAGTAAGAAAAAATTAGCAATATGTCAATGTGACGCTTTGATGTTTATTTTTTGATGTTTATAAATGTTTTAAATAAAATTTTTTCAAAAAAAAAATAGTTTTGCTTGTTGTTGTTGTTGTTGGGGTCAGACTAAACTGGAATTGTAGTCCAGTTTAGGGTAATCTTAATCTCAGCGGGCGAGTTTCTGATAAAAAATAATGAATTAAACTAATTTTGAAATTTGACTCGCTTGAGGTACCTACAAGAAAATATTTTATTAGTTAATTAATTTCTTCTTCATTTTTTGTTATAGGCTTTTCTTTATTGTTGTTTTTTAATTACAATATTTTTGTTGTTGAGGTATGAGTTGGATTTAAATTACAAAAATGAGTATTAAATTTGGTTTAAGTAGATTTTTATTACGCAATTTGTTGTTGTGTTGTTGTTGGTCTCGTAAAGTCTAATGCAAAAAAAAAAACCATTGATTTTTAACAAATCATTACGAAGTTTTTAACCAAATTTAAATTATTTTTTAACATGATTTTTAAGACCTTTATTAAAGTTGGAAAAAATTTGTTTCTAGTTTAGTTGCTTAGAAAAAAAAAAGTTTTAATGAAAATAAATTCGTTTTTTGAGTTACGATCACTTTAGTTTTTTGTTTGTTTCTTTGTATTTAAACAATTATCTTTTGATGTAATTTTGAAAATAGTCTACTAGCCTGGTCGTTCGCATGTTCCATCACAGAGCCCTTAAAATATTATTCGAGGACGTTCGGAGCCTGAAAATTAATGTAAAATTATGTCCAGGTATACGACCAGGTTAGTATGCTTTTAATGAGAAGTTTTTTTGTAATTACCAGTATATTTTTGTTAAAATGTAAATTAATCAGGAGCTACTGATACTCAAGTTACTTTTTCGAGAATTCGACTTCATATGGTCCTCTAATCCATTAACTGTATACGGGTAGGAAGTAAAAAATAAGGTCAATAACAAGATTTTTTGGGTTTTCTTGGACTGAAAAAAAAGTCCTGCTTAAAAAAAATTTGTTGTCAAAATATTAAATTTGTTGTCCGATACCCCTTCAATTTTCTCCCCAAAATTCTATGATTTATTTTCGATTTCTTCGGAAAATTTAAAGTGGAGGAAATTCAAAACTTCCGTGCTATCCAAATTTCCCACTTTTGACTTTAAATTCGTAATCTACGACCTATAAAACCATAAATTTGATTTTGTGTTCAGGGGGTTAAAAAAAAAATTTTTGTACCCAGGGGTCAATAAAAAGTTGTTGCTCTTTGAGACCAAAAAACTATATGATAGAACAAATATATATAGACAAATTATACCAATTCTGAAATAGCATAAATTTTTCTACAAACTTGATTGTTTTTAAGATGATAAAAGAAGGCGTGTCAATTTTTATAGCTTAAAAATATCAAAAAAATGTACTTTTTTCCATTTAAATCGAATCTCGTCCCAGGAGTCACTTATAACCCCTCTTTTTTCTTACATAAAAAAATACTAGAAAAAATTTGAAACAAATCTATGGTTTTACTTTTTTCATTTTTGCTTTATTTCATTTAAATAAGCAGACGAAAAGTGACATAAAAAATAAAAACCCTAAAGATGACGGATTTTTCACTTTCTGACCAAAAAATCGAAACTTTGTGTATGAAAACCCTTAAAAACATATATGTTTACATTTAAAAGTGATCCTTTCAGTTTTCCTAAAAAAGAACCTTATTTGGACCGTTTTCAGCACCCAAAATCGATTTTCAAATTTAACCTATTTAATGGAAAGATATATATGTTTTTTAGGGTTTTCGATTTTCCGGTCAGACAGTTGAAAATCCGTCATCTTTAGCGTTTTTATCTTAAATGTCTAAAAAGTAAATGTTTTTGTTGATTCGTTTCCAAAAGGCTACCAATACTAGGAGGAAATCGAAACCTCTAAGGTAGAGTCTCTTCTAATTTAGCCCTCATCTGGTCATAAATCTTTGTTTTCTTTGAACGGAAGAAAGTACTGATTACCAAAATGAAATTATACTTGAAAAATTGCCTCTGTTCTAGAAATTCATAAAAATTTCTTTAAAATTGAATTGTGTCATAGCTTAACACTTTTAGATTGAGAGTTTAGACCTCTAATAAATCGTCCTTTTTGTTACTAACTCGATTTTAGCATTACAAATTCGACAGTTTTATTTATTTTTGAATTTTGTTATCTTGAAAATATAAAAAGGTTATTCTTATCAGATAAATATCGTTTCAACGATTTACATAGATTTATTGAATAATAAAAAAAACGAGTTTTGTTTTTTTTTAAAAAAAAATGAATTTGTATAATTTATATTCGCCAACAAAAGAAAATTTATATTTTCTATTTTGACCTATTTCATATTTTCATAGGGGTCATGATCATTTGGTAAAAGACTTTAAGCTCTGCGTGTTCATTTGAACCCAAGAGATTGACTCTAATCGTTCTTTCTTTCTCAATCTCCCTCTCTCTAGTCGATGTCTGATTCTTTTTTAATCTTTTCATTTTTTGTTAAAAGTTTATTTATATGAGGCTCTCTGTTTCTCTCTCTCTCTTAATAAAAGCTATTTATATCATTGTTTTTTTTCAATAATAAAAAATGAATTTTTTTTTATTTTGATGAAATCATTAATTAATGGGTTTATTGAAAAATTTCCAAATCATAAAAATTTCATCTAGCTATTCTTAATGATTACAAAAATTCATAATTTAAGTGGAGTTTTTTTTTATTTTCATTTTAATTTTGTTCAAGATTTTTGCTGATAAGGTACCATCGGCGCAAGTTATCTGAATCTATCATTTTTAACTTTAGATCCTTAGTCTACGACACTGAAAACCGCTCCTAGTCTTCCTCTCTCTCTCCTTAAACCCTTAAGAACTCATGATGGGGGATTGATATTATTGGTTTGAGCATGAGCCGAAAGTGATAAAGCTCTAATTGACGATTATTCAAATATCGAAGGAAAAAACCTTTTCTATGAACCGATTTTTGACTGAAAAAGTTCCAAAAAGACCATTTTTTAGCCAAATCGAATATTGTTTTTGGCAAAAAGTATGCATTTTGTATGATAAAGTGTTTGTAGGTAAGATCAAATGAAGCTCGGTTACAAGTATATCTAAGTCTTAATCAGATTCTTATGGAGAAATATAAAATGTTTGATGCCTTGTTTCATTAGTTACCCATAATATATTTTACATTTGACACATTTTCTTTGCTCTGTATTTAAATTTATTAGTTTGATGTCAAATTTGCAGAAAGAGGCCTAAAAGAAAGGCTCGAGGTTACTATTAAAAGAGTTTAACCATTAAAGGTGCCTTGAAACTGTATTGTTCGAATGTTTTTTCCATTCCAGTGCACCCGAAATTCAGTTCTAATTGAGAAATTATCAATATTGGAAGAAAGATCGCTACAAGTAGTTATGTAATGAAGCACATGTGATTCATAAAATTGTTGTTTTTTTTTGGAAAATTACCTTTAATACGATCGTTACGATAACAAAATATTTCTATAATTTATTTTAAAAGTTTCTTACGTTTAAAAGTTTCTTGTGTAAAAAAATTTTATTTTACTGTTTCAATCACAGACTTTACTGGACAATCAATCATTCAAGCTCTCTTTACGATAGAAAATTTTCCAGTTGAAAAAGTCGACTGATTGAAATTACTTCTGTTAACCAAAGATGATACTTTTTGTCATGTATTGTCTCACTTTCAGAGATAATTCGATTTGTGTGAATTCAATAATGGTCAATACTGAATGTTTATTAGTTGTATTAAGAACCCAAACTCCAAGCACCCGTGATACAATAAATTCAAGTTTAAAAGTGTCTTAACATCTTTCTATCATAATTGTCTCTGGAATTAGGTGAGGGTTTGTCATCAAACAAATAGTTTTCTTTGATTTGATTTGAGCATTTTTCCTTGAAAATTTACGGAAATCGATATTTGGGACGTATCAAGAGTTGCTTATCATTTTGAAAAACTCTCACCTATTCTTGTAGAGAAAGACTTAAATTACAAAGCTTATAAGTTTGAGTTTTGTCTAGATATAAAATTGGAGAGAAATTAGCGCTCAAAACCCATGAAAAGCTAACTAAGATCTATGATTTGGTGCATCTAAACATTATAATTGATATTTAATCATTCCTAAGTAATATTTACTTATTCAAAAAAATTTAGAATTATTTCAAAAAAAGGGGTTTAAACTTAATCGTCTTTGACACACTTTATCGCTTTTGAATAAATATTTTAGAAATATACAACCGCCCATTAGATTGTTTTAATATCCTTTCGAATAAATTATCAAAAATAAAAACGAAAATCAAATTTTTTAGTTTTCACTTCTTGTTAGACCAAATTCCTTTAGAATTTTTCAATTAAAATGAACACTGTGTCATCTAAAGTAAGGATAGGCAAGACCCACAACATTGTTGTTTCATTATTCAAGTTTATTTATTTAAGATTGTTACAATCACGACCATTTACCTTTTGAATAAGTTTACAAACAAAAATATCAGAAACCTTTGAGTAAAAATTTCAATTATTATTCTATTCATAATCGTAAAGGTTAAAATTAACAATTGTTTGTATTTCTGAAGTTATCTTTTATTTTCTTTGCAGTGTTTAACTTTAATTAAGCATTTGAAAATTAACTTCACTTTTAACAATCCTCTATCCATTAAGGTGACCATTTAATTGTTGTTTTTGTTTATCTTAGGCTTTGTGTTAGGCTTAATCTTTTTTTGTTTCAAAAATTTTTTCGTTTAGAGACTCAATTGGCGTATAATTTATTGTCAAAAAGATTTTAAAACGTCTAGTGATTATTCAAAACTTGTTTTTACGACAACAAAACGATTTGATGAAGATACAAGAATGAATTATAATTATGATTCATTGAACTCGTCTAGTAAGAACACTGTAAATAGTTATGAAGAGGAAAGTTTAATTGAAACATATGGTAATTATAAAATCGAAAATTTTTTGGATTGAAAATTTTATAATTTTTGTTAAGACCCAAAGTTAATTTCAAATATTTATGATTTGGATAAAAAGTCTAAAGATAATAATGTAATTGCTGCTATTGATCCAACATTTCAACATAATGTTAAAGCATCTAAATTGAATGGTAAGTGACTTGACTTGAAATGTTTTGTAAATTTTTTTTGAAATTTTTTCCTAGAAGAGATAGACGTGTTGACAGTGAATAGTTCAAAGATTAGAAAAAGTGGTTATTCGTCTTTAGGTGATAATGACACTGAAATATTTTTGCCAATTCAAGGTCAAAAAAGAGGTACTTTAAAAAGTATGAAGATTAAAAAACGATCTCAAACTCAATGTTTACAGCAATAAATTTTTTTTTAATGTAAAAATTCAATTTTATAAAATTTAGTCATTTTTTGTTGAAATTTTTAAAAATAAAAAAATGATTGTTAATGATTTAATAAATATCTCTTTGTTTTTTCAAGCTCAGATATGTGACTTAATACAAGGAGTCACCAGGCCGCAAAGATCCTTATTTGGACTTTTGGTCCCTGAAATTGTGACTGATCAGATCCCTTTTGATGTCACAAATGACCAGAGTAGTACATGCCATTTTAAGAAATGATTGGACTCTCTTTTATGTATCTTCACACCGGATCGGATCAGAGTCGAACACGTTTTACACTAAATTTCATTAACACAGTATTAAGGTTCAGTCGGAGCAAAACGACCCAGCGTCAATTGGGAAATAAAATTCCATAAAGCAATACACGGGTGAAAACGGTAAAAATAAGGGAATTTTTCAACCGCATCTACTCATAGGGAAATCGCAACACCCAATTTTTTTTGTATCAGCTTATACAAGAAGCGATTCTCTACAAATCTCAGGAATTCGTTTTTTTATTTAATGTTTCATTTTTGTATGCTAGTCGACGAAAAAAGTCATTAAAATGAAAAACCAAAAAATAAAGGAATTTATCACTTTTTGACTTAAAATTCGGAATTTTCGCATAGAAAATATCTTTAAATCAATTATAGCTTTTTCCAATCATGTTTACTAAAATGTTTAAACAAAGCACTTTAGCGTTTTTTTGCAAAAAGCGGGAGGGTAGGGTCAAAATTTTCGATTTTTTACCCCCATAAAAAAATTATTTATTGCGGCTTTCGAGGTCATAGATTAACGTTATAAAGTCAAAAATGACGAATTTAGATAGTGTGGTCGTTTTGCTCGGACCGAACCTTAGAAGTATAATAGATTTCCTTATACTAGACCATACATTGCTATTAAGTCCACTTGGTCAACAGGATATAGGTACATAACAATAATGTTAACATCTTTTACCAACCTATTCGGTTTTAGTGTCTGAATTTCAAAATTAACACTAGAAGGTCCGATTTTTTTTATACCATTAAAGCCCGGTCGTGTCATTTTGACACGACATTGGTTTTCTTATCAAGCCAGAAGAAAATAAGCTGATTTGACTCAGATTTTTTCTTAAAACACTAAATTGATGTTTTTACTCTTACAAAAAAAATAACTTTGTTGAGAACTGTATCGGACCCTGCTGAAAGAGCCCGATTATAACAACCAAAGAAGATATTAAGTTAAAAGGATGATTGTAAAGGCCGAAAACCGAATTTTAGCCAATTCTATTGTTTTTTCCTGATCGGATTTTTTTTCTTGTTCTATTCACTTATTTTAGTTAGCTTCTTTATGTTTAAACTTTGGATTGCTGCTTTTAAATACTTTTTTTAAACCAAATACGAATATCTTTTGAACTATAAGACCAACTTCAAAAGTAAAGATATTTTTGAAATCAGCTCATCAAGATCTCTTAAATCATACTCTAAAAACTGGGAACGTATACTTACTTTGCATGGTATTCTCAAAAAATGACACGACCGGGCCTTTATGTATAATTTTTTTTGCAAAAGGAAGATTAAGTTATAACTCAAATCAAAGTAAATATTTCGATTCCTTGATTAACAATACATCTGGGAATCAAGGAAAAAAGGTTTCATACCGATAGCTCTTATAGTTTTATTTTTATTAAGGCTTAAAAGGGCAAAGCGTGTCAATATGACACACCAGGCTTTCTAGTGTTAATATGAGTATGTTAAGAAATAATCAGAGTAATCTTTTTAGTGAGAATGACGACGACTCAAAGCATCTTTTTTAAAAATATCGGACCTGGACCCTGAGTCTTAAATCTTACACGTAACCCGAAAAATACAAGAACTGACAAAATTCCACATGTCTAAAAACACCACTTTCTCGAGAAAATTCAAGTAGATACAGTAGTTCTTGCGAAAACTTAAGGTTCCATTGGTAGTCGTTTGGGAAAAAACGGATGTTAAGGAGGGTTACATTCCGTTCCAAGCAAAGGTTCCGATCTGAAGCAAAATGTTACATTTTCACAATACCCAATGCTCATTGCAATTTAAAGATAAAGTTAAGTTTAGATTGAAATTAAAACGTAATTCAAAGCTTTTTTGAATGAATGGAAATATTTCAAAAGTTAAACCAAAAAAAATTATAACCATAATTTTTTAAATTTTAAAAAAAATGGCATCGTTTTTTTGTAAAAACTTTGGCAATCTTTTAAAAATAAGTCCATCAATAATCAACAGTAAGATTCAACATTTATTAAAGCCGCTTCAAGTTTTAAATTATTTTTAATTAGAATCAGAAATCATCTCATCCGTTTTTACTTCGTCTTTAACAAGTAAAAAATATTCAACTGAAGTTAAAAATGAACCCGAACAACAAAAAGAACAAGTTCCCATTGAACCTCAACCAGAACAAACAAAGCAAGAAAAAAAACTAGACAAAGAAGCTCTTAAGTTTCATCCCTTTGGTCTTGCTAAAGCTACACCGACGTATGAGAACATTACAAATTTAAAATTTCATGATTTAAAAATGTTTGTCTTAAAGGTTTGGTCAATTGGGCTGGCAACCAACAACGAATACACATTCAGCTTTAATGATCGAAGGTGTACCATTCAACAAGACTCATGTTGTATCAATAAAAGCAAGCAAAAATAATACAATTATGAGTTTAACTGATTACAATGGAAATATTTTATTCACGACTTCAGCTGTAAGTATGTCAAACGGCTTAAAGACTTTTTTATTGTTTTTTATTAGGGAAGTGTTGGTTTTAAAAATTCAAAAAAATCAACTGCTGTTGCAGGTCAAGGTGCAGGTTTAGCACTAACTGAAAATGCTAAGCGTAGAGGTATTAAAAATATACGTGTTGTTGTTAAAGGGTTTGGTAATGGTCGATTGGTAAGTTTTAACTTTATTTTAAAAGAAAAAATTGAAATAACAAAAAGGGTTCTTTTTTAAAAGGCAAGTATAAAAGCGCTTCAAATGGGAAAATTGAATATTATTTCAATAACTGACAATACGCCTATACCAATGCCGTTTGCTAAGCCACCAAGACCACCAGCTAAACGTAGAGTTTAGATTCATAATTCGAAATCATATGAGAATTATTTTGTTTTTAATATTGAAAATAAAAAATATTTTATAACTAATTTTTTAAGATTATCGTTTTAATCCAAGATGCGTCTAAAGTCTTTTCTTTTTCTGAAGTAGATTTTAATAAGACCAAGATTCTTATCTTAAAAAGGAAACAGGCACTTTAAATCATATTTCAAAGAAGTGTGAATAGGAGTTTGTTCAACTTTGATAAGCCGAGAGAAATCTTGACCCCCAAGACACTTACAACTGAGAGTGAAAATCTTTAAGATTTGATGTGATTCATTCCCCCCGTACGACTCATGAATCATGGACATTTATTTTCGTCCAAATTGGATCTTTTCGCCAGAAAAATAACGCTAAGAGTTTCTCAATCTGAAACTCACATGACCAACCAAGACCTTTACAACGTGGTCAAACAGTTCAAAATGAGATTAGAAAACGTCATTAAAGCCTTGTTGGACGCTATCTTCGAATTCTAGAAGACGAACCGGTCAAAGTATTTTCTATATATCAATCTTTTAGTCAGAGACGCAAGCAGACTAAGACAAAGACCAATGTCTTATTTTGATCAAATATCAAACTACTTAACACAAGATTGAGCAATAAAATTAACAGAGGAACAAATAAGAAAAATTTTCAAGAGACAAGAACGGTTGGAAAGACACATCAGCTGTGCTTAAAAGGTCCGATCCATGTTGATGATCCTCGAGTGTGATTTAAAGGATTCTGATGGAAAAGCATCTATTTTTACTCGAAAAGATTAGGAGGCACTTCGGCGATAAAAAAATCTGTAAAATGTGTTCTGTATTTTAGGGTCCAATTCCGTTTCGTTCCTGCTTTCCGTAATTCGATTATGTGCTTTAGTTACAACTCATTTGACAAGGTTTAAAGAGTTTTATATTGCTTGCTCCACCTTTAGAACTTGATTCGCCATTTTTAATTTTTTTAAATATTGTACTAAGAGCACAAAGACGATGCTTTTTATTAATTTTGGTTGGCTGAAACAGTTAGAAACCCTTTCTCAATGATCTTAAACAAAATGTTTAAGGGTTTTTAGATACCTATATAACTTTCCTTCGATTTCTAATAAACTGTAACATTATGCTAGATTCAAAAAAAGGGCTGGTGCTTCAAAAAGTAGATAAATATTTATTTCTTGAAATGATTAAAATTGCAAGATATGCAATCAACTTCAAGGGCTATTTAAAAAAGAGTAGGTTACATTAATTAAAATCATATTTTTTTAAAACTATTTAAAAAAAAACCTTCTCAACAAAAAAAATAGATTTGAAAAGAACCTGTATGATGATAATAAAGACATATTTTTTCATAATTTTGTTCGTAATCAGTATTCAAAGCGATTCAAGTGGATTATTTAGACCAAAAACTGTTGACGATGACTATCAAAATGAAGAAATTAATGACAAAGAGACTTTTCATCTCGAACCGAATGATTCTAATTTTGAACATTTTCTACCATTTTATCGAAGTATATCTGAAATAGACAAAGCTATTCTACATGGTAACATGATTTTGATTATTAAACCTACACTCGCTTATGAGGATACAGTCGAGTCAATTGATTTTTTTCAAAATTCAGTTGAATATTTTCCAGATGAAGTGACTAGTTTATTGGAACGAAGGTAAATTTGACTAAAAATATTCTCGATCTAGATTGGCGAATCTGGATTTAGAGGAAAAATAATGAAAAAAATTTTGAGTGTTTAATATCAGATTACCAGAAGAATATTCTATCAGAAAATCGGTATTTGGGAACTATTGGACGCAAAGTGGTGTCCCGTTAAATTTTCTTGTGATTTTATGTTTTGAAGGTGTCCCGAATTGAAGGCCCCAGAGCTTAGCTTATAATTGCGCCAGAAAGAAAATTCAATAATCTATCAGAGAATCACTGTCCCGCAAAAGTTGTTCTGTTAACATTTTCTGGTGTTTTCTTAATTTGGGAGGGTTTTATCCCGAATCGAAATTTCCAGAGCTTAGTCATTAAGAGAGAGCACAAAATGGTGAATAAGGAAATTGGTCTCGGGAAACTAATGGATCTTTATTTAGACGGAAAAGTGGCGGTCTATATTGTATAGCAACTACAGGGGTGATTGGCTGACAGTAACTGACGGGGACTGACTGAGGTTGTAACACACAGCCACACTTTGTCGCTACCTTGTCCTATTGGACCGATTAGACAAAGTGTGCCTAAAATAGGATAATGTATCCTGTATTTAAGGACAACCTGTGACTAAGTGTGCCATCGAATACTGGCGTGACAAGGTGTGACTAAATAAGGACAACAAATGTCACGTTAAGTCACGATGAATCAAGTTAAGCCCCAGTTTTTCATTTTTTAATAGTACGGTTTGTCCTTATGTTGTCTTTATTTAGTCACGCCAGTATTCGATGTCACACTTAGTCACAGGTTGTCCTTAAATATAGGATACATTATCCTATTTTAGTCACACTTTGTCTAATCGGTCCAATAGGACAAGGTAGGGACAAAGTGTGGCTGTGTGTTACAACCTCAGTCAGTACCCGTCGGTTACTGACAGCCAATCACCCATGTACCAAGTCCAGTAAAATAAAGATAGGGTTTTTCAAATAAAGCACTGTAATTCTGGTAAAATTAAATTTTCCGTTTTTTACCATCACGAATAAATTAATCTCTTGTGGGTTTCGGAATCGAATAATTTGGTTCAATTTAATCTTTAATTATTAAGTAATTGGAAGAATGATGAAGAAGTTTGGATGTCAAAGTAAGCGTCTTTTCAATAACTAGTCTTTATTTTCTCTATAAACGCTTGAACCCTAGGCAAAATGTTTGTGTTTCAAAAAGAGTTTTTGAAGAAGAAAAATACTGGACTACAAAAGATGATCTATCAATGTATTGTGACTCTAAATTTGATGGAATAAATTGTAAAGCAAGGTAAATTTTGACATTTTTTCAAATTAAAAAAAAAAAAAAATTTTTATTCTGCTTTAGAGTCATTGTCCCAAAAAAGTCATTTGAAGTCCACTTGACAAAATTCTGTTGCCCAAATTTTCAATTAAACACAAATCAAAAACTTTGTGAACCAAGTAACTAGAATTTTTAAGGGTTATCTCGTGAGTATAGAAAAAAATAAATAATTTTATTAAGTTGATGCAAAATCTGAAAATCTTTACGAAAAGTTGAAAGAAAATTTGGTCAAAATAAATCAGACTATCGAGTCTCATTTTAAAAGTTTCAAAACAAGTTTAGAATATTTTCAATTTAGCACTGAATTTAACGATTTGTATTCGTTAATATTCGATTCAGATAAACCAAGATTACCGAAATTAACAATATTCCTTTGGGATAACAAAAAGTTTATAAATTATATGAAAAAAGTTTTGAATTCAAATGAAAAAACATTAAAACAAAAGTTTGACAGAATTATTGATTTAATCAAAAATCATATAACTCATTATCATTATCAAACACAAGCGATTGATATGAAAGTTCAGTACATTGAATCATTGGCAAATGTTAAATTAAGATTTTCAAACTATTATTCAATGGTAAGAATATTATTTTTGTTTAATTTTGATACTTCGAGACGAAGGTTCAAACGAAATCAGAAAGATACAAAAGATCCCAGTTGGGGCTGATGCTACTCTACTTTAAAAGTCTTTGTCGACGCAAAAAGTCGATAACAAAGTGTTACCAGAACCTTAAATATCAGATTCTAAGGTTTCTTCAAAAATTAGAAAGTCAACATGAGTGCATGAGATGTTTGTGCTTCAATCCTCTAACTAGAATCGTCACGTACTAAGACTGGAGATGACACAATATTTCGCATTTTTTTTGTATTTTCAGCAACTTTTTTGGGCGTTTTTGGTACTTTTTCTTGAAATTAGAAATCGAAAAAGTAAATTTTTTTAAGCATTTTTTGCAACATCCTGTAGACTGCTGATAGGATTTCTAACATACGATAACAAATATTTTACAGGGTTCAGTCTAAAACCCGGAATCGCCGGAACAGAACAGAATTTACCCGGAGCTCAATGCCTAAAATCCGGAACTTTCGGCGACGAAACAAATAACTAAAATAATGAGTTCCGGGCATTTGACTTAAATCCTCTTCCATTAAAAAAAAATATAATGAATAAAATTATATCGATTGAATAGTTAAGGTTCATTAAATTCAAAATGTCTACACTATCTGAATTTGTAATTTCTGATATTGTTATCGTGTTCTTCGACCTCGAAAACCCAAGAAAATAAATTTTTTCATGGCGGTAAAAAATCAAAAATTTTACCCCTACTCCTCAGCTTTTTGCGGCCAAATGTCAATGTGCTTGATTTAAAGATTTTAGTACACTTGATTGAGAAAAAAAATCCATAAAGCAATACACGGGTGAAAATGGTAAAAATAAGGAAATTGTTCGGTCAAACCGCTTTTTCTCCGCAGAGGATCCACAATACCCAATTTTTTTTTTGCATCTGATTTAACAAGAGGCGATTCTCTACAAATCTCAGGAATTACTTGTTTTATGATGCAAAAAAAAATTTGGGTATTGTGGATCCCCTAGGAGAAGATGTGGAGAAGACCAAAAAAACTAGCATCCCGAAAGTCTGTATTCGTATTTTTTTAGGACATCGAGTCCGGCTGATCGTAAAATATTTATACCAATCTTTATAATTTCAAGCATTTTTGCGGTTTAAGCAATTTTTATTGGAATCCATAATTAAAAAAAGTTTGCTTTGTTTATTGCAAAAGGGTAAAAATGCTCCAATTTTCAAAGAAAAAAAAACGCTCATGACCCCCCAAAATATGATCGTTGTAGTAACTTTTATCGTTCGCAACCGTTTCTAGCACGGAACAAGCATTACGAAGGGTTCCTTTAAAAGTTACAGTTCCCATTTCGACACTAAAAAGATCAATAAAACGGAACCTCCACTTGAAACAGAACGATAACGTGGACATTATATTTTCTCAATAACCACTCTAACTTCAAGATAGCTACCTAAACTGTAATTTTTGAGGCCGCTGACTCCCACTGAACTTTCATGGTTTCTTCCAAAAGTGATGTCATTAAGCTTTTAGTAATAAGTCTAACTGAATTATTTTAATTTTTCTAAAGTACGAAGATCAAGTGCTCTTAAACTGCCATGAGTTGAAACTAAAAAATCGTTATTATCAAAAACAACAAGGCGATTACAGTTATCGGATTCTAATTCATCAACTCGAGTCAAATTCACTTTTGATTCCAACTGAAAAAACAATCTTCGATATTCTTGAAATGAATTCAAACTTTGGATCCGAGTATACAATATTCAAAAAAATCTATCGTCAAGTGTCAGCAAAACTTAAAGAAACATTAAAATTTTACACGACATTAAGTATTTACATTCCGACAGACAAGGTCTTTAAAAAACATCTAACCGATGTTCAAATAAATTCAATTCTAAACGATAAAATATGTTCAACTAAATTATTCGAACATTTTACCCTTAAAGAAGAGACATGTCCTTCTAAATTATTTAAACTCAAAGTTGAAAACGAAATCTTCGAAGTGAATGATTCAAATTTATTATTCAAAGGTCTAATTGTTGACTCGTCTAAATCATTTGTCGCATCAAATGGAAACATATTTCCTCTCTTGAATGTCAACTTGACCGGTATTGTGAGTTTCTTGCACGATTTTGTCTCTTACTTCAAAACAGCACTACCTTATCCAAACTTGTTTTTAGAAACATTAGGCCAAAAAGGTCTAAGTTATTTAAAAGCTTACGGTTATGATTGTACATTTATTATGCCGAAACAATTAACTCCTCATAAAGGATTAAATGTAAGTGTAAACATTGAAGACTTTTTATTCAGACCACGGTTGCGGTTTATCGATTTAAAAGACGGTCAAGTCATTACAAGTTTTAGTAACCGAACGTATTTGATTAACTTCTAACGAATGTTAAGGAGTTGAAAGAGGACGAAAGAAAGTCAATTGAAAAACACTTGACAGACGTATTCATAAAAGGGTGTGATTGGTCTATTCGAAGCCAAATTGCTAGTGACTACTCTGTACCATTTAAAAAAGTGTGGGAAAAGGCTAAAATAGTCGAGAAATGCTTTAACAGTCGCGACGAATCATCAATTGCAGTGATTAATCAGGACGAATCGATTAATGCTGTAAAGTATGAAGCCTCAAAAACTTATGAAACCAAATCTAATAGCCCACCTAGACAATTCGAAATAAAAATCCTGTGCAATTTTTGTGGCAAAAGACACTACACTGCAGACTGTGAGGGTTGGAAAGAATTCATGAGATCATCCATTACAAAAACTGCAACAAGAAATACCTCAGAAAAACCAAAAGATGTGTTTTGTCGATTTTGTAAAAGAAAGAACCATGTTGAAACGGAGTGTAGAATGAAGCTTGGACTATGTGTAAAATGTGGTACCAAGGGTCATTATGCTAAAAATTGTCATTTAAACCAATAGTAGCCGACCAGATGGGAGGAGGCACGGCTAAAAATAAAAACTCCCAAACAAATTTTGTTGTAAATAAAACTTATTTAACCAAAAACGTAGTTAGTCAAAATTTATTAAACGATCTTAAACCGAACCCCAAAAAACCCAATAAAACCAAAAAGACAAATAGAAAATATTTAACCAAAGAAATCGTTTCAGATGTTAAATCATCTAAGAAAGGTGCAACAACTGTAAATCTTGAACTTGAAGACCAAATAAAAGAGTGTCTAATTGACACAGGGGCTCAAACTTCATTCATTAACGAAGAATATGCTCAACATCGGAAATTTAATCTTTCCAAAATCGAAAAGAGGAAAAATTGGATAACAGCGAATGGTTCTCCTCTGGAAGTTTCTGGTCAAACAATTATTAAAGTCAAAGTTGGAAATTCAATTTTGGAGTGTATATTTATTAGTGCAAAAAATTTGTCTCATGATGTTATTATTGGTGTTGACATATTAAAATCAAATAAATTCACAATTGATTTTAATAAAAATGAATTGATCCTCAGGGAGAATAGAATACAAATTGAAACCAAAAAGCCTCAACTTGAAAAACAAATTCTAACATCCAAGACAGATTTTGAAATTGATCCTTTCACTCGAAAATATCACAAGCTGAAATTGAACCAAAACTTTTCTTGTCAAACAGTACTTATCGAAAATTTTGGAAAATTTAATGTCGTCGAAACTGTTGCCAATATTAATGATGGTTATATAGATATTATTCTGGAGAATTTAACACCAGTAAAACAAGTTATTAGACCATATTCAAACTTATGTAAAATATCATCGTGTTCAATTGTTGAATATATAGATAGTGAAGAAAAGTTGTTAACATATTTAAAGGACGAAGTCGACACCGTTCCTGTGGCAAGTATCTCACAAAAGTCTGAACCGATGAAATCATGGAAACCAAGTAAAGTTATCCAAATTAAGAATTCAAGTTTGAGCGAAGATCAAATTAAGCAACTAGGAAACTTGATTGACAAATATTGGATGTGTTTCGCGAGAAATGATGAAGACATTGGTGAAGTGAAAGAAAAGTATGGCTTTCATGACATCCAACTATCATCTGACAAACCAATCAAGCAGAAACCTTATAGCGTTCCATTTGCAAAAGAGAAGGTGGTAGAAGAGTGTATCGATAAAATGTTGAAATTAAAAGTAATCGAACCATCAAACAGTGAATGGGCATCACCAATAGTCTTAGTCAAAAAGCCAGACGGAAGTGAACGCTTCTGCGTTGATTATCGTAAAGTGAATAACATTACTATAAAAGATTGTTTTCCCATGCCAAACATCGAGGGAAAACTAAACAAACTTCACGGAGCAAAAATTTTCACGTCTTTGGATTGTATCTCAGGATACTGGCAGATTAAACTCACAGAAAAGGCCAAGAGAATAACTGCATTCATCTGCAGTAGAGGCTTATTCAATTTTCGAATGATGCCTTTCGGTCTTTGTAATGCTGGAGCTACATTTCAACGTATTATGGAACTTGTTTTAACTAGCTTAACAAACTCAACTGCTTATATTGACGATATTTTGACTTTCTCTAAAAATTTTGGCGATCATTTAAAACACCTTGAACAACTGTTTGAACGTTTAAAAGAAGCTAATATTAAGGTCAAAACGTCGAAGTGTAAAGTGGCTTGTGAAGAGACAATGTTCCTTGGATACAAAATTTCAGCCGATGGAGTGAGTATAAGCGATAAAAGGATTGAATCGCTTAAGAAATATCCTAGACCAACGACTTGTAAAAAGATAAAAGAATTCCTTGGTTTAGCAAGTTACTATCGTCAATTTATTCAAAATTTTTCAAACATCGTGGAACCACTTAACAAACTTACTCGGAAAAACGCAAGATTCAAATGGGATCAAAATTGCGAAGAAGCTTTTAAGACATTAATTGAACGCTTAACAACTACTCCTGTACTTGCGTTCCCAGACTTCAGTAAACAATTTCATCTTTCAACTGATGCTTCAAACGTCGGAATCGGAGCAGTGTTAAGCCAAAAGGATGATGGGGGAAACGAAAGAGTAATTTTTTATGCAAGTAGATCGCTCAACCAAGCCGAGCGAAATTACAGTACAATAGAAAGAGAACTTCTTGGAATCGTTTACGCCGTGGAGAAGTTCAAATATTATCTTTATGGTCAGGAATTTATTATCTATACCGATCATAATCCACTCACATATTTACAAAATTTAACCTTATCTTCAGCAAGATTAACGCGTTGGAGATTGAAGTTAGCCGAATACAATTTTAGAATCATATACAAGAAAGGTAAAGCTAATACGAACGCTGATGCTTTATCTAGAGTAGAAGAATCAAACGGACAAGAAATAAATAAAGAAGACTTAATTGAAACTTTATTAAGTGTATCACAGATCGAAAACAAAATCGATGACCGAATCAAATATCATCAATCGAATATAATCGAAACAAAATTACCAATAGTTTTATGTATCCCTAAATTTACGAATGTTTTTTCAAGTATCGTTGAACATGTAAATCAACATTTAAGAGGTTTGACTCCGCCTAAAAGGCACAACAATAGAGTCGGTGAATGTTTTAGAAAGGTTAACGCCGGTGGACGCACCATTGTTTATCTTATAACACAACGTTCAAATGAAAGACCATCTTTAAGCTTGATCAAAAAATGTTTAATGAATTTGGCTAAAGTATGTAAAGAGAACAAAATCAAAGAGATCGCGATGCCAAAAATGATGTGTAGTCTCGACTGGAACCGAATCGTTTGTCTTATTAATTCAATTTTAATAAGCCAAGGTATACAGTGCAACGTTTTTACAAACAATATGGCTTGCGAGTCTTTGAATTCAGTAACAGAGGACAACTTATCCATACAAGAGAAGATTAAAAAACTTCAAGAGAAAGACTTGGAAGTTAAAGATTTAATCCATAAAGTTAAAAATGGGAATGTAAAAGGGTTTACTTTTGAAGATAAAGTACTCTTGAAAATACGGAGAAGCAAAAATGGAAGATGCTTCAGACAGTTAGTGGTACCCAAATGTTTAAGAAGAGATGTTTTTGAATTGTGTCATGACAATTTCACTGGTGCTCATTTAGGGCAAAAGAAGACATGGATAAAGTTGAACAATAGATTTTATTGGCCAAATTCGTATAGAGAAACTATAAACTATGTAGAATCATGTGATACATGTGCTCGTACTAAAGACCCTCAAGCGAGTAGAGCTGACTTGAAACCAATTACAGAATTTTCAAAGCCTTTTGATATGATTGCTGTTGATATTCTTGAATTAAGCAGATCAAATACAGGAAACAAATACGTTGTAGTATTTACTGACTACTTAACAAAATGGGTCGAAGCTTTTCCTTTAAGAGAAGCTACAGCTGAGAACATTGCAAAGATCTTTGTTAATGAAATTATTACAAGACATTCAGCACCATCTAAGTTACTAAGTGACCAGGGTAAAAACTTTCTTGCCAACTTGGTTAAAAGTATTTGTGATTTTTTCAAAGTGAACAAAGTACAAACAGCACCTTATCATCCACAGTGTGATGGACTGGTTGAACGATTTAACAAGACTTTATGTAAGATGTTAGCTTCATATGCTGATTCAAACCAAACAAACTGGGATCTTTACCTACCTCTTGTTCTTTTCGCCTATCGAACAGCAGAACAGTCAACTAGTGGTGATTCACCATTTGCTTTATTATATGGTAGAGAACCAAGATTGGGAGATTTGGATAATTTCAACATAGGATATGAACCATCTCAATTTATCCAAGATTTACATCAAAATTGGCTTTTAGCAAAAAACAAGATTGATAAACAAGCTGACATAAACAAGAAGTTATATGACAGCAAATACAAGTCTGATCCAGTCAAGTATACAGTAGGAGACAAAGTTAGACTCAAAATTCAGCAAACAAAAGCTGGATTAAAAAAGAAATTACGCAATGACTTATGGAGTGAACCTTGTGAAATTACAAAAGTACTCTCAGATCAGAACGTTGAAATCGAGTATAAATACAAGAAGAAAATTGTTAACGTAAACAACATTAAACCCAAGGAACCTGATAGGTCAATCGAAATTATTAGGCATAAACCAACAACAACTAAAAGCGGAAGAATTTCTAAACCACGTTATAATCAACAATCAATTATGTCTATTAATTCAAGTAGTCAAATAGGTCAATTACCATCTTTAATGGATTTGAACGTTGAACCTAATCAATATTTTAAGACAGAAGAATCCACCGTACGACGTAGAGATATCAATAAATCATTTAATCGAAGATCACTAAAACGAGAACAAGCTAGAGAGCAAAAAACTAAAATTGAACAACTTAAAAAATTAGCTAGAGAAAAACGTGAAGCTCAAGTTAACGTTAAACGCATCACAACCGAACAAGTCCAACAAGTAGTAAATATCTCACCCTCAAACCACCCAAATGTACATAATCGTGAAAAAGAACTTACACGAGTAAATTCTGAACTTAAGAGAGCTTACAATTATGAGAGAAATAAAAGACAGGTGGCTGAAGAGAACATCCTGATAGGCTATAAGCTTAAACCTATAGAAGATCTTGAACATCCACCAATTTACCAAGGAACGTTGAAGTTCGATTTGTATCATGTCGCAAAGCAGTACGCTAATGGGTTGAAGATCGGAACCAATTTAATAGACACAAACGTTAATATTCCATTAGACAAATTATGTTTGGAAGAGGGTGAAGAAGACACAGAAGACCCAAGATTGATACGATAAAATAATTGATTAATTTATTTTTTGTTTAGAAAAATTTTATGAATTTTTTTTTGTAAGGGGGGAGATGTAATGATATAGTTTTTATTAAAACAAAAAGGAATTTTAAAATATTTGAAATTTGAAATTTATAAATTACATCCCATCCCTAAGGCATGTACTGTTAAAACTATTTTTGTAATTATGAAATTAAACAAAAAAGTTAATTAACAAACCCAAAACTAAAACTAAGTTTTGAGTGTATAAAACAATCATAATTTTACATTATCTTTTACGATTTATTCTAAGAATAAACTATTAAACTAAATAACTTCTTCTCCCCTTATTTAGTACTCTCTAGTCCCTAGCTAACAAACCTTAAGGCTCTCTCTCCGAACCGACCGATCGGTCTCTCTCTCCTGAACTGCTGAAAGAGCGGAATCTCCCAAATCCTCTGGTCGCCTGAGTGACTTTATCCAGCCTGACTGAAACAGTTTGGCCAAAGCTGAAATAGCTATTAAGTTAGGGATTAAGCGCCTCATTCTCTCGTGTTTACCAATCGACTCAATCAAACCAAACAATCTAATCGAACGAACCCGTAACATACTACTAGTCCCCTCTACGGCATAACAAATTCGTATCAACCAAAGAAAATGAGTCGATTTTATGGCTTCATTTTAATGCCCAAATACTACAAGAGAAGGTTCATTAACTGTTTAGAAGTGTACCCAGTCGATGCTGATGTTTGTGAAGCGAATACAATTTTTTTTGATTTTGTCCCAAATTTGATCCCATTCTTGAGCAATCAGAGTCTTATAGAATACATTCAAAGTGATCCAGAGTTGACGATTTTTGCTAAATTGTTAGACTTTTGTGGTAAGACATGCATAAATTTTTTGACAAATATTGAAAAAAATCTAACAATTTTGTTGCCATCGAACGAATATTTTAATTCAGAGTTAAAAAATTTTAAAGATTTAACAACAAACATGGAACTGTTTAAAGCAGTTTTAAGTCGAAATATTTTTAATGGAACTTGGTGCTTATCGTACTTGTCAAGTGAGAATTTTAGGCTCAAAAATTTGTTAAATGAACAAGTTGATTCGTTTTTAATTGCAAATGAAATACATGAAAATAAAAGTTTTATGAATATTAATGGAATTATAGTTTACAAAGTTAATTTTTACAATTTTTAAGCTTTTTTTCAATAAATTTAATTTTAAAGATTCTAAAAGTATACTTTACACCCAAAACCAAAATTTTAATGTACTAGCCTTTGGATGTTTTATTTTTGGATCCTTGAAAAAGTAAATCATGTAAAATAAGCGACCAGAGGGTTAATTGGGATACCATTTTGAAGAACTTTTGATGATGAACATCCTAGAATATTTTTTTTAAAGCTAGCTTTCGAAATAAAGATATTACACCCGGGTGTATACATTTAGACAAAAAGGGGGTGTTGCTTTTTCAAGGATCCTTATTTTTCATAAGTTCAAAAAATTATCCCTCAGCAATTATCCTTCTGTCTTTATCACTCTGATTTGAGAAGACTAAACTTGCAAAAAAATTCCATTTTTTCTTGTGTTCGTCTCGGAATTTCACTTCTGGGCAATTAGATATCACATAAAACATGCAAAATTCATACATATTCTGAAAGAGCAAGAAATTATCTTCAAACTGGTAGTACGCATTTATTTTTCCGACTTTTCTGTTCTATAGTTTCAATTGAAAAAACGAAAATTTCCGAGTAAATTCGTGTTTTTTTTTATTCTATTCCGCGTGATTCTTTTAGGCACCCGTTTTCAATATGATTGGGTTAACATAGACAAAATTCTGAACCAAATTTTTGTATTACTTTTTTTTGTTAATAACTTACACGAAGCCCCATAATGTAGCAAGTCGTTGCCAAACTTTGTTTTCATGTCTTTCGTTACAATCTATGCTTCACAGCCTTACATGAGCAAATTTATTACAGAGGCTTCGAATATACTAGCCTCTGCCAATATAATCAGGAAATTCAAGATCAGGCTAACGCGTCACCCTATAACCCAGCAGTTTTGATATCAAATTCATCTGTGATCCCCCCCCCCCCCTCGACTGAAACAGGTCTGAACCCGATTTATTTTGATCTTAGAATTGGTTCAACATCTGAACGAATCGTGTTAAGGAGCATTTTGTTGAATAGCTCCAGTCGACCTCAAGGATATTTCTTACTGGCCAATTTTAATTTTTATAAGAGCAACTCAGATTTTTTTGTTTAGTTTTTAGCTTAATCTCGATAATTTTAAGTTTAATAGAAAAAAAAACGAGAATACATTTTTTAATTTTGACTTTGATCTCACTATTTGTAAATAAAATCCAATAAGTTAATCAAAGCATGTTGTTTATTTATTTTAGAAATCCACTGTAAATAAAAACAGTTTTTTTAAAAACAAACGTCAAATAAACTTAATCGACTTTAATCCTTTCGAATACCATTTATGAAAACATTTAGAAAAAAAAACAAGATTAAACAAATAGATTATTTTGCATAACTCTAACAACTAGTAGTCTTTTTTTTAAACTTATTCAGAACTATTGTTTCGTAGATACAATCTTGTAATTTATTGTCATTGATTTAAAGATAAGATTAACATTTTTGTGATATGATTGTCATGTAAAATTTGAACCATTTTTTTTCTCTTGTTGTTTAAGAGTTAATCTCACCATGTAAACTGAAACTAAAAAGATTATTTTGTTTCCGTTTCGGAATTGTTTTTTTTTATGGTCCAATACTAAATCTTATCAAAATACTTGACTTTAAACTTGATACTTTGAAATTAATATTTAAATCTTTGAGTAAACATTAAACATGCAATTATTTGATACTCTTGAAATTTATACTTTTCCCATTGAAATTGTCCGAACGGTTTGAATCAGGTCCCATGTCTAGTTGGAAATTTTATATGAATCTGAAAATTTCCGAATTATACAACAAAAAATCATGGGGGTAAAAAGACATTAATTTTACCCCTCAACTTTTTAGCAGCCTAATGCCAGGGTGCTTTATTTCAACATATAAGTACTCATTATTGGAAAAACATATTATTGTTTTGAAGGTATGTTCTGAAAGCTAAAAAGTCCCTATTTATGCTGTTACCCAAATTGATGGGAAAAAAACTTGCAAAAAGGTACAAAAAGGGAATTTTTCGGTCAAAATCCAAATTTTTTTGACATGGACCCTCTTGAAAATAACAAACTCTCAACCAGACATATGTACCCATAAATTTTAAGGTATTGGGTGGGTATGGTTAACCCGAAAAAATCATGTATTGGGTTCTGGTATGGTGTGTGTTACCCAGAAAAAAAACACCTAAAAATCTATAAAACACCCAAATTTTTGGGTTACCCAACCCAGACCCATATCGTATTTCCTTGCTTATAAGTGACTAAAAAATCTTTAAGGGATAAAATAATGCCTAAGCGAATTGAATTTAAGGTCCTTTTGCGACGCTTTATATACAACTCAGTCCGATCTACTTAAAAAACACAAAATTTGATCTCATCTGATCTCCATTGGTCTGTAAAAAGGGGGTATTATGGGGGCACTTGTAAGCAAGGAAATACAGTACCTGAAAATCGAATTTTCTGAGTAACCCACACCATACCCAAACCCAATACCTTAAAATTTATGGGTACATGCGTCGGTTCTCAACCAATTTTTCAATTGTCAGTCATTGTTAACATGAAATGGGGTGGATGGAAATGAAAAAAGACCATGAATTAATTTTTAAGAATTTTTTATTAAAGGCGTTTTTTATAAAAAAATAAAAAAAAGTTCAAAAAATTGAAAAAAAATTAAATTAAAAAAACTCTTATTTACACCCTGTTTGTTTACAAGAAGTCGAACGGTCACGAAACGAAAAAAAAAAGTAAAAAAAAAAAGAAGATTTACACTCTAAACAAAAATGCAATAACAAATAAACCTATCATAAAAATATTAAAATCTAAACTGCTTGAACTTGATGCGGCGAATAGATTCAATTTGGACAAATGTGATGTCGATTGTAAAGCTAAATTATTCGCTATTTCTTCACTTTCTTGATCATTTTTTTTAACCAAATTTTCTCTTGTTTCATCATCCTCTTGTTTTTGTACCAATTTTTGTAACAAACTTGAATTTTGATTTGAATTTATTTTAATTGAAAATTTCATGTTAAATTTTGAACATAAACCACCAGCTTGATGATTAATACCCTCTTTAGTACCACTTGAAGTTGACAAAAAATAATACTCTTTATCCTCTTCAAATTCCAAAGCATTCGGCACTGGCGAATATTTTACAAAATAAACAGTAAATTTAACCGAATTTATAGAATTAACTTTATCACATTTTAATATTGGTACTGTTTCATAATTCTCTGGGTTTATCAAACAATTGTCAAACTCATACTTCGAGCTAACTTTATAAATAATTGAATACTCGTACGAATTGTCATTTAACGATGATCTTGGACATACCAAATCAATACTATCTCCTATATGAGCGTTTAACTTGAGGTAATAATTCGGAGTAAAATCGGTAAATAATCGATTATTAGTGCTCCAATATAAAGACGGTAGTTTTACTATATTTAAACCATTCGATGTAACTGTACGAACAACAAGTAACAATACGATTAATAAACTCATTTTTGATTGATATAATCGTTCAACGAATAAACTATTTATACAACAACGACTAGAGATGATCATTAGAAAATATTTGAAATATTTGTTTAAACTGAATAAATTCGAGTATTATTTATATGGTGTAACTGTACGTACGAGACAAAATACTCAAGTAATAAATTAGATATGCTTTATTGATTATAAAGAGAATGATTTGTTAATTATAACAAATTAAAAAAAAAGGTGATATTTTTCGTAAATTTTATTCGATGTTTATTCGTCGAAAAAAAAAGATCTGATAAATTTTTTTTTTTATCTATGTCCAAGATGAGATAAACATTTGGATAAATCTGTGTATATATCTAAAAAAAATAATTTTATTATAAAATTTTTTTTTGTTTGAGTAACTTTAAAGAGAGGGTTAAATTGCAAATTAAAGTTTAACCTGTTTAATAAAACAAGTTAATTGGATTTTTTTTCTTTTCAAGACCGCCGGTGTTTTAAACTTCTTAATAAAAATCTTTTGAACATAAAATAGCTGTGTTATTGTCCTTGTTTAATGGACTACTCCCAACTGAGACCTTTTCTCTTTAAAGAGCCTAAGGATTAACGGCAAAAAGTTTATCTAAAAAATTGTTTAATTTGTGTTTGGAATATGAATTAACAAGAATGTACGTGTATAAAATCAAAATTACAAATTATCCCCTGAGGGGAGTACAAATTAGGTGCTTTATTGGACAAAAGTATGTTCTTTTACAAAATTTAGCCTCGAACTAAAAACGATTAAAACAAGTGATGCGTAACTAATAAATTACTGTTTTTTTATATATAACGTAAACCTGTTCTCATTGGTTTCGTTGAGATGAGATTAAAATATTTTTTCGTTATCGGCTATTACACAAGCCAAACAAAAATTTAAATTGAATAAACTGTTTTAAATGGACTCAGTTTATTTTTATAAAAGATAAATTTTCGTAATTGCAAATGCTCAGGAATCAATAACAACAAGTAGTCAAATATAAAGCCGTCAAATTTTTTCGTTAAAAATATGTTTGTTTGAAATGTGTCAAAAATAGTTTCTTAGTTTACTCACAAACATATTTAACACTTTTTTTTTCAGAAATAAGCTTTTTTTTCTTTTGGTTGATTTCAAATTCTCGTTTGATTATACCAGCACGAATTTAATTAAACCTTTTGAAATTTTTCAAGATTTCAATTTAGCGGATTCAAATAAAAAAGAAACCTTTTTGAAACAAAAAGTGTTTTTTTTAATCAGGAATATTGATTAACCCGCTTCTACTTGCTTTAAACCCGTAATCCACGATCCTGACTAACCCGGAAAAAAAACTCAAAAATTTTACCCCAACCTAGACAAGAGTTGACCGGTTTAAACGTTAAAGAACTTATGAGCAGGGACGCTCAAAAGTTGCTCGAGTAAATTGGGAAACCATCAAAAACAACCAAGCAGTCCCATTTGAAAAATATTTTCATAATCTAATACCCTAATTATACCACTTTTCAAGAAAGCTTAAGAGCTATTTCAGAACTTTCATGTTGAAAAAAGCAACTTTTTGGCGTCCCTGTTCATGAGTGGAAGAATATGTTGATGATTTGAAGACGTGATCTACATATCTTAGGGAAAATAATAAAGCATTCAAAAAAAGGATATTTTATTTCTCATGTCTATCAAAGACTTTACAAATTGTAGTTATTTTTTAGCGAATAGGGTCGTGAACATGTGGAACTCATTGTCACTATCGATGGTCGATGCTTACCGTATTTTCTTGCTGCTAAGTACCTCCAAAAATCGTCCTTATGATCGATAAAATTAAAGTGATGCGAATATATTTCGATTTCTGAAAGAATTCAATCTGAAAGTTTTGGGATATTTGTTCGTCTAGAAAAGGAAGTGTTAAGAGGAGCACTAATAAACATGATTAGATTAATGGATATCAAAATGAAGAAACGTTCAAGTTACTACCAAAGCTCCTTGGAGTTTAACCCTATTGAATCGCAGTATACTACTGAAGGAAAGAAAATAATATCAAAAAAGCTATAATTGAGTGAAAACGTTCACTAAAAGGAAATTGGTCACTCGAATCTAATGAACCAACTGTGATATATAGCGACATCTCGCTGATCTTGAGAAAGTCGTGTCAGTTTGAGCATAAAACGCATGCTCCAACACGTGTAACGAAAGAATCAAATAGACGGACCCAAAGGTACTAATGTAAGACAATACATCTGACGATGAGGAAAAAAGTTGCAGCGAAGGAGATATCTTATAGACAAGAGTCAGTTAGTCCTGGCAAAAAAAATAATAGTCTAGAGCTGATACCGGTCTTTGACAGACCCAATGTTCGTAATTTTCCGACCTAGTTTTTGCATACAAACAAGGGGAAAGATGTCACTGGTTTAGTTAACTAACTAAATTGAGAAAGTTGAGTCAGTTTGGGCATCTAACGAGACCATCCAAAGGTACTTACATTACCCCAACTAGACTAAAACATGAACGATGTAATCTAAAATGTAGATCTTTTAACCAGCTATAATAGGACCATTTCCATCAGATTTTTTTCAATTAAAAAAAATCAGCTGTAACTAAATTCAATTTTCTCCTTAAAAAGTGGCCATATCAAGACACCAAGGGTACTTACTACCTTGAAGCTTGTATTTTATAAATTAGACCTTAATTTTACCAAAAATGAAAATATATTAAAGTCAATAGAGTCTGTTCAATTAATAAAATCTTGAAAGTCGTGATGTAGACTCTTAAAGAAAAAAAAAGTTCCAATTAAACGAAAATTATTTTAAAATCCACTTTAACATCTCATCATAATAAAGTATTTTATTCTTAAGTTTTAAAAAAAAAAAATTTCTTAATGTATAAACAAAATAAAGACAAATTTACACATACAGAGAACAAAATAAAGAAGTTTTTATTTTTCGTAAAATAGAGCATTTCGTTAAATAAAAATAATACTCAAAGAGATTTTTAAAATAATTAAAAGCGGTCGATTTTGAATCGAAAGCACTTGAAAGCCAAATAGAAAAAAAGTATATAAGCGAAACCTTTATGTGTGTTTTTTAGAATCCTGTAAATAATCTAAGAGTCTAAGTATTTGAACTTGACAAAAAAAAATAAAATTTTCAATTAAAAAAAAAAAAGTCTTGGTTGATTTTCATCTTTAAACCGTCAATATAAATATTATCTATTCAGTTTAAGATTTTATAAATATACATCTTAATCCTCTCTTTCTTCTATAGTCAATACATAGAAAATTTAAATCAAGCAAATCCGTTATTTATTCATTTGAAACCTTTAACTAAAGAAACAAAAGGTGTCGAGTGATTATACTCATTATTCGATTACAAACTTTACGAGAGAGAGAGAGAGAGAGACTATTGTTTAGTTACAAACAAAAAATTCGATTTTTTTTGTTTTAGAAAATTACAAGATTAAGGAAGTTGAAGAAAAAAAAAAAAATTTTCTTGAAATATTTTTGTGCGTTATTTAAAATTAATTGATTCTGAATTTAATTTTTCTTTTTTTTTTAGTCGTCTTTCCTTAGTTTTCTGTCACTTGAAATTTTCGTGACAGTTCATTCAAATATTTGAAAAATTATTTTTTTTTTGTGTAAAAAGAATCGATACCAATTTATTAAAATTTACTATTGAGAGAGTAAATTGTCGACTGAATATTTTTGGGCTTGGTTGACTTAAACCTTGCGGAAAACAGGATTAATTTTCAAAGATCTTACTGTGCTTCATGTGTGATAGGAAACGTTAAAAATCACCCGGGTTAGACTTTTTTAACCTTGGCGAAATGCGGTTAATCTCATTCAAAACATCTAAATCGGCGAGTTTATCAAATAACGAAAAATGAACCCACTTGACCTGAGTTTGGGTGAATAAGGGTTAAAAGTTAAAATATATTACTTCAATCCACCAATAAATGTGAAAAATCCTTGAGTCATCCAAATATTATTCCTATCCTTTTTCGCATTTATATTTTCGCCTTAAATACGAGGCTTTATTGACCGAAAGCACTTCAAAATTCCTTCTAGAAATGCTTTATTTTCTAGGAATCCTACATTTTTCATAATTATTTACTTTACCTTGTGTTTTTTGGAGGCAAAAGCCTTGGATGCTTAAGCCTCTACACTTCTACACAGAGGGTCTACAATGTTTTTATTTAAATACTTGGAATCACAAGCCTAAAAGACAAAATAAAAAGGGGTGATTTAATTCAAATATCCAAATTCGAAAAAAACCTTAATCGTATCGACTAGGATCATCTATTAAGCAGAGCACCTCACACCACTGGATCTGGTCCTTCGAACTGAACGTGTAGTACTTAAAGGAAGTATCGTCAAATAGTCAAGGGTTGTAACCCAGGGATAAATATTTTCGCTTTGTTTGCGGAAAATTTAATTTGCACTTTTACCAAACTTTTGGTGGTAAGCGTAGCAGTACTGAAGCCTACCATACCCTTCCCGTAGCGTAACAAGGAACCTCCGTACCGAAGCATATCCCCTCTGAAGCAAGGCGTCACGTGCTAAACATATCAAAGTGTACTGAATTCACCGTACCGTATTCAAAAAAAAAAATTATTACGGTACGCTTCGCCTTCTTGTTGCTAAGGTTCGCATTGGTTCGGCTACGCTACGGTTCGCTGTCCATCAAAAGTCCGGTAGTGCAGTAAAACCAGACATATGTATCCATTAATTTTAAGGTATTGAGTGGACATAGATTACCCGAATATTTCAGGTTTACGGTTCGGCTAGGGTATTGGTAATCCTTAAACTTTGGGTAGCTTTTTAAGTTGTTTTTTTTTCAACAAAAATCGGGGTTTATGTAATTTACCAATGCTGAAATCCAAAACTTCTGAGTAACCCGTACCCACTCAATACCTTAAAATAAATTGGTACCAAGTTTTAAGTTAAAAAATTGAAGAGGAAGACATTTAAAATTTGAGTTATCAAAGTTATTGCTGAAACATCGTAAAACAAAATGAATTTTTTTTTTAATTTAGTCATAAACAAGGCCAATACGAGTATGCTAATTAAAAAATCACGCAATAAACCCAGTGTTAAATTTACATGGTATGTTTGATTAAAACACAAAAAAAAAGTTGTTTTTTTTGACTTAAGCTCCAAGGTTTTACAATTTGACATTTGAATGATTGCTAAACTTATAATCTGTGTGTAATCTGATTACTTAAATATTTTTTTTTGTTCCAACAATTATGTTACAATGTTATGTACAAACTTCTAAAAAAAAAATTCTATTTTGATATTTTCAAAACAATTTATGTAAAAAAGTAAATCCACTCGACGTTGAGTAATTTAATGAAAAATAAAAGTTATCCTGTTTCAAGTAGGCATCCTTTAAAAATTACACACAAAAAACTCGTAGTTTTCCATTTTAGATAAAAATTACGGGAAATTATTAATTTCGATGCAGACACCTGATGTTCATATTATTAACACAAACTCCATATTGAATATTGAAGTTATTAATTTATTAAATTAAAAAACCACGATGTGAAAAAAAGAAGAAGAAGAAGCTAAACGAGGCAAACACACTAAGAAAAAAATAAAACACTTGGGTTTGTTGTTGAATAAAATTCTTACATAGATTATGACTGTTGTTGTGCTCGAACTTGATTTTGTGTTTTCATTTCGTGTAAAAACGAAAGCTATAAAGCTTTACAAGAAAAAAAAAATGAAAATTAGATTTTGTTTTTATTTGATTGAATCTTAAGATAAGATGAATGATTTTTTGATGCTATGCTTCGATTTTATTAAAAAAAAAAATTTTTTTTTCTTTTTCGATTAAATAATTCCTTGTTGAATATTTACATTTTTTTAATTAAAATATTTTTCTAGACATTACCCTTTGGACTTGATTTTTTAAAATTTTTTTTTTTAAATGAGTGAGCACCTACTGTTGCAACCACTAAACTGATCGTATTAATATATTACCCAGTCGATTTCAATTTACTGTATAACCACTCTAGATGGAACTTAACCAAACAACAGTAAGATCACATTAATGTAATATCAATGTAAAATCAATGCATTATTTTTTTTTACATTTTCTTAAGAACAGAAAGTCGTAAAACCTCCCAAAACCCTCTCTTCCCAAGGCAAATTATTACAGAATGAGATTAAACACTAGGTAAAGTATAACCTATTGGTCCATAAAAATTTAATCAATACTGAGATTGTATCATTTTTGAACTGGATGATTCGCAAGATTTTTTCAGCCTCCAATAAGTATCATAAACTGTGCAGGGTGCGTGAGGTCTTAAGTGTAAGACCATATTGACCGCGTTTTCGAGAAGCATTCAAAGTTCTTAACCCATGATAATTTATACCTAACTTTATGATTTTACGAACTGAAGTTTTTTAAAGACTAGAAGCAGACATATGTACCCATTAATTTTAAGATGTTGCCTGATTTTGGGTTATCCGAAAAACTCAACCCATAAACTTTGGGTAGGTTTTGAAGCTTTTTTTTCAACAAAAATGGGGTTTTGTATAATTTACCAAACCCAGTTCGATACCTGAAATCCAAAATTTATGGTCAACTCATACCCACCCAATACTCTAAAATTAATGATTACATATGTCTGACTAGAAGCTAATTTTAGTCCACTTAATTTATTTTATTTTATTTAATTCAAATTAACCTCCTTCAGGAGAAGTAAAATAAAAAATAATATTAAAGTTTTACATTGAATAAAAAAAAAAAGAATAAAATAAAATAAGAATAAAAAAAAATATATACAATTATTGACAGTGGAATACTCCAGACCAAAAGATACGAATGATTCAATTTGGTTTTATTAATTCATTAAGAAGGATTTGGAATTTTTTCAATTTTAAGTTGTTCAAGCAAAGCTCAATAGACTCCGAGATCCCATCACGGATGTAGAAGTGTCGCTTAAGATCCAACTTCAACTGGCCAATACTATTCAAAAGAGTTTCGAGATTAATATTATAGAACTGTATCAAACGCTTTAGATCATTTCCAAAGGAAAAATTTGAATTTTGATAGTTATTGGATATGTCGGTGCAAATATATCCAAATATACTAGAGGCTAAAGGATTGAATTTAATAGAGTTAATGAAGGACAATTTAGAAAATAGATATAGCTGCTCTATTTTAAAGAGCCTGATTTTGGGTTATCCGAAAAACTCAACCCATAAACTTTGGGTAGGTTTTGAAGCTTTTTTTTCAACAAAAATGGGGTTTTGTATAATTTACCAAACCCAGTTCGATACCTGAAATCCAAAATTTATGGTCAACTCATACCCACCCAATACTCTAAAATTAATGATTACATATGTCTGACTAGAAGCTAATTTTAGTCCACTTAATGTTACTCGTTTAAAAATTATACCGTAAAAATTTCATACTACCCCAGCCTCATATCAAATTGCAGTTCTCGTCTAAATCAAGAAACCATATTATTGATGACCAAAGGACATGTACTAAATCTTCCAGTCGAAATTGTAGGGTTTCAAAGTTTTAGTTTATACTGTGGTAGTATGCAAGGTTTTACAGTATGTTGAAAAAATAAAAAATTTTATCTTAAAGTTTCTCTGTTTCATTATTAAGAGATAAGTCAAAGAAAACTGAACGACCGTATCGACCCTATTTAGGACGGGCTACTAGGTATTCTCAAGTTATCAATAACATAGCTCTTTGACTTGATTAAAATAAAAATATTTTTGATAAAAAAAAAAAACAAAAATTTTAACGAGTCTAATTAAATCAGTGATCTAAATTAAAAAAAAGAAAAACAAAATCTTTAAGACTGATTGATAAAAAACATTGAAATTGATCCCTCTATGTACACAAAATGTAGTTCAATATCAAATGTAACTAAATATTAATTCTACAGTTACAATTTTTTTAATATTTATTCTAATCATTAACATTCGAATGTATTCGAAAACATGAATGCCGCTTTCGATTGAATTTTTTTTTTTTGTATCAAAACGTGTTATATAACCAACAAACAATAACAACAAAAGTATGAGTTAAGTAAACCGCAAATTGTAAAAACAGACCTAACAGATTCGTTGAGTCTTAATCGATTATTGAATAAGAAATTGATGAGAAACTGCCATGAGGTGTAACATAAAAAATAATTTTTATCAATCAATCGATATTCGATATTCAAAATTTAATCTGGATTAACCAATTTTGATATTTTTTAATGAGCATACATTTTGATATCGCATGTCAAAACTAAAAAAAAACTTTTCTTCAATGACGAGAACCCAATGTGTACATAAGGATTAACAACTATAAAATTGACGTTAAACTCAAAACTAGGACTCATGCAGAAGTTTTTGAAGAAAAAAACTTACAGATACAATTACGAACGAAAATAGCTTGTAAGAAAAAAAATGAAAAAAAAATCTATTTGCGTTTTAACCTATTCGTAAAGTAATTGTGTTTAAAGTTCATAACAAAAAATAAAAAAATATCCTGCTATGAATTGAAAGGTTCTTTAGGGATAATTAAAAATTATAAAACACGATTTTTAAGAGTTTTCTAAAAAGTTCTCTCTCAGACTTTTGATTTAAGATATTTGAATACGGTCTTTAATGAAGTAACAACATTCTGAACCTAGAACCTAAATTTGGAATTCGACTTTAGAGGAAGCGAGTTCCCTTTTTACATAGATTAATATCTAGTAGATGTCAGACTTTGCATAAAAGTTTAATCCCCTACATTACGTGTAATAGTTTAAATGGTTTCCACCTCCTTTTGTCTGATAATGGAGATTTGATCAAGATTGTTTATACGCTACTATTTCTAGTAGTTGTATTAGTAGTTATTTTTCTGTGCAGATCTAACATCCAATAGAACATCAATCCTAGACTTTATTAGCTGCAGAAGCTGATTAGATACCTTTTTATACTCGTTACGTTTGCATCTTTCGACGCCCTTATTTGAAGTCACAGCGACTCGCGAGTCCCAATACGATGATTTTCAAAGTTGTTTTTATATCAGAGAATGACTAGTTTATGATTATAGTCGGATCGTTTCCGAGCAGCACAACACTAATGACACTCATCCATTTCGAATATTTTTTTTTTCTAAACGTTACATTTTTTTGACTCGACCAGGATTTGAACTCGTGCCACTAGCTGGCAAAGCTGTTTTCTTACCCACTCGGCCACTGTTTAAAGAAGAAGTAGATAAATGGTATAATGGAGTTTCATGACCTGAAACATAGCGCAGGGTAAAAGACTCGACCACTCTTCCGGAAAAATTCTAAAGTGTGCTGACCTCCAAAATTTTATGGATTTCATGGTTTTTCGAAAATTCGGCTCAGTATTAAAAGACTTTAGCTACGTCTTAAGATGAAGAAAAATTCGTGTATTTAGCAATACGCCTGAGCGTCTGAGCGAAAAATTTGGAAAATCTAATAAAACTCAATTTTTTTATAAATTTTCTTCTTTAATTAAAAATTTCTGATAAAAAATTTACTATTTTTGGACGATTTCTACTTTATTTTCGTATTAAATAACAAAATTTCACTTAATTTTCGGTCAAAGATAGTAAAATTTTCAAAAGAATTTTTAATTAATTTAAGGAAAAAATTTAAATAAAAATTAAATTATTAAGATTTTTGGATTTTACCCAAAATATCGTTAATTTTTTACAATTTTTCTCGCTTTCCGTAAAATAACGACTTTCGGAAATTTCCGAAACTAAATTACCGTAAAATACCGAAAAATTGTTAATTTCCGTAATGTACAGTAACTTTGTTTCGGAAAATGAGTTTAGGAAGAAAGATGACTCGATCCTGCGTCCCTCAAGACTGTTATTTGTTGTGCCAATTAAATCAATTTCAAAACCCCCGGGTGCTTTTATATGATTAATCCTAACGGAATTGATCGGGTTACTATTGAACCAGATTTGAACAAATTTCAACCCAGTAGTTCCAGTAGAACAAACTTGTCCTCAAGTGTCAAAGATTCAAATTCCTTAATTCAAAAATAAATAATATTTCTTAAGTATTCGAATTCTCATTTATAAAAAGGAGTACTTAATTTAAAAATTCTAATTACTGAAAATTGAATCCGGCTTTTAGAGTACCGGACGTATAATGATCTTAATGAAATTATTTTTTTGTTGTTGTATAAATAAATAGCCTCCTTCTCTCCATCAATATTAATTTCATATTTAAGTGTAGGCGTAAAACTTGAAAAAAGATACCCATAACTTATCAATATAAAATTAAACAGAAAATTTACAAAACGATCGGTTTAACTTTTATAAACAAATTCATCAAACATAATCAATAATTGATTGTTTTTTTCAAGTCAGCCTGTAATGTCTCCCACTAAACTTGAAAATTAACAGATTTATTATTATCAGTTTATATCTTAATATCTATTAAATGTTTTAAGTGCATTAATATTTTTCATTATTCTATTATTGATTTAAAACAAATGTTATACCCTTGCTTCTTCTTGGACCTTCTTTTTGGTAGGATTAAGAAGAAGTACAATGATCGTCCTTTCGAAATGTATCGACAACAAAATTCAAAAAATTCATTATTTTGAAAGGATATTATTAACAGATAGAGATTTTTATTTTGTTTCTAATAGACACATTTTTTGAAATATTTTAATTAAAATAATAAAGATGAGAGACCTAATTTTGAGGAAGTATTCAATTAGTGAATAGAAAAAGAGAGTTGGGGGAGGGCGAAGAGCTGAAATCTGACCTCAAAACAAAACAAAAAAAAGAGCAAATTGTTATTGAAAGACTCACTTGCAATTTTTTCGAACAAATAAATCTTTGTTTCAATAAACTAATTTAAAAAAAAAAAAATAGATAATTTAGATAAGTCTTGAACCCATTTAGTATAATCGATTAAATTGATATTTAGAGTAAGCTTAACTAGAATTTTTTTACGACCATTTTCAAGTGCTATTTGTTTTAAAATTTTTCAAATATTAACTCTTGAAAAATTTGTAATAAAAATTCAATTGAGATATCAATAAAAAAAAAAACATTTTTTTTGTTGTTTTTGAAGGACTTGTTATTAAGTTAATCGACCACAAGAAAATCTTATTAGATTTACCTTGAAGCAAATAGTTAATAACACTTAAATTTGTCCTATTCAACAAATCTTTATTATTAACAGACATTTGGAGTAAATTCTGAGAAAATTAACTTGTTGAAAAATCAAAAATAAAGACGGTAGAACGCTAAGTTCACACTGAAGGCTTGCTGTTGGGCTACAGAATCAAGACAATGGTCTTTTCAATGATTTTTTAATTTTGTCTCGTTAAATCTTGTAATAAAGCAGCTTAATATCTTTTTTCTCTTTCAATAATTGTTCCAGCTTCAAACAAATGTCTTTTGAATCCCCTTCTAACATCCATTTTTAAGAAAGTCTTTTTGGTCAAACTTAAACAATTATAGTAACCGAGTTAAAAGAAATTATGGTCTACTTGATACATTTTTTTTTGGTTTTAGAATTAAAAAGTGGGTTTATTCCGTACCTTAAAAAATTACAGAATCGCTTGTTCTATGACATCGTGATAAAAATTTCGTAACTTGCATTTTTAATTTATCGAAACGAACCTCCCAAAGTTAAAATATAAATTTCGGAAAATTGTGCAAATTGTGTTAATTATGTTACACTGAAGTAAGCTTTTTCAAGTACCGTAAAACCCCGCGAGCTGCCCCATCCCCAGGTCATACTTTTATAAAAAGAATGATATGATTTGTTAGACTAAAAAACGCTCAACCGTTTACAGCAAAGTTTTTTCTATCGACTAACAACAATTTAATCAATATTTAAATTTTCTAATGTCTTGTACTGGACTTTCTAAAATCTTTTACCCCATGGGGTACCTCGCGGGGTTTTACGGTATACTCTTTATTTCACTAAACCAATTTTTTTGAGTTTGGGAGGATTATTCCTATGAATATTACGATATTACGATGCGACCAAAAATTCGTAATCCTCGTGTAGGATAGCCCCGGAAAAATTTAAATTAATGGAAAGATAACTTTAAATTTAAAAACCCAAGCCCAAAATAGGTACAAATCGAGCCATTGTTAAAAAAATTGAATGAATCATTTATGTGTATAAATGTGTTCTTGGGTCTGGGTTTTAGTTTTTAGTCAAAAATTGAAAATTCCTTCATCTTTGAAATTTTTGATTTTAAGCGTCTTTTTAGGCACTTGAATTTTATCCTATAGGTCAAAAAATAAAAAATCTAGTCCCAACATTTTATAGAGAATTTCCTGCTCTACATGTTAATGAGTAAAAAAAAATATGTTTTGGGGCATTCTTAGGACAAGATATAAAAAAAACAAAACTAAGGGACATTTTTTCTATTTTTTGCCCCTAAAAAAGCACTCTTTAAATTTTTTTTTGCATGAAAATTGGCTTTCATTTATGGAGAACACACTTATGTGGTCAGATTTATCGAATTCAGATAGGGTGGAGGTTTTGCATTGGGCTTTTTTTAAACCCTATTACCTATTTCTACCAGAAGTGAAAGAATTTTTGAGACTTATAAGAACGCTTTAAGAGACTCTTATACTGTTTTTTTTTGTCGTGACATACGAATAAGGTTGATTGCTTTTAATAACCTTGAAAACGGTACTGATCCTTAATTTTTTAATACAAAATTCACTACATAAAGTCTATGGAGACTCGAACAAACTAAAAAAAAATAATTTTTCAAATATGATCCTTGATTAAAAAATTGAGGTTAATTTAAAAAAAAAAGAAAATGTATAATGGTATTTATTTTTTGTTCAAGGAATTGTTTTTTTTTTCTAATCAAATAAACAATAAACTTGTAATAAATAATATTGATCTTTTGAATCAAGTATAGAGAGTTGTATAGAATTATTTCTCTCTTGTTAGAAGCAAGATAAAAAATTAAAATCCAGAAATTTAATAAAATAAAAAAAAAAGCCTTATTTGTTGTTTACTGTAAAAAATATTTAAGATAAGAGGAAAGCTTTATTTTTGATAAAAAATCTAAATTAAGAACATTTGAAAAATTTAATGGAATTTATCCCTTAATTAAGAACATTGAACCGAGGATTAAACGAAAAAAAGTTTTTGTCAAATTTTAAAATTTTTTGAAACTATAAGCTAGAAAATGATTTTTTAAGACAGTGTTTTTTTTGTTTTTCATTTTATTGAAATTAGTCATTTTAATAATGAAGTTTTGTTTGAAAACAAGTTTAATTAATTTGTGATCAATTTTGGATTTTTAATATTGACCATAACCACAATTTACTCCCACAATAAGAAAGACTCCCACAATTTAAAAGTCAAATACTTCATTAGGCTCCCTTTCTGAATCCTTTATGATTGATTCTATCGTTAAAGATAAGAATTATTTTGAGGAAAATTCAAGTCTTAACCTTTTGTGAGAATGTTTTTTCAAGACTTAAACTTAAAAGTCTCTAACATTAAAAACAGTGTTTCGTAACTTTTTAACAATAGAAAAATGAAAATTTATTCCGTTTCGTAAATGTTACAATATTCAACTTTAAACCCACTGATGCTTTTATTTCGTATTTTATGAAATTTAGAAAAAACTTTGTGAACAACTAATTTATTAAAAATTTAATTTTTTAATCTAAAATAAATAATTTGATTAAAGCTCTTTGATTTTTTAATTGAATTAATAAATCCGTTTTGTTTGCAATACCAAATAAAAAAGGGGCTGTGAAGTTTTTTTCAATTCACTCATTTCAATTCAGTTAGAGTTGAATAACTTTTCTTCTAGACGAGATAAGTCCATTCTGCAAATTGCTACAACTTGTAACAATTTTGCTACACCTGGGATATCCGCCTGCTAAAAAGTTATTCGAGTTTAACTGAATTGAAATGAGTGAATTGAAAAAAACTTCACAGCCCCAATAAAAAAAATTGAAACAAAAAATACTGCTGAATCGAATACCTGAAAAAAGCACATATGGATGTAGATCCTTATTTTTGCGGTCAATATTTAAACTGATAGTATAGAAATGTTCATCTCATCAAGAGCTTTCGCTTGGTACCCATATCATGAGCATTGAATGTGAGATTCTTAAAGAAAAATTTAAAAATTACTTAAAAAACGCCCACACCAATACGAAACCCCCTGCACATCCCCTATCCACTCTTTATTTTTCCATATGGAAAGATAGAGAATTTAAAGAGCTGCAAAATGGTAGTCTCAGAATTTCTATATCATTTTTACTTTTTGAGATATTTAATGCAAAAAACAAGCAACTTTCAAATAAAGTTCAAATTTGCACACCCCTATGAAAAAATAAAGTATAGTCGAACATATTTCCAAAGGTGTAATTTAATACGGGGAACTCGAATTTCTGGTTAATTTTGCTTAATTTTTATCATTTTTTCGAGAAAATTCGAAAAAAAAGGTTTTTAATTTTTTTGAATTATTCATTCTGAAAGTGAAAGCTTTATCAACTTTGCAAATAGGCCGAAGGATCAAGTTGGTATGTAATCTTCCAAATCAACTATTTCTAAATAAGGACTTGATCTAAGTTAGACCGCGCATTTCTGATAATTGATTCTTAGATCGATAAAATCATAATGATGTAAATAAAGGACTATGTAACATTTCAATGCAAACTCCGCCCCCAAATATCTCGATAATGGTTAGGTGTAAGTCATTTTTGATGAGAAATTCGAAAAATAGACCTAAAAATCTAGCTCAATGGGTGGCTTCGATTACTTAAAAAAAATGGGATCATTATTTTTCATATCGATAAATTTACAAGATTTTCAGTATTTTTTAAATTTTAATTCAAAATTTATAAAAATTTTAAATTTTTAATAATGCAAATCTTATTCATTGATATGTAAAATAATGATCCCATTTTTTTTAAGTAATCGAAGCCACCCATTGGGCTAGATTTTTAGGTCTAGTTTTCGAATTTCTCATCAAAAATGACTTACACCTAACCATTTTCGAGATATTTGGGGGCGGAGTTTGCATTGAAATGTTACATAGTCCTTTTTCATAAAAATTACAAAACTGAAAGTGGCTGAATGTTCTTTTGTCTAGGAAAATAGAGGCTTGGAGGAGCGGTTTACAAGACTTGTACGACTATATAAGATTATACTCGACCATAGTCGCGGATAGTCAGAAACGATTACATTCTCTCTCTTTTGTAGCTACATACGATTTCAAACCTCTGACGTTTTGAGTCTCACCACTTTTGTAAAAAATGGTAGGGCTGATCCTGGAAATCTTAGTTCATAGGGTTCAAGTAATATAAAAATATTAATCTATATCAAAAATTGTAAACTTTTATTAAGCTTCAAAATATTGATCGTAAGTCATTTCTTAAAGATACCCCAGAAACACGCACTAAAATCATAAACTTACTTATTTTAAAAAAAACAACAACAACAATATTATCCTTAAAAAGTAGATAAAAACTGGTACCAAGAACTTGATATCATGATTTAATTTCGAATAGTTTAAAAATTTAAACAAAACCTTACAACAACGCCAAACACAAATATTTAAATAAGAAATTAATGACTTTTATTTTATTTTATGAGAACATAAAATAAGATTACAGTACATTAAGTCATTTATAATCTGTTAATCATATTTTTTTTTGTCGAATTGTTTAACTAGTCAAAAAACACATAAAGAAGAAAAAAAAAAGTAATTCTAAAAAACCAGTAAATAAAAAATTTTCTAGTCAGGTAGAAAAATTTGTTTTTTGTTATTTGGATGAAATTTTATACGATTAAAAAAACAACTCAACGAAAGAAAGAGAGAGAAAGAGAATTGTATAAATTGCATTAATAAAATTAAATTATAAGGAATCGGATCTTAAATAGAAATTAACAACGAAAAAAAAAGTCAAAAATTTGTAAGATTTCTTCTAAAAAGAATTTTTCTTTTTTTTTTTTTTTGAATTTCTTTTTTGAGGGTGATATTGTTTTTTTACGTAAAATTTTAAGTATCAAAATATTTGTCACTGATTTATAATCTATTAAGTAATCTTAAGATAAGGTGATTAATATAGAACTTGATTTAATTAATTGAATACATAATCGGTTGTTTAGACGATTTGACAAGACTCATTCTCGTTTGATAATCGGATGAATACAACACAAAAATTTGCAAAAAAAACCTTTAAAACAAATTTTTAGTTTAAAGGTCTTTGTATTTAATCTAAATTTTGAGCTGTAAATCTCTCTTCAAAATTTTATCCACTCGAATTGAAAGTTTGTTTTTTTTTTAAGACTTGTTAACAACATTCCTAAATTTTAATAAAAAAAATTCAACTACGATTCATAATCTTTTTAAATTTTAATCTTTGAGTTAAACTTTTAAACACAAAATATTCTCTTGATAAAGTTCCATTCATTTTTGAAAACCCATCACTGCTTATTTTGAAACTCGTTGGTAAGAGTCGACCAGACGAAAATACATCATTTGATCCATAACTTAAATTGAAAGCAGGAAAAAAATTGACATCTCAAAAAGGACCAAAAGAGCTTTCGATTGGTAAATAAAAAATGGGGGGAGGGGTTATATACAACAACTCCAGGGGTGTAGGAGGTTAAAAAAAACTGAAAAAGATTCTTATCCAAATAACTTCATTACCGTAAACCCCCTCTATTTGTACCCAGAAAATTTGGTCTTTAACATTCGATTTATGTTTAAATTTGTTTACATCAATGGTTCGAAAATACCTCATTCTAACCCTCTCAACCTAGTCTATAAACTAAAGGTATGAGATTTTGAAACAACACTTTAACTATCGAAATATTAAAAAAAGACTACTGAATACAAATAGAGGGGGTTTACGGTAAGGGTCTCAATATGGAATAATTTTATAGCCCTTCATTTACTCTACCTTTTAATAATCTTAATTAAATTTAACATCCGGACTTGGAATCGTCAAAGGTATGGTTACGAATATACTACTGACATCAACTGTCGGGCCTTATATGAAAATAATTTTTCCCATACCCCACTTTGTGTAAAAGTTACACCTAGGCAGACATACTACCCAGAAATTTTGGAATTCAGGTATGGGTCTGGTTAGGTGTTGAGTAATTGTCGAAAACACACCCACCCGATTTCTTAAAATTAATGGATACGTATGTATTTCAGGGTACAAAAATATCTGAAAGACTAAACCACAATAACTTATGGTTAGATTGCAAGCGTGTTGATTCAAATTTGTTTAAAGTGTATCTTGCCTTGTCTAAGACTTGTTGAAGGTATATTGTAATTTCAAATGTCAACAACCCTTAATCATGATACTTATCAGCCTTGGTAACCATTTTATGTTTAACAGAAGGATCCTTAACGTTGTACTTTACCAAACATCAAAAGAGTAAAAAGAGGATTAGTGACGATATAAATGTCGGCCAATTTCCAATAATCAAAACTATTAAATTTACTATTGGAAGCTACGGAAGTTTCAAAAGGTTACTTTGAGGTGTCAGTTGTTGGATTAAAGTCACGAAAACGAATGTCCACCAGTCTAAAAATTTTTTGAAAATAATTAAATTTAGAAGGATACTCAAACAAGAAACATAACTCAAAGCTATACTTTATTCGACTCATGGACAACAACAAAAATGAAAAAAACTTTTTTTGTCAAATCGAAAGAAATTTGTTCCAAACAAATTTTTTAATCAAAGTAATCAACAAGACATTAATCAACAACAACAACAAAAAAATGTTCATATCTTATGGTCAAAATTTAATTATAAATAAAACAAAAACAAGTCTTAATTAAGATGTTAAGAAAGTATTTACAAAATAACCCTTGGAATATCGAACAAAAAAAAATTTCAAAAAAAATTCTAATAAATCATTCAATCGTTAAAGTAAAGCTTATAAAATTCAAATTAATTATCTTGTCTTTAAAAAAGGTACACCAAAAAAAAAAAACATTGTTCCGTATTTAGACTAAGTTTTATTTTATATATCAATAAAATTTCGATTTATTTATGTTTTTTGGATTTAATTATTTTTGATTGAAAATAAATTTTATTTTCTTCGACAAATAAAAAAGGATACTTTGGTTATTTAAGTCTCGATTTAATTTTATGTTTCAATAATCTTATGTAACTAGGAAAGTAACCGTAGTCACACTAATTATTGATTTAAATCTTTGATTTTTTGTCGGGCTTTTGAATTTAGACATGTAATAAATGACCAAGCTTGCGAATTTAATGCAAGCGTCTTTTTTCATGTAGGAAAGTCATAACATTAAAGGACAAAACAAAGTTAACAAAAATGGTGATTAATGAATAGCGTTGAAAACATTGTTGTAGACTTGATGCCTCAGGCCTTCGCATAAATCAAACAAAAATTAACTTTATTAATAGCTTCCTGAATTTATTTTAATAAACTTAAAAATTTTTAAAATCAAAAATGAGGATACAAAGTTTGTTTAATAAAATAAGAGACGTTAAAGTTATGTAACTAAGTTCTAGTAACCGTAGTCACAAAACTAATCTAAATTTTAAATTTCGATTAAAATTCCTCTTTAAACAATAAAAATAGGTAGAAGAAAAAAAAAAGTAGAAATCAATTTCAGAAAATTAAAAATGACAAAATATGTATTTACAGTCTTTTGGTTGTTTTGGTTCTCATTTTTTATTTAGAATTATTTTCTCTTAGGCTATGAAAATTATTTTGACAAGTGAAAGTTGTTTTTTTTTTGTTTGTAGTTTTTGTTGTTGCAATAATATTTAACAAAAAATTCCTGATTTCAAAAAATTTTTTTTTTTTTGCTTGACATTTTGAAGGGATTAAGATTTTATTTCAAAATGCCGTTCTTTAAAGAAGTTTAAAGATAATTCTTTCTCTTTAAAAAAAAATTTGATACTGCCTTAAACAAATATTTGAATTTTGTTGAAAACAAACAAAAATAAGTCTCTTTTATCGACCGATAAAATTTTAAAAAGTTTAAATTAAACATTGAGAATATTGAATTTGATTTTTGAAGAAAGGCATTCAGCCATCTCGCGCCAAACAGTGACTTATTTGATGACTATTAAAAATGCTTAATCGAAATCGATTATGATACAAATGTAAATGACAGAATCGCCAAGTGATTTTGATGCATAGTGAATAAAGGGCGAAATGTCTGAAGAAGACGTGGTTAAAAAGTACAATAAATTTTAATTAGGGTTGGTCGACAGGTTTTTATCGTAAAACCGGTTTATTTTAATTTATGATTTCATGGAATGGTCGTTTCCTTGCAAATAACATACAAGTTGTAGGAAATAAAACTTCCTTAAATTATGGTACCCTCATAGTTGAATTGTAAAATTATTTTCTTTAATAACGAAGCAATTTTCCCTTAAAAAAATTCGGTTAAAAAAAAACAGTTCTAAAACCGATCAAGTTCAAATATAAGGCTCATTTAGAAGTACAAATGCATAACCTACATACCAAAAGATAGAAAATTTAATTTCCTACAATCTGGCATGTGATTCATAAGGATTAGACCATCATATAAAACCATAAATTTAATAAAACAATTTTTTGTAGAAAATCGGTCGACCAACCCTAAATTTAATTGAAAACCAATTAGAGGCGACAAAAAGGTGCGACTTTTTAAAAACAAAAAAAAAATGGCTATCCCTAAAACACGGACACAGAATTTTGGACTCCTAAAATATGAGCACGGACTGAAAATTTTGAAAAACCTTAAACACGGACACAAAGATTCTGGCACTAGTCAGCGGACCGCAAAATTTGGCTGGAATATTTAAATAAATATTTATTCCGTAAATCAAAACATAAAGTAAAGTTTTAGCTTTCCTATTGACATTCCGATGAAGTCTTAAGAAATAGTTCCGTAAAGCAAGTTACATATTTCAGCATTTTCCGTTCCGTGTTGCGTAATTTAGGTAGAACCGAAAAAGATCTATGAATCACGCTTAGAAAAAAATGAAATTTTTATGACAAATTGAATCCAAAAAGACAAATATTTATCTTTAAATATGAAATTTCTGTCCGTTTTCATGACTTAAAACTAATGGGCTCGATCCCTTCGAAAAATTGAAAAATTGTTTTTCCCAAACTTGTTAAAGCGTTTCTTTAATTTGAAGTGAAGTTTTACATCTAAAAATCTTCAAACACTTCCGCTAACATCACGAGTATTGAAAAAGAAATGGGGTTGTCGAGTTCTATTCGTTTCGATAACTTGAATTTTAACAACTTTTTTAAGTAGTTCTCAAGTCTATTTTTAAAACAAAATTGTCCTCTAAAACTCAACTCTTTTTTTATATTCCTACCATCTGAGGCTTTAAGACATGTTTCAAACTGTTAAATCCTTCCCTATACACGCACAAACTTTCAGGCTGAGGATAAAAAAAATGATTTTAAAACCATATGAATAAAAACTCAAAATAATGAAGAGATAATGTTTTAAAAATTAGGTTATCATGGTTTATTTACCCTTTAGGCTAATTAGATAATTTCTCATTTTAAAAAATTTGATTAATTTGTTATACAATATTTTATACAAACCCTATCCGATTACAATCATCAACAACAAAAAAAGGGGGTCGAGCTAGTGAAATAAAAAAAGAGAGAAATTGATTGAGGACATAAAAATCAGGATTTTTGTAAAATGATGAATTAAATTATTTTCACGATAACTTTTATGATATTACAAAATATGAAGTACTTGAATGATCATGAAGTGAAAAAACTTAATGATTTTTTTATTTTATCTGTAATTGATATGTAATTTGATTTTAATTTTTGTTGTATGAGATACTAGAAAGTGATCCATGAAAATGAGAGGTCGATGAAACAAACAAGAGAGTTATTAATAAAGAGCCTTTAAGAAAAAATTCAATTAGATTTTTAACAATCACTCTCGTTTTTTAGTTGTTGTAGATTTCAAACAAAATAACAAGCTATGTTAAAAAAAAAATTTGATAAATTGATTTTGTTTGTTAATGATTTGTTGTGTATACTTGAAATATTTAGATTTAATTTGTTCAATGTATACAAACATAATTTACAAATTAAAGAATTTAAATGGTTTTCAAAGTCAAGTGTCTTTAGCACGAAAATTATGTGAAACACTTCCTTAGAAAAAAATCTAATTGATTGAAATGGGTATTTTTAAAGTGTAGTGGATCAAATCAAGTGATATTGTAAGTATTCTAAGTAATTTTTTCATCGTATCTATCAAAAGCACTGGCTTAAATTTTATCATGACAACGAACCTTATGACGATTGAAAGACAAAATTCAAAAACTGGAAAAACCTATACTAACGCCATTCGGCTATTAGCTCTACAGGAGCTGTGACATTCTTTCCTCTCTTTCGATTGACTTTTTCTCTTTTCATTTGTGTTGATAACACTCTGCGGTAGAACATTCCACTTTGAAACCAATCTATTCGTGAAAAAATGATACTTTGATGAACTTTTGATTTTTAGGTTCAATCTTAAACTTGTAGCCAAATCCACTCCTTTCATTAGATTGATTTTCTTATGACCATTGACTATTTTAAACATTTGAATAAGATTTGTTCTTCCAAGCTCATTAACTCCATAGACATGAGTATTTTTTAGTACGATTCCTCTCTAGTACTAGCTTCATCGCTCTTCTTTCGACCTTTTCAATTTTCATCTTCAGCAGTTTTCTTTATGGTAACATAACAGTCTAAGATTGGAACTGTATAACCAATCTTATTTAAATTTTTCCCAGTATAGAAGAACAAAATCAAGACCTCATAGAAGTCAAAAAAAGTTACGCTTTTACAACTTGTTCTCTGTCATAATTACTGAATGCCGGGTCACTATAATCGAGCAATTACGTTATTATTTCAGATCAGCATTAGCTCATTTAAAAAAAATGTTGTGAGATATAAATGAATCTAATGGGAAATGATCCACTATTCTTATTTGCTTTCTTAAAAAACACCTTGGCAAACATATAAATTTGAAAAAAGAAAATTTACAAAAAAAATTTAAGCTGCCAAGCAAGTTTACAGAATTTAATAAAATTGAAAAAAATCCTGTCAAAAATACCATGCAATAATAGTGTCGGTTACTCGATCGAGCGGGATTTTCTTAAAAAATGCGCTCATGATCGGATCGGTGAAACATACAAGAACAAATTGTTGATTACTTGACATTAGACCAGCTAGAAATATCAAGAATTTTGATACTTTTAATTCAAAAGCAAAGCAAAGCCATGTATCTTGGTGGGAACAGATTAAAACACGAGTATCAAAATGGCTTTCACACCCTTAATGAGACAATAGAGGAAAGGGATCTTGAAGTTTTTGTGACAAGTGATTTGAAATGGAGTAAACAATGTACAATTGCTGCTGCAAAAGCAAAAAGAGTTTTGGGCCAAATTAAAAATTCTTTTGTGAATCTAGATCTCGTAAAATCAATAAAAGACAAGTCTTATGATGAAAGATTGAAAATCTTGAAGATAGAAGATTGAGAGGTGACTTGATTTAAACGTATAAGTTGGCTAATGGTGTAGAGAAAATCAATCTAGTTAGTACAGTGTCAGCCAAATCGGTTAACAAATTCAAAGTGTGTATTGATAGAGAAGTGTTTAATTTAACCTAATACAACGACTGCAATGGCCCATAATTGGGCTAAGCGCTGGTATGGACACATTTCATACTGCAGTTTTTATACTATTACTAACTAAAATGAATTTTCAGATATCAGAACATTGATTCAGTATAATTTAAACTGTTTTTAAATAGATTTTAGTATTAAGAGACTAGAATTTTTTTCCGAGCAATAGCCAAAATTCCACTCACGATCGGTATTAGAAACGGTATTACAAAACATCTCAATAACGTTATTTCATTTCTCAAAAAAAGAGGGTACCAAAATCTAGGTCGAGTGGAGTATCAATGGGAGCAATTTTCAGTTTCCGTGTTGCGGATTCAATGCTAATAAAAATGGTAACATCTGTAATTTATGTGTCGTATATTTTATCAGAGATTAAATAAAATGGTTTTAGTCTCATAAATCAACATTTTCCGATGATTTTAGTTTCATTTGAAGAATTTTTACAGCAAAATAGATACAACTGATAGACCAACAGTGCAATTTGTCAAGATTTTCAAGTAGTTTAAAATTTAGAGTAGCTTCAATCAGGCCCTATTATTCCATTTTTTTTAAAATTAAACATAGGCTTAGATGGTTCAAGTATCCTCAATTTAAGATTCTGAATTTCCAACATTAAGATTGTGCTTTTATTTATTTCTTAAAGCTTTAAGGTCTGTAATCAAGAATTAATTTCATTTATGTTTATTTTTTTATGAGTTTATAAGAATCAAATTTTTTTTACATTTATAAATTGGTTTTTATTTACAACAAAAACAACAAAAAGAAAAACAATTGTTTAAATATTTCATTAACGTAATCTTACGTAACATTACATTTTTACGTAAAAATTTTTATTACTAATGAATTTTTCAATTTAAAAAACAAGAATAAGCTTTTAGAGTCAATTTGAGCTACTTATTTTTTACCTCTCTCTCTTTCGAAAGATTACTTTTTACAAAAACTTGAGTACGCTTTAACATGAACTTGATTACACCTGAATACGATCCTAAAGGCTTAGATGATTGGTTTGAGCTCAAAAGGATCTTACCATAAATTTTAACTGAAGAAAATTGAAAATTTAAATTATTAAAATATGCTTTGTGGGTGTACTTACCTGACTAGGCCTGGCGATGGCCTGTGTCTAAGTCTTTAAAAATAAATCATCAGAAATAGCATTCAATTTGTTCATGCAGCGGCTTACAATATTCATACTGAACATATCCATCCTTATCCTTTAAAGTTGGTTTTTAAACCAGAATAACATTTTGATGTCATGGATTTTTGTACCGTGCGGCCTATTTTCAAATTTTTTATTCTCAATTCAAAGCAACTCGATTATTGAGTAATCTTAAATTTTTAAGATTTCATGAGACTGTCAAACATGTTAACCCAAGCTTAGCATCAAAATATCAACGTAATTTCTAAGAAAAAAAATTAAACAACAAGGTATATCATGTTCAAAAAAAGAAACCCTCATGAATTTTTTAAAAAAAATTCTCAATAGGAAAACATTTATTTACAATTTAGAAAAATTCATAATTCAAATTTTTTTGTCAAAAACATTGTTATTAATTCAATTAAAGGGAATTTAATACGAAATTTTAACTTTCGAGAAAAAAAAAATTTTAGTTCTGTTATAAACCATATCTTTACAAGAGAATTTTGGAAAAAAAAAAGAAATTTTACACCTTATTTTTTTGTTGAAAATAAACTATTCCTCTCAAGTTTTCTACTTCAAAATAAAAACACTAAAATTTTTTCGAAACATACAAACATTTTTATGTAATAATTTATTCTACACTTTCTGTTAAGAAAAAAAAAAAGAGCAACCACCTTAGCAACAGTGTATGGTGGTTCCAATTTTTTAATAAATGTATTTTTTTGTTTAAAACAGATTTTTATTTAGAGAAACAAAAAAAAATTTTTTTTCAACATTTTATTTTTTTTTCTGGATATGGAAATGAGATAAATTTGGCTCAAGTAAAATCACCTCTAGAAAACCAAGTAAGTGCTTACGTTTAATGAAATATCGATTTCCGTGTACTCTCAACAATTAGTTGCTATGCTTACTAAAACATAACAGAACTCTTTTTTTTTTCTTGTGTAAATAATTTTCTCCATTAATCTAATTTGTAAAAATATTTATTCTTAGCGTGATTCCGAATCACCATAGGTCTTCCACTTGAAATTATTCTCAAATCTTGACTAGACTCTAAGTATCTCTTCCAACTAGTATATATAAATTTTTTTTTTTTGAAAAATGGCGTGATATAGCTCAACATTTCGTGAATCATAAACAGCACAGGGAGCGAGTTTGTCATGATTTCAAAAATTCATTATTTTTTTTTTTTAATTTTTAAGATTTTATTTCTAAGTTTATTATCTTTTCAAGGCACAGTATCTAAGGTAATTCAATTTATAAATTATTATAATTCGTTTTTTAGATTTATCTTAAGGATTCTTTAAAAAAACTTCAAAGTCTTTGTACAATATTTATTTTCAATTTTTACTTTATGTTTCTTACCAAAGTAACAACTTGAAACAAAACATAAAAATGTCTAAAACAGATGATCCAGCTAAAAAAGAAAAAAAACGAGCTGCGCTTTATCCGGACAATACCCCGACGTTTTATGTCGGTTCCGGAAACAATTCAGAGCTGTAAGATTAATTTAAAAACAAAAAACTTTGAACCTAACTGTTAAGACCTTCTTTAAGGATAATAAGCATTCTGAAAGGCATGGGATGGGAGCAAATAACAGAGACTAATGATGATTCATTTAAACTTAAATGGGTCCAATGTGGTCGTAGCATAAACTGGAACACATTTAGAGAAGGCGAACAAATGGTCAATCATATCCCGAATTGTTCATTATTCACTAATAAACTTAACTTGTTATGCAGTTTACAAGCTTTTGAAAAATCTCAAGTTCAAAATCCGAACAAAGCGTTCATACCTTTAGAAGAATATTTACCATTGACTTATAAGTTAGACGACCGAGTAGACAGAGAGACTTACTACTCGACGGCAAAAAGTACTATTTAATAACTTTTAAAATAGAAATTTTTTTCAAACTTTTTATTTTAATAGCTGATGAGTTGTGGATTTGTAAGCCAGTGTCAATGAACCAGGGCAAAGGAATATATTTAGTCCGTGATCCTGAAACGTTAAAACAAAAATTAGAACAAACCGAAGACGGTCAACAAAAACGATTCGGCATTACCAAACCAATTGGAAGAATTATACAAAAATATATCCCCAATCCTTTGCTTATCAACAAACGTAAATTTGACATACGATGCTATATGTTGATTGGAAACACTAAGCCATTGCTTGTTTTCTTTCACGATGGATACCTGAGGCTATCAATGAATGACTTTGACAACAATGATAATAATTTAATAACACATTTGACGAATCAATTTTTTCAAAAGAAGGATCCACAGTACAAAGAAATAAAGGAGGATACGACATGGACTATGGATCAATTTAATGATTATGTTAATAATGAAATAGCTGGTGCTAAAGGTCTTCCAAAAGACTGGGTCTTAAATGATCTTAAAGTACGAAATTTTCAATAATTGAAGAACTAAGGTTGAAGTTTAATATTTTTTAGAAACGAATTTGTGATATAATGCTTCAAGTGGTACATGCAGCACGATTCAAGCTACAGCGTAAAGTGGGATATTTTGGATTGTATGGTTACGATTTTATGATTGATGAAGATATGAAAATTTGGTTAATTGAAATTAATGTTAATCCGGCTATTACGACTAATACTGATACTTTAGTTAAAGCTATACCTCCAGCTGTTGAGGAAGGAATAAGTAAGCTTAACTTTTTTCATCAAAAGTACGATCGATGCATGAAATAGAAAAAAAAAGAAAGACTTTCCAAGGTTTCCCTACGTCACATGTGTATGTTTAAATTATTGCATAATAAAATTTAAATTGCGTCTCTAAGAGATGTTTTCATTTTTTTCAGACGCAAATTTAAAATTTTAATTGAATTTTTCTTTTGTTTAATCAGGGGGTATGAGAAAAAAAATTTTTTTAAGAGTTTAAAACCACCTACAGTTAAAATTTTACATATTTGTAAAATATAATTCTAAGACTCCAAACCCCATTGACAAAAACGGTTTTAAAAAAAGGCTATGAATTAAATTTAAAAAGATTTTGACAAAGGATTACTAAAAAAAACATTTTAATTGTACAGAAGGCCCTCTATCATAGTCGCACCATTTTCCTTCTTGATTATAAAATTGATTCTGACGTTATGACGTCCGAGTATGGGATTTTTTGATTTCATTTTCCGATTGATTAGGACCACAGCATCAATCGGAGCTTTTTACGTTTCAGACAATAGCTCCAAATCAGAAATACATTTTGACAATCATGAGTTCTTTAATGCTTAAATGTAGCAACTTTAATGAAAAAAACTGAAGGGTAAAAAGATTCAAAAAAGCAAAAAGAAAACTAGTGTTGGTAATAGACTAATTAATCAACTGGACTAAAACATGAATGGTAAATTTTCATACCGAGTGTAATTTATAGATCTTATAATCAGCTTCTAAAATCGCACCCTGAATGTTTTAATAGGACCATACCCAAACGAATAAATCAGATTTAGTTGAATTTAAAAACGATTTTCAGTTAGAACTTAGCCAATTTTTCCCTTAAGTCATATATTAGGACACTCAGGGTGTCATTTTGAAGCTGATTATATGATCCACAATACGCAGGTAATGAAAATTGATCCTGAAAAACTGCTTTCATTAGGGAAGTCAAAAAAACTATGGTTGAGAAATCCAAAAATGGACTATTTTTCAGGTTTCAATCTCGGAATTCCACTTCTGGGTGATAAAAATCCGATTAACCATTCAATATTCATTCATATTCTGATAGAGCATAAAATTTCCTACAAACTGCATAGTCAAACTTATTTATTCGATAATGTTAAACTATTGTATTTACTCGAAAAACGAAAATTCTCGGGAGTTTCCGCGGAATGTCTCGGAAAAATCCATTTTGATGTTAGTTGCAGAAATTAGAAAAATTTTTTTGGTAATTTTTTGATTTTTCACCAAAAGTCTGTACAGAAGCTCGAAAAGAAAAAATCAAAGTTTTTTCAATTTTTTCAATTTTTTTCTTTTTGAGCTTCTGTCCAGGTTTTACTGAAAAAAAATCAAAAAATTAAGATCAACTTAAATTTAGAAAACTTCGTTTTGAAGTTTCAAAGCGACCCTTAGTCGAAGCACACATTTAACAGTTGTTTTATTGGCTAAAATTTTTAACTTTTAAAATAAAAGAAATCGCCGTTGAATGCTTTGAAAAAGTTCGTACCAACAAAAAATTATTTCCGTTGACAGCTCAAAAAAATTACTCTTTGATATTCAATGAAACAAAAACGCCTCAACCAAAGCCAAAATTAGATCGATCTCCTACTATTTTACGTCGTTCTCTGAGCAACTCACCGCCAAATTCAAATCCAAAACCAAACAATTCACAAACAGTAACAACAACTGTAATATCTCAACCAAACTTACAACCAAACAAAACAAAATCAAAGGCTGAACAATCACGTAACACCTCTTCAGGCTCTTCAATAACAAACAAACAAATTTCTGTTTCACAATCAGAAAATTTAGGAAAAATTTCACAAAACGATCCACTTTTCAAACCTCCGGCTGATTACACTAAAATAAAACTAAATGCTTTAGCTCAGCGAAACAAAAATCAAACTACTTTAACTAGCTTAGAGCTTAAACCAGCCACAGTCGAAGGTAAATAAGCCTTTGTAGGACTACCAAAAAACAAGAGCTCATAATTTTTTTCTTTTTTTTTTCACAGTTTATTTTCGAACAAGAAGCGGAAAAGCACAACGAATCGAACGCAAAGCGATTCCTACTACTATATTTCCGCCGCCAAAAATAGTTATTAAATCCTAGGGATACGAGGCCGCCATGTTTAAAATGAATATAGAACCATGTTATAGACTAGATCCAAAATTTTCAAATATATCATTTAATTCAAGACCATCGAGTACTACAAATAAACGAGTCGGTATTATGGGACAAAAAATAAATCCAATAAGTAGTCTTGATTACATACGTGACGATTCGACAAGTGAACTACTCGAACGTTTAATGTCAGACAATCTTGAAATTTATAAACAAAATTATAACTACGATACCGATTTGTTGAAAAAAATTGACAACGAAAAAGAAGAAGATAAGGATGAATTTTATAAACAAGATGGTTTTTTGAACACAAGTTCTCTTAATTTTAAGTATGACCACAATTTGTTTATGACAAAACCAACCACTTTAAAAGAATTGAAACAAAATTATTTTCGAACTAAATCAGCTCAAATATCAACGACCAAGTACGATCAAACGAAAATTATTTACAATTTGTCGAGATTACGTACAAGAAAAAATGAAATTGTACCTAAAGCGACGAGTTGTTACAAAGAAGAAAGTGATGGTTTTGTAGATTCGAATGAGAATAGTCAAGATTTTGAAGAAATCAAGTAGAGAACTTTGAATTCATTTTGGATATGGCAGCCTATATCTTTGGACAATAATAAACTTTAATTTTTTGTATTTTTTTTAATTATGACTGTAAATTTTTTATTCAAAGTTTTTTATTTTTTAAATAAAAGTGTTGTTTGATTATATAAATAAAAAAATTGAAAGATGTCGAGTCTGATTTAAAAGATAAGCCGCCCTCAAATTTCTCAAGTTAGACTTTAGACCGACAAAAGTATGGTTACGACAACGCAACTGCCATCCAATTTTATTGTTACCGTACATTTCTGAAACAAGTTAACTTGTTTCGGAGATTCTCTTACGGACCGGAAATTTTTTAGAGACAAGAACCGTTGAAGGGTAAAAATGACATTTTGATTTAATCTTACTATAACAATTTTCCTTAATTTTTCAATTGTTCCTTATTGACTTGGGCGATTCTACACTATACACCCGATAATCTGGATACAGCTTTATCCGTAAAATTCGATATCCGAACTAAAAATCCAGGCCTCGGTTCTTCTTCAAATACTTTAACATTAAAAAAACATTCTTTCAATCTGAATTTTTGTTCGGTTAGATTATACATCAGGAGAAATTCTTGTAAATGTGCTTTTTTTATTCGAATAAATTTTTTTGATTTAATTTGACATGACATGTTGAGCTTAGAAAATAGAAGAGTCAAAGGAGACCTAATTCAAACTTTCAAACTAATATTATTATTATTATTATTATAATTAATCTGCGACGGGTTTTATCCCGCGGAGTCTAGTACTAACGTGCTAGGCTATGGCAGATGAAAATAAGTTAAAAAATATTTATTTTAATAAACCAATTAAAAGAAGTAACTCGGCAAATGACAGAGTGGGCTCTTTGAGAAGGCCACACGACCGTAGGCTGGTAAGAGAGATAAATAAAAAAGGTACACATCGGTACAACTTTTTAACAAATCGAGTCGTAAACGCATGGAACAATCTTTCAAGAGAAGCGGTTAATGCTAAATCAGTTAATTCGTTCAAGGCAATAATCGATAGAGAAATATTTGGAATGGTCGATATCAATGGCTGCCAAGACTCATCCGAGTCAAACGCTTTAATGCGTTAGAATGGATCTAATCGTCTATTCTGCAGTTCTATTTACTACTACTTTGTTTTGGTCTTCTCTAACATAGCTTCTCTAACATAGCATAGCTATTAGACGAATTTATTGATTGGTCTTCCATTTTGGTTGGACAATCATTATACTTTATAATTTTTGGGTACAAATAGAGAGGGTTTACGGTATTTATCTTAATCTTAATATTTAAAAATACAGCGATTTTTTTTCAATAGAGCCAATCGTTTAACATGGTGTGAAAAAGTTAGCTAACTACAAAAGAAAAAAAATTCTCACGGTCAGTTAATTACGGTAATTGCTAACTTGAAAAAAAAATTGATACTTATTTTAACACAATTCTTAATCAATTTTTTATTTTATTCAAAAAAAAAAATAAGTTTCAATTTTTTTTAAGTTAGTATTAACCGACAATTAACCGTTAATCCAAAAATTGTAATTGTATGTTTTTAATTTCATTTTTGAAGCGGTGATGTTTTCCCGGCTTTTTAGGACCATTCCTTCCTTCTACCCTGATGGCTTAGTGGATAGAATGTTTGACGATGAATTTATGGATCCTAGTTTTTTTCATTTGTAATCTATATCTAATACTGTATGTATAATTTTACAAATGGGCTGTCCAGAAATTAGTCTTTCTTTGTTGCACTGAAATTCATAAAGCATGGTTTTAGTTATATCACGAAAGCACAAAAAAAAATGCATAAGAAAATCTGTATCCTGAACTTGTTGTTCTAATTTGAAATATTTTTGCAAAAAACTCTGAAAATGTTAGATGGAAAACGACAACATTTTTGTAATTCATTCAATATAATTTCATCTTATTTTTGTGCTTAGCTTTCATTTAGAAGCAAATTTCTAAAAAAACATGAACCTTAAAAATAAAAAATTTTTCGTTCACATTTTGGAGTATCTAATGATTCCGTACCTCGTCGTTTTGATACCTAACGTTCTGGTTTCGTAAATTTTTCCTTAAAAACAAGATTTTGAAACTAAAGATCATGTCATTTGAATGAAAAATAATAGTTTTATTTTGAAAAGATTTTATATTCAAAAAATTTATTTTTTTTCAATTCTTTTTTAACAAAACTTTTTCCACGCCCAACAAAGGTACTTCAAATACCATCGAGATTAAGAATGCACCTGCCAATGAGAAAACCATGTTGGCAACATAATTCATAATCTAAAAAATCAGAAAAAATTTTAGAATAATTTTTACTAAAATTACCTGAAAAAAAAAATTACAATATTCGAATCTTGCATGTGAATTGGATGATCTTGAACTGAATTGAAATAAAAAATTACAACCGAATGAAACAAGTACAAGCAATATGATAATCTAGACAATGGGACCCAAACTGACCAGCTAAGAATTTTGTTAATAACACCACCATGTGAGGTTACACATGCAAATATTACATACGAAAGCCCAATACCCCATATAGTTCTTATAAAAAAATTTTAATAAGACTTTTAATTTTGAATTTTTATGATTTTAATTCTACCTAGAGGAGGCTTGATAGAGTATGTTTGCAGTTCTACTTAAAGGCTCGCCTTTGACATTTGGATAAATACCGAATAACATCAAGCCCAATGTTGCTAAACTTAACAACCACAATAATATGTTTGTCTCGAATTTAAGTTTAAAATCCTTTCTTTTTTTGAAATGTAGAATCAAGTAGCCTAGAATTATACCAACTACATATGGACCAATTCTGCACCATGGCTTGATGTAAATTTCGTTAAAATAGTCCATATTTCCACTTAAAAGAATCATTTTTTTTAAATTTATATTTAAAATAGACATGTTCTTATAATCACTTCAAAATTCCTAATTCGGTTCCTGGATAATGATTGATCAAAAGTGCTGTGGTTATTATATTACCAACAAGAAACATGCCACAAATACTAAAGCCTAAAACTTTTTTTCTTAAAAAAAAATTTCAAAATTAAGATTATTTTTTTTTCAAAAAGAAGAATGTTACCCTAAAGCCAAAGGTATCAACATTAATGGTGCTATAAAATAAAATTGCATATCATTAGCCAAATACCAACTTACTGCCAAACACTAGACAAAAAAATTGAAAGTCTTAATTTTGAGACTAAGAAAAAAAAATTGCTTACGGGTGAATCGAGTTCGAAAAAATTATTAACGTACAATAAATTAGTCCACCATGAATCGTGGCATTTATTAACCTCAAAACCGTCTTTTGGGTACATTGGACCAGCGCCTAAGTACTTGGTTAAAGTAGCACTGAACATTAAGACTAACATGTACGGCGGGGTCAATCTTAATAGAAAGGTTTAATCTTAAATTAAATTAAGACAAGCTTAGAGTTTAGCTACCGCCATATTCTATGAAAATAATATTTAAACATGAGTCCAATTGATATTTTTCTCTTAGAAGTTTCTTTTAGAAATCCATAGGATGTCAATAGACCACTTGATAAAAAATATTTGATTTTATAAAATATATATAGCATTTTTTAAAAATGTTACCTTAATAGAAAAAAACTATCGACTGAAAAGAAAGCATTTGAAACGACTAAAAATGAAAATCGTTTTATCCAATCAGAAACTTTTAACAAATCATCAGCATATCCAATTTGAAAAGCATACGAATGACCAAGAACAACCCTTAAAATTTTTTAACGATGATTTTTTTATTAAACTGATTGAAAAGTTATTGATTGAAAAGTACCATGCAATGGATAAGAAACGAATCGCATGTAAACTTTGAAGTTGATCATCGCTTTTGTTAACTGTAAACAATTTTTTAGCGTTGGTATAAATTGAAAAACCGAGTAAAATCTTCTTCAAACTTGACTCATCTTAAAATGATGATAAGATTTTAAGAAAAAAATAAAAATTATCCCTGAGCTTGGCCTACTCTCTTCATGATAAGTTTGAATTATTTTTTCTTTTTCATCATCATTTATCGGATTACCAGTCTCTGTGTGAACAATTGTCGAATTGAATATGTACTTCATTTGATAACTCTCTGAATATTGTTTAAACAAGTCATATACTGTTCCGATTAAAACCAACACGAGCAAGAATGAAATTATCCCACTTGATTTAAAAAAATTAAAATTATCAGTCTTTCACAGAGTTTAAAACTTACATTGCAAGTGTTGCTTCTGAATCTAAAGGCTCTGATTCTGAGCATGTAACAAACGATGAGTTGATAGAGGTCAAATTGACTGGAAGCAATTGGGTTATATTTTTTGGCAACAAAGCGATTCCTTTATTGAAAAAAAAATTAGTCTACATTTATTTTTGGACTGATAAATTAGTTTACCAAAGTTAATCAAGGTAGCCACATCGTCATAATTACAAAAATTAGGCACACAAATTCCATATTTTAATGACTTTTAAAGAATTTTTGAAAGAAATCTAAAACTCTTTTTAAAAAATTACTTACAAGTTGAAGATTTTGTTGAGGAGGTAGTGGTCCCATCGGTTGGGCTAAAGAACAATATTTACCATTAAACGATTTTTCTGTGATGTTGACACATTGACTGTAATCTCCAGCCCAGAAAAGAGCACCTTGTAAAATACCTGATGGTGGTTTACCAAAAGCATCCAAAACTTTTGAAAAATGTTTAGTTAAAACTCTATTTGAGATCGTATTTGGGTAAAAATGTACCTGAAATTGCCCAAGGTTGTTTGCTGGAGAACGCAAGGGCTAAAGAAGTCAACTGAGCGAGACAGTCCGAAGAAACGTTTGGTAACGGCAAAGGTGCATTTGAAGGATTAAAATTCTTAACTTCATCCCATAATTTATAAAAACTTGAAGTATCAAATTGATATGTTGACATGCTTTTTGTAAGCTCTAATTTATCATTTATATTTCTAAGAGCTTGTTGAAAATTCAAAGGAAACAAGCTCTGTCTATTAGGAATTATCTTTATCTGGTCATTGGATGAAGCAAAGGCAATGGTAGCCAACAAAATTAGGCAATGAGCTTTCATTTCAAAAGATAATTTTTAATTTTGTGATTAGTTTTGTGAAAAAAATTTGGGTCTTATATATTTTTGTTGAAGATGATCATGCGTTTTTTGTTATCATTTGACATGTGGATATTACACTTGCAAAAACAATTATATAAGTAATTATCGGAAAAATTACCTATTCGTCTTATTTTTTTGCAAATTTTCAGAGAGCAACGAGTTCAGAGAGCAAAGAGAACAGCCACGAAAAAAAAAAAAATTATGTCTCCAGTGATTTAAAACTAGAGCTAGAGCACCCCCTAAGACCACTCAGAAACAACCAAATAGCCAATTCTCCAATCCAGATCTATTTATTAATTTAAAAATATTGTTGAAAATTGACAATTTGACAAAAGTATCAGATTTGGTGTTCATTTCCAAGTCATGCAATAATAAAATGAACAAGATAATTTGAAATGGTAAAAAATGCTGATTCATTTACAGCAAAGTTTTTTTTATATCGCTAAACATCAATTTTATCAAAATTAAAATTTTCTACGAGCTGTTACTGACCGGCCAAACTTTTTTTACCCCACTGTAGATTGTTTATTCGGTGTGTAGCAAATTATGTTAAAATATTCGGATGTGGTAACTATGATCCATAATGGATCATAGTTCGCGTTTCTAGAATCAGTTTTATTATTATGCTTATAATTTCTGTTTTCATTAAGTCTGAGAAGTGTCTAAGGAAATTTTTATACAAATTTTTGTAAGTAATTTTTTAGATTTTGAATAATTCTGTTGAGAATTTGTTCTGAAAAAAATCAAAAACTATCCCATGAGCAAATCAATTTAAAATATTCTTAATTTAACAAAAGAATTTCCGATTTTACTTCGATTTAGGAACAAAAAAAAATCATACGAACACACATATTTTTTTTACAAAAAAAAGATTTTCTAAACTTAATCAAATTAATTGCTTTCATTTTATGTTTCAAAAAAAAAATATTTGAGTAGCAACCAAATCTATACACTTAAAAAAAAATTGATTAGCGGAATTAATTGAATGTACTTACGTAACATTTTCTAGTTTTTTTTTGTTTTTTTTTTATTAAAGTCAACATATGTAGATCACCTTGAGGAGATATGTTGGAAATTTATTCAAAACCTATAGAGGTAAGCTTTAAATGAATCTGCCTTGTTTTCAACAACAACAACAACAACCAAAAATCGAATTTTGCAAAGATTAATAAGTTTTAATTAGAAACAAAAAAATTAAGCTTTAAATTATATAATTTCATTTTTTTATACTCTCTTCTAAAAAAGTTAATAAATAATTAACCTTCATTTCATAAATGGATCTTAAATATTTTTACAGTTTTTATTTTTTTAACCAGAAAAATAACTTAGTTTCTAGGTTTTTCGACCCAAAATTCGTAACTCTCGTCTAGTAAGCAGTTCTTGATAGACATCAATTATAAATTATTTTTTATGCTTTAGAGAATTTTTTGCAAAATTTCCTGGTCTATACGCTCATGAGGAAAAATGTACAGTCATACCTCAATTTTGTTAACATACACGGTCAAAACAAAAATGTTATCAAAAAAAAGAATCAAAAAAATCGAATTGAAATAACATTGTGTTACATTATGACTGTAATTTAAAATGCGCTAACAAAATCAAGGCCTAGCGCTATTTGTTTGGGAAGCATTCCTGTGACAAAATGTGAAAAAAATTGAAAACCAGGAAATTTTATTTATTTTTTTTATGTATCCTCTGCCTTAAGTTTAGAAATCCCTTCATACAGATTGAAATTTTTACGAGCATCTTTTATTGCCTTGAACATTGTGAAGTTTAGTTCAAAAGTTCAGTTCAATGTGAAAAATTGAAATAACTTTTTTAACATAGGTCTTATACTTGTAACAAAGTGTAACAAACTTTGCTACACTATTGGGCGACCTCTGCAAAAAACTCTGTAAACTAATTGCGCATACTTTTAAATTGTGTGCATTTTGCAGTGGATATGCTGACATTTTGCAGAGGTCGCTCAATAGTGTAACAGAGTTTGTTACACTTTGTTACATATACAGATCAAGCATAAGACCTGTGAAAAAAGTTATTTCAAAATTGAACTAAACTTCACAATGCTCTGCCTTGTCGAAAATTAGGTTACCTCTTTTACCTTGTCTTTGAAATTCCGTTGTATGGACGTCCTTCAATCATTTATCATTTCAATCTAGGAGCGTCTCATTTTAATAGGGTTTTATGGGTTAAATTATCTTATTAACCTATTTTTTGCTTGTTAAGTTGGATGTCGAGCTCCATATCCTTATATTTTATACCTAAGCTGACATCCCTTTATTACCGACTAAATTACCTCAATAACACGCCTATGATGTATCAAATTCAGATAGTGCAAAAGTTTTGCTATTGGACAAACTTTGAGTTTTTTGAGAAAAGAAGAGTGCAGAATTTCGAATCATAATTTTTTAATGTCAGTGAAAATTCTGCAAAACAGTGTTGAATTCCACGTCTATTAGAAGGTCTATTTTAAATTCGAGATTTGATATTTGTATCTTTGCATTTTTCATAATTTTTGCAGAGTTTTTGCAGACTTTACTAGTAGATGCAGCTTTCAAAACTTTTCTTTTTCAAAAATTCTTAATTGGAAACTTTTTACAACGATTTTGAGAATAGAAAATTGATCAAAATTTTCAAGTTGTCCCAAGTTCATTCCTATTAAACTATAACTTTAATACTTTTACCAACAAGCGACTGTGTCTATGACTGAAAAACTCTTCATTTTCTTGGATTTTCAGAATGGTAGATTCCAGTTTTGACGTCAAAAATGTAAAACTCCGATATCATGAAAGTTTTAAATTCTACCATTTAAAAAAAATTATTAGAAATCCTTTTTAAATATATCAAGGCTGAGTCAGTTTTTAGAATTTTATTTTTGAAATTAAAAATTCAGTTTCCAAAGCAGCAGTTGTTTTTAAAAAATAGAGACGTCTTGGTTAGAATATTAATTAAAAAAAATTCAAACGTTATAAATAATAAATCAAATATTAAAATGTTAAATTTTTTTTGTTGCTAAAAAACAAACAACAATTTTTTACTTTTTTTTTAGAGCTATGCGGAAAAACAAACGCTATCCGCTTTATCTTTTAACCCTAATAATTACATTGTACATAATTTTAAAATTAACCGAAAAACGAACTCATGTTGTTACACATTCATTTATATTCAATCGTAAACTTGAATCAACATCTTCAAACGAGTTTATACTTCATTCGGATTGTTATTGTCAAAAAGATATAATTCATATTAAAAACATAGACGATAAGTTCTACAAGATAACAATTCGTAACTATCAACAAACATTTTATACATCTTATAACCTAACTAAACAAAAGTTTGAATCACTTGCATTGACTTGTAATTTGTATAATGTTTTACGTAAAGGACCAAATCAAAATGTTTTAAGTTATTCAATTTATAGCGTACCCGATACATCTAAAGATGATTTTTTAAACCAATTAGGAAATCGATTACAATTTGTTAAACTAAATTATAAAGATTGGAGAATTCGGGTTTATCATGATAACTCGTTGGAAAAGTCTGTTATTTGTGAAAAGCAGTGTTTAAAAGACACTAATGATGATTTGTATGATAACATTGATTTTTGTGGAATTTCACAAATGCCGGTTAGTGTTTTTAATGTTTGGAATGCGGATTACATTATGCCTGATTTATGGAAATGGCTTCCTTTGGGCGATGATTTTGTTGATCGTGTAGCTCCTAGAAACAAAGATGCCTGTTTGCTCACGAGGGAAGTTGATGCTGTAAATGAATGGGTCAAGTCAAGACGAATGTTTCATATTATGAGAGGTATTTTTTAATCTTTAAATGAAACAATAGCCAGTTTATCAAAGATTTAAATCTAAATTTAACTCTGTGAAAAACTTTTTTAATTTTTTTCTTCAAAAATTGCTTTTTTTCAGTATTTTATAGAAAAAATTCAAAAAAGCTAGAACAAAATTTTGTTAAGAATCGTGTCTGCAGTATCAGCCATCGGTATAAAAAATACCTTAAATTCTTGTTCAAAGTTATATGTACAGTCGTCTCGCGCTTATATCCCCTAATCGGTTCTCAGCAAGTATGGGGATATAATTAAGTTGGGATACAATGAAATAAAAGCAAAAAAGCTACAAAAATACAAAATTTTTATTACAAATTAAGTTTTACCCCTAACAAATTACAAAACGGATAAGAAAATTAGTTTTTAGGCTTAATAAAATTTCATTTTGTTTTAATTTTTTAAAATAGTCTATTTCACATGTTTTAAAAGATTCCCCAACTCCCTTTAATTTTATACACAGTAGGTCGATCAACTCGAAACTCAAGACCATTTTTTTTTTTTAAATATTGGCACCAGACTAAGCTCTATCCGGCCGGTTTATTTAGATATCATAAAATAAGGTAGAAGTGTATTGTCTAAAATAAATAAGACCAATCGTTTCATCTGAATAATTTATAGATAATTTTCTATCAATAATGGCCGATTTCGTTTCATTCGTTATTTTTTGTCTTTTTTTGAGGTCATTTTGAGGTTAAGTTTTCTTTATATAAATAAGCACACGTCGGAAAAAATTGAATAAAAAAAAATTAATGGGTTATAACAAAGAGTCAATTGTATGCAATATGTTTATTTGTTCTTATATTTTTCTGGGTTATAATTAAATTTTGGGGATAAAGATGGGATAAAACAAAAATAAACTTAACATTATAATGTATTAGGGAAATTGGTTCTGTATAATTTTTGGGATATAAAACCGAGGGGATATTATGGTGGCGGGATATAACGGTGAGACGACTGTATCTGAATACTCAAGTTTTAGCGGAATTTCTGATTAGCCAATCAAAAAATCTGCTAAAACCCGGTTATTCAAGTTGAGTTATATGAAACATTTAAAGATTATTTACGGTAAGAAGAATATATTAGAACATTGCTTATGGAATTTTCCAAACACTTTTTTTTAATATTCGGACAGCCTCCACTTTCAATAATGAAAAAAATTTTTTCCAAATTTTTAATAAACGAATATGAAATCAGAAATTAAATTTCGAAAGTGTCCAAGTTTTCTCAATTCGATTACGATGCGATGATTACGATTACCGCTATTCGTGTGAGCATAACTGTCAAGGACAGGAAACGCTTATTTGAGATGTCACACTCAACTTTTGCAACAAAGAACTGATTGAGATATCCAAATTTTTTACTACTTATTTTTTATTTTTTAAGTTAATCATGCCCAGAAAGTCTTAAATGAAATCGTCAAGATCAGCCTGAAGCTCTGAGTTAGAATTATAAGATTTATATCTTAGTCTTTTAATATTCTCATAAGTCTTCCTAGATACACTTAAAATAAGAAAAGTTAGTTTTTTTGTTGAATGCCTACGATTTAGTCGTTATTTATGTTTAAAATGTAAACCCTTGGATTTTCTTTGAAATAGAAAACTACGAAGGAAGATCTAAAAACTTAGCTGACACTCGATTTTTGATTTTCGATTTTAAAAAACAAACAACCTTGTAACTTTAAGATCTTGCTAAGATCAAATAAAATGTGTAGGATAAAAATTTAAGATCGGATACTAAAATTGTGCAAGTTCGTATACCGAAATTAACAGATCCTTTTATAATATATTTTTGAGAAAAAGGTCAAGGAACTTATTAAGATCTTGAAAATATTCTTGTTAAAATATTTTAGATAAAAGATTAAATTTTAAGACAGATTTTTAAGATCATATTTTTTTCCTTTAAAAAGACGATCTTAATTTTTATTTTAATCCCAAATTAAGACAATTCAAGTTCTTATTTGATCAAACTTGTTAAGATTCCTAGTCTTAACAGTTCCAAAAAGATCTTAAATAATAACTCGGTCTTGGGCAGTCTTTAATTAGACAAGGGTACTAGCATTTTGATTAACCTTGAACTCATCTGGTATTCTTACTTTTTAGCTTTGTGATCATTATCTCAATTAAAGAATATGCCTTTCCATCCAGTTCTTAAATGTTAAAAAGGTTTTCGCGTGGTAGAGAAAAGCAGAGAGTTAGAGGTAAAATTATTTGGCTTATTTAAAATAAAATTTAATTTAAGATCATCCATCACATGACAAAGTAATAATAGACGGTCAATGGGGTATGAACACCAGGTTAGACCGAAGTCTAGCTAGATACTTATTCAGTGTAACAACTGATAAACAAATATCCGAATTATTTCAATCCGAAAACAAATTTCAAGACGAAATATTAAAAGACTATTTTTGGCGAGAGATAAAATTTAAAAGTATATTTTCGCATGATAGTTATCACTGTGAACGCTATGAATCAATGTCATTTCCAAGTAAAAGAACTTCTAATTGTTATATCGGATCGACTAGTTGTTGTAAAAATAATAATGATGATAAGCAAGTTCAAGTGTGTCCGGAGGCTTGTAGACCTTTAAGCTACACTGATGATTGGATTTTTTGTTGAAATATTTTATTTTAAAAATTTACAAAAAACAAAATTAATAAAAAAAAAAAATAAATTTAAATTTTTATCTTCGATGTCTTCTTGAATCTCTGTCTCTTGATCTTGACCGACGTCTTTCCCTTGAATCGTGTCTACGTCTATTAGATTTGTGTTCACGTGATCTTGAACGTGATCGTCTTCGTCGACCTGAATAAAATTCTTCATCATCTCTGCTAGGGTTATCATAATCTACGTATTTGTAAGATTTTTTTGACCTGTCTTTACTACGACTTCTACTTCGTGTTCGACTTCTTTTTTTATCACGTTGACGACTTCTCGACCGGCTTCGACTTTTTTTACGAGACTTTTTTTTTGATTCTTTATCTGATTCTGGCTCCTCTTCCGATTCCTCTTCTTCTGAAGACGATTCGAGCTCGTCAAAGTTAACCTCTAACGGACTCACACGAACTTCTAAAAGATTCGCCTCTTCTAGAATATTCCGCTTCTGTAATCTTGGCAATGCAACGTCACAAACACGTTCGCCATGGATTAAATCGTCGATAAACTCATCAACATGCACAAGCTCATATTTAGCATTTTTGTTCATACGTTTCATTTTACGATAATCAATGTACAAGGGTTCTAAATATTTGTATACATCTTGAGATGATCCTGTCAAACGCATATAAAATGCGCCTAAGGCTCGAACGTACTTGAAATCTTCGTTTTTAATAAATTCGACAATAATGTCCTTCTCAGGTTGAATTTGTAACATTTTAAGTACGAGACATAAAAATGGAGTTGGTTTAACACTGCCTCCAAAAATACCTCCGACACATTTTAAGTCCATTGCTTTGTCAACTAATAACTCGGCGGTTAAACCAAAACATTCTTCTTTCCAGTAACGAGAATCATATATACGAGTGCGGACTATCTTTTCGACAAGATGTTGTGGATCGGTACCTTTTATATCTATTGCTTCCCTGACTGTTTCATTTGCCATTTTAGAGAGGATTTTTTATTAACAACTTTCTTTTCTGAATTTCTAGTTTAGTGAATAAAAATTTTGAAAAATTGAGAATCTATTATAATGTGTTGAATGTGTACAATCAATTGAAATTATTTCATTAAGGCTTAATTAACCTTACAAAATTTAGTCTGATAAAAAAAGATTATTTTTTATGCTAATGCAAGGAAATTTGAATATATCGCCGTAACCATGCCGTGGCCAGTCCCAAGCCTGGATGTGAAAATGGAAGAGGCGGCAATGTTGCTGTCATTCTAACACCGTTCTAAATGTGCTGTATTACGTGTACGTGGGTCCAAGGATCGCGTTCAAATCTTGTTGTATTGGGGTGCCGCTGGCTTTGACCATCACAACGTATAGGAGTCTAGGAACGGGCGCAAGAGCTTGTTTTACAGCAGATCCATTTAGCAATTTGTGTACCTCTAGTAACAAAAAGTATTCTAATAGATGTAGTATACGCTTGGTTTGTGGTTCCAAGCTAGTCTAAATAGTTGTCGAGTTCGCATCTTCGGCTCGGATGAGTGGCGCTGTTTATGATGAACGTCCCACAGCTACTGGAGTGGATGGCAGTAGCATAGTCGTAACCATGCCTTGGCCGGTCCAAAGCCCGGATGAGAAAATGGGAGGGCGATTCGCTGATTCAAACCTTAATAAACTGAGTTTTTATATTCCAACATCTCGTCTGCGTTATCCAGAAATCGAACAGAAAAAAAATTTTCGGAAAAGTGCAGTGAATAATAGATACATAGGTATAGATTTTAATAATAAATGGTAATAGATTGAGTTTAGGAGGAATTGATCCAAACATGAGACAAAAACGAAATTGAGAAGACCAATTAAACCAATTTTTAAATCGTTTATGTTTGTTTAAAAAATATATCAAATACTCAAAAAACCTTAACATATAAGTTAAAGTTGACGTAATTAGTTTAAATAGATAATTAAATCTTTGATAGCAAGTAATATCTCCATTTTAAAAAATGATAAAACAAACCCATGACATTCTCAAAAGTCTTAAATTAGAGTTTTTATAAAAACAAGAAACTCAAAATTATCTATTGAGATGAAAGTTCACTGCCTAATTTTGTTGGCTGCCATTGCCTTGGCTTCATCCAATGACCAGATAAAGATAATTCCTAATAGACAAAGCTTGTTTCCTTTGAATTTTCAACAAGCTCTTAAAAACATTAATGATAAATTAGAGCTTGCAAAGAGCATGTCAACATATCAAATTGATACTTCAAGTTTTTATAAATTTTGGAATGAAGTTAAAAATTTTAATCCTTCAAATGCACCTTTGCCTTTACCAAAATTGTCTTCGGACTGTTTAGCTCAATTGATTCCTTTAGCTTTAGCGTTCAAAAAGAAAGAACCTTGGGCAATCTCAGGTAAATTTTTAACCAGAGGCGATCTGGAAAATGGACTTAGAATCTAAAATTTTCAAAAGTTTTGGATGCTTTTGGTAAACCACCATCAGGTATTTTACAAGGTGCTCTTTTCTGGGCTGGAGATTACAGTCAATGTGTCAACATCACAGAAAAATCGTTTAATGGTAAATATTGTTCTTTAGCCCAACCGATTGGACCACAGGCTGGTCTTCAGCAAGTGAGTCATTTTTTTTTATAAAAGTTTTAGAATTTTCAAAAATTCTTAAAAGTCTTTTAAATACGGGATTTGTGTGCCTAATTTTTGTAATTATGACGATGTGGCTACCCTGATTAACTTTGGTAAACTAATTTATCAGTCCTGAAATAAATGATGACTAATTTTTGTTTCATTTAAGGAATCTTTCTCTTGCCAAAAAATATAACCCAATTGCTTCCAGTCAATTTGACTTTTATCAACTCATCGTTTGTTACATGTTCAGAATCAGAGCCTTTAGATTCAGAAGCAACACTTGCAATGTAAGTTTTAAACTCTGTGAAAGACTGATAATTTTAATTTTTTTAAATCAAGTGGGATAATTTCATTCTTGCTCGTGTTGGTTTTAATCGGAACAGTATATGACTTGTTTAAACAATATTCAGAGAGTTATCAAATGAAGTACATATTCAATTCGACAATTGTTCACACAGAGACTGGTAATCCGATAAATGATGATGAAAAAGAAAAAATAATTCAAACTTATCATGAAGAGAGTAGGCCAAGCTCAGGGATAATTTTTATTTTTTTCTTAAAATCTTATCATCATTTTAAGATGAGTCAAGTTTGAAGAAGATTTTACTCGGTTTTTCAATTTATACCAACGCTAAAAAATTGTTTACAGTTAACAAAAGCGATGATCAACTTCAAAGTTTACATGCGATACGTGTTTTGTCAACAGCTTGGTAAATTAGCTTAAAAATTAAATTAAACATCTTTTATTTTAAATTTTAAAATTTTAAGGGTAGTTTTAGGTCATACTTATGTTTTTCAAATCGGATATTCTGATGACTTTTTGAAAGTCTCTCAATGGATCAAACGATTTTCATTTCTTGTAGTTACAAATGCTTTCTTTTCAGTCGATAGTTTTTTTCTTCTAAGGCATTACTTACTTTTTGAGATTCGTAAAATTTTCTTAGCTATCTATCAAGATTTCATAAAACGCAAATTTTAACAGTCTAAGCCGTCAATGAAGTCTTAGAATAGCGTGAAAGTTTTGCAAGAATGCTACAGTAGCCATTTAAAATAACCTTGTTTTCTTCAAGTGGCTTATTGGTGTCCTATGGGTTTCTAAAAGAAACATCCAAAAAGAAAATATCAATTCGACTTATGTCTAGATACTATTTTCATAGAATATGGCGGTAGCTTAAATCTAATGTTTATGATTAACTCTTTTTAAATTGAAATCCATTCTTAAGCTTGACTCCTACATATATGTTAGTATTAATGTTCAGTGCAACTTTGACCAAGTACTTAGGCGCTGGTCCAATGTACCCAAAAGACGGTTTTGAGATTAATAAATGTCATAATTCATGGTGGACTAATTTATTGTACGTCAATAACTTTTTCAAACTCGATACCCCAGTAAATAGAAGATATTTTTATGTTCAAAAATTAATTTAAATTTTTTTACCTAGTGTTTAGGGGTAAGTTGGTATTTAGCAAATGACATGCAATTGTATTTTGTAGCGCCTTTAATGTTGATACCTTTGGCTTTGGGGTAATTTCTTAAATGTAAAAATAAGATTGAAATTTTTTGTTTGAAAATTTTTAATTAGTAAAAAAATCATAGGATTTGCAATTTGTACAATTATCCTTGTTGGTAATATAATTATAACAGCCTTCTTAGTAGACCACTATCCTGGAACTGAACAGGGAATATTAAAGTAAGTTTTTCTCCATCAACAGAGTTGTAATCTCAACGTTTTTATATCTCAAGAGGAAATCAAGACTTTTTCAATGAAATTTACATCAAGCCATGGTGCAGAATTGGTCCATATGTAGCTGGTATAATTCTAGGCTACTTGATTTTACATTACAAGAAAAGAAAAGATTTTAAACTCAAATTTGAGGCAAATTTATTGTTATGGTTACTAAGTTTAGGCTTAATGGGTCTGATGTTATTCGGTATTTATCCAAATGTTAAAGGTAAACCTTTAAACAGGAATGCAAATATTCTTTACCAAGCGTCTTCAAAGTAAAATTCAAACACAAAATTATGATAATAGATTTAATAACCTTTAAAGAACCATATGGTGTATTGGGCTTTCATATGTAATATTTGCATGTGTAACCTCACATGGTGGTGTTATTAACAAAATTCTTAGCTGGTCAGTTTGGGTCCCATTGTCTAGATTATCATATTGCTTGTACTTGTTTCATTCGGTTGTAATTATTTATTTCAATGCAGTACAAGATCATCCAATTCACATGCAGGATTCTAATATTGTAAATTTTTTAAAAGAAATTTAGCTCAAATTTGTTAAATTTTAATTTTTATTCGAAGATTTTTAATTTTGTTGCCAACATGGTTTTCTCAACTGTAGGTGCATTTTTAGTCTCAATGATATTTGAAGTACCTTTTTTGGGAATTGAAAAAATTTTTATAAAAAATAATTAAAATTTTAGTTTAATAAAGTATTTCTTATTGCAAAAATGGCCCAATTAAATTTAGATTCGTTCATCATCAAACCAGATCACTGGAATATGGCAGCTTTTTAAAATAAGGATATTTTCGGACTATTTTGAACCGACAGAAAGTTAAAAGATGTTGTCAGAGCACCTATATTTTAACGTAAATTTTCATTCAATGTTACATGTAACTAAATCTAAATACTCAGGTTTTAGCAGAATTTCTGTTTGGTTGAGTCGTTTTTGATTATTTATAAATAATAAAATTTGTAAATATGAGCCAAAAAATTGAATTAAATGTGCTGTATTACGGGTGTGTTGGTCAACGGATGGCGTTCGAATCTTTTCGTATTGGGGTGCCGCTAGCTTTGACCAACAAAACGTAAAGAAGCCTTGGAACGGGTGCAAGAGCTTGTTTTCCAGCTGACCCATTTAAATTACACTGTTTTGAAATTGAACCATTAAAAATCTAAAAGTAAACTCATTGGATAATAGAAATAAAATATTATAATTTTTTCTTAAATTTTGAAAAAAAAAAGTAAGTGTTCAAGCAAATACACACTATTATATCGAATTGAAACTCAATGCGCAATTAGAGTGTAAGGTTTTTGCAAAGTTTGTTCAATGGTGTTACAATTTTGTTACACTTTGTTTCATGTGAAGAGTCATCATTAGACCATAATTATTTCGATTTTTTAAAATCGTTTTTTTTGTTTGTGCTTAACTTAAGAATGCCAAAAACGCATATATTTCATTAAATATTCTAATTAATCTATCAGAACCATTTGTCAATCCATTTCCATTTATCAGATAGTGGTTCTTGCGAAAATATAAGGTTCCGTTCGGATCGCATCCCAAACGTCTTCGCTCTGTTTCGCGTTTTTTCCTAGAAGAAAATGAGTAAACGAAAGAAAAACTTTTTGAAAACGTTTGGAACGTGTCCTGCTTCGTTTTTGTTGATACCGATTGTTATGTCGTTATGTTTAATAAAACGAAAAACTTGATTGATAAATAATTTTATTAACAAAATCTAAAGCTTAGAAACGGCCGTCTGGACGGACCAAATAAAGTTAAATAACATGTTTCCAAATAAAGTCTACGAGTTATAAAACAAAAAAGAAAATAATGAACGAGAAGTTTTAGCTCATTCAGTTTCTTTCATTTACATTTATAATCTCGTGTTTCAACTTAATGAAACATTAAGTTTCAAACACACAGCCAAACCTAAAACTTGTTGTTTCATAAGTTTGTATTTTATTCTAAATATAAAGTTATAAATGAAAAAAACCAAAATATAAAGTTAGTAAAATAATTGGGATTGGTAAAACGTGATGTGTGAATGCACGCAACGTGATGCCACGACATCACATCTTCCCCTCTGTCAAATAAGAACTAACTACACCCTTTTGTCTCAACCTCTCTGATCTCCTGAGAGTAGGTTGCTGTACTGAACCGCCTTGTGTATCGAGTTGTACCATTGGTGTCTTTGAATGTGTCTCACTCTTATCCTCTACCGTTTGTTGTCCAGTCTCAGTGATCAACTCCTCCCCCGGGGTCGCAACTTGCCAAGTGCTTCCACCAACATGTTCCCCGCTTCGTTCTACCACTTCTGCCTCCTCATCACTCTCTGCCCAAACATCTACGACTGGTGTAAAAAATGAAGAGTTTCTCGTAAGCTCTTTTCCATCTCTTTCCACGGTCACCATTGAATGATTGAGCTTCTTAACCGTAAACGGATTCGGATCCCATTGTGACATTGACTTCCTCAACCTTTCTTGCTTCATAAACACTTTTGACCCAACGTTCAATTGTGGTAACCTTGTTTTCATTCGTCTATCGAACAACTCCTTCATTCGCTCTTTAGCCTTAAGGTCATTTTCTTGAGCTATTTTATGAGCAGATTCTTGCTTTTGATTTATACCGTTCAAAATCGGGAGCCCAGCACTTGTGCTTCTCCCAAACATTAAAATTGAAGGTGCAACTTTTGTGACTGAATGTGGGGTGTCTCGATACATTCGGAGGAAATTTTGAAGTTCTATTCTCTTGTCGATACCAAACAACTTAGCATTCTGGACTACTCTTGTCAAATTTCTCATACATCTTTCAACCTCTCCATTTGCCCGAGGCCACAATGGTGTAATTCTTCTATGTACGAACCCTAGCTTCTTTGCGAAGTCGCTAAAAGCTTTTGAGTTGAATGGTGGACCGTTGTCCGTTTTATAGATTTTTGGAATACCAAGCAATGTGAACAATTTGTCCAAACCCATTATAACACCGGGCGCAGCGGTACTACTCACCTGAGTCACTTCAAAAAATCGGGAATACGAACAGAAGTTTACATGCCAATACGACTCATCCTCCATTGGACCATAAAAGTCACCCGCTACTTCAACCCATGGGCCTTCAGGCAATGGCGTCGGACAAAGTGGTTCAAAACTTACCTTAGTCTGACTCACTTGACATGCTACACAACTGCTTATCATTCTTTCCACCATATTGTCAATTCCTGGAAACCACAACCTTGATCTGATTAATGCCTTCGTCTTAACGATTCCCTGATGTCCAACATGTGCTCGCTCCACTACTTTCCTTCTAAGTGACAATGGAACGACAATCAAATTGTTTCTTAAAACCAAACCATCACTCGTACAACTCAATTCGTCATACACATTTTTGTAGCTCTTCAGATAACTTCTCTTTTGTACCGTGCCGGATAATTTTCCTGAGCCAGCACATCTCCAAATCACGATTTGTTTCTTCAATTACTTCACCAATCGTTACCGCATCGGGAACTGCACTCTGCACAATCATCCGAACGAAAGCTTCAGAATGGTTTACTTCCTGGATATATTCAACTGAAATTTTACCTATTGGCTGCCTTGAAAAAAAATCAGCCTTATTCATGATTCCAGGCTTGTGCACGATCTCATACTCGAATTCTTCTAACCTTAGTGCCCAACGTAAGATTCTAGCCGGTGGTTTAGAATTTGGGTTACTTAAGATCAATTGAATAGCTCGGTTGTCTGTTTCCAGCTTAAACGGTTTTCCAAAAAGTTGAGTCCAAAACTTCTCGCAACCCCAAACAGTACATAGTCCTTCTTTCTCACACTGGCTATAACGTGTTTCAGTTTCGGTTAACAGTCTGGACGCGAATGCAATAATTCGCTTATCACTTGGATCATCTGGATTTACCTGGAACAAAACTGCACCCAAACCCACTGGACTTGCGTCTACTGTGAGTACTGTAAGCCAATCTTTGTTAAAAAAACTCATCGCCTTCTCACTGATTGAATTCTTCAGAACATTAAAAGCTTCTTCTTCAATCTTTGTCCACCTCCACTCCACGTTCTTCTTGGTGAGACACCACAATGGAGCTGTGATTGTCGAGAAATTTCTAATAAACCGAGCACTGTACTGCGCTAGACTCAACAAACTGTGAAGTTCTTTTGAATTGCCGGGTGGTTTTGCATTTCGTAACGCTTCACATCTATCGAACGTCGGTGCAATTCCGTCCTTCGAGATCTTTAGCCCAAAAAACACCACTTCCTCTTTCCCAAACTCACATTTTTCACCACTCAGTACGACACCCCTGGCCTCCAATAATGAAAGAACAAAACACAAATGGTCAAAATGCTCCTCTTCGTTTCTACTAAAGACCAGAATGTCATCAGCCATGTTCAAACAAAACGGTAGTTCTTGCAATATCTCCCGAATTACCTCGGCGAAAATCTCTGCTGCCGATGTGATCCCCATGTTCAGTCTCTTGTAACGATACAGCCCAATGTGCGTTGTAATAATGGTTAAATTCCTTGACTCTTCAGCAAGCAACAGCTGGTGAAAAGCTTTGCGAATGTCTAGCTTCGAGAAACGACATGCCCCATTCACCAAGTAAACAAGATCTTCAATTGTCTTGCCTGGGAAACGAGTCTTACGAATAGCCTTGTTGACTGCTCGAGAGTCGGAGGTGAGTCTGATTTTCATATTTGGGCCGGTTGATTTCGGTACAATCACTAGATTGGAAATCCATTCCGTTGGACCGCTATTTTCATCAACTCTCTCCAAAATGTCTTCCTTGACTTGAGCCTTTAGTTCAGCCTCGACCAGTGGTCTTAAATGAAATGCCACCGGGCGCAACTTTTGTTTTGTTGGTCTAACGTTTGGATCAACCTCTAGTTTGATCTCAACTCCGGTGATTAGACCCATAGAGTCACTGAACAGTTTAGGGTACCTTTCCTTCAGATCTTTATAATCGAATGATCTTATTCGATTGACCATTCGAATGATGTTAAGCTTTACAGCTGTTCTATAACTCAACAAACACTCTGAGTGACCCTTAATTACCACAACTCGTTCCGTCGTCCTCTCATCCTTGAACTCCATTTCAGCAATGAACTCGCCTAGGACTGGCAAAGGTGATTTAGCTTGATATCCAAACAACTGTGTTTTACATTCGACCAAACTGGTTTGACACCTTAAAGCCTCGAATGACTTTTCGTCTATAATATTGATCGGCGTACCCGTGTCCACCAGAAAATCAATATCGATGCCACTCACTCTTAATTGTGCTCTTGGACCATCGTTCTCTCTTTTGTCCATATTCACCATGTTAAGCTCATACCCTTGGTTAGACTTGCCCTGTCTAAAACGCATATACTCGGCGTATTCGTCAACATTGACTAAATAGCCTTCCTCTTTGATATTGTTCACCTTATGTTGTGAACTGCTGTAAGTGCTCCTCGAGCCACTTTTGTAGCTTGTACTCTTCGCTTTCGGATCTACCATTTTAAGTGCTTGACTCGACCTGCAAACGACTTCAAAATGGTTTCTTCGTCCACATTTGCGACATGTTTCGCCAAATGCTGGACACTTCTCTTCTCTTCCATGATACCGATTACAGTTCTTACATTTTTCTTTTGAACTTAATTGTCTTTGATTCGTATTTTCTCTAGCATGACTAGCATAATTTACCGACTTGGCCAATTCTGCCACAATTGGTTTTGTCAATCCATTGACGTTGATAATCGTTCTCTCGTATCCTCTAGTTAACTCTAGGGCCTTCTTTAGATCCATGTCTTCACACGACCTCGTGCATTTATTTTGGAAAGCTTCCATACAACTTCCCGCTACCAGTTGTTGGAGTATCTCCTCCTCTAAATCTTTGTATTGACAGTGTGTCGCCAGTTGTCTCAATCTAAGATGGAATTCGTCAATTGTTTCCTCTTGGTTTCTAACAGCTCTTCGAAAAATTTGTCCTTCTGTAAATCTCGATCGCTTCGCAGTGAAATGATCGTTCATGAATTTATAACATTCTTCTAATGTGTCCGAGTCATCATTCTTTTTTAGACTCTTGTAAACCTGATAAGCTTCTTCCCCGATGAAGATTAGGAAGATAGCTTTGGCTTTCGTTGGTTCGGTCTCGATGTTTAGCGTTGACAGATGGAGCTTAAAACGTTCGAGCCATGTCTCCCAACGTTGTCCCATGGTAACATTATCATTCGATATCACCAGTATATCTAAATTGACCACAAGTGATTGTTTGTGCCATTATTTCTGTCTTCTTTACTGCTGTTACTTGTTCAAGCTTGACTCCTTCTACAATTTCTGTTTGATTATCCAACACTTCTTCCACTGCACTCATCAAAATTTATCCTCGTCGCCAGATGTTATGTCGTTATGTTTAATAAAACGAAAAACTTGATTGATAAATAATTTTATTAACAAAATCTAAAGCTTAGAAACGGCCGTCTGGACGGACCAAATAAAGTTAAATAACATGTTTCCAAATAAAGTCTACGAGTTATAAAACAAAAAAGAAAATAATGAACGAGAAGTTTTAGCTCATTCAGTTTCTTTCATTTACATTTATAATCTCGTGTTTCAACTTAATGAAACATTAAGTTTCAAACACACAGCCAAACCTAAAACTTGTTGTTTCATAAGTTTGTATTTTATTCTAAATATAAAGTTATAAATGAAAAAAACCAAAATATAAAGTTAGTAAAATAATTGGGATTGGTAAAACGTGATGTGTGAATGCACGCAACGTGATGCCACGACATCACACCGATAATCAACAAAAACGAAGCACTTAGTAAATACAATCTTACTGACACCTAATTGAAACGATGAACATTAAAAAAGTATCAAAACTCCTCGCTGACCCAAATTGCGAAGTGTCAATAAAATATCGAAACACACACAGAACTGACTTTTGTTTCACAACAAAACCAGCTAAAGCCGAACACTTACAAAGATACTAATGTCTGAAAGATAGTATTGATAGTATTATTTAGCCTTAGCTCTTAGAGTACTGGTTAAGAGATTACGGTATGTGTAAGAATAGAAAAAAATGTTTTTTTCTTACCTTTCCTTACTGTTCCTTACATTATTCGAATGTAAGATTACATAAAATTACGTTATTTGATGTAAGAATATATAAAAATCGGTAAGAACAAAATTTTCACTTTTCATTTTGAAAATCTCAAAAATTTTCGAAAATGTTCAAAAAATCACAAAAAATGGACTTTTTGTGGCCGAAAACGATTTTACAAGTTTTTACGAAGCGGGATGTAATTTTACGTAATCTTACGTAAGCTGACGTAAGCTTACGTAAAATTACATCGGACTTTGTATGTAAGAAGATGTAATCTTACGTAAATTTACGTAAGATTACGTAAAATTACATCATTTGATGTAAGAACCACGTAAAATAAAACCACTGTACATATCCCAATGGCTTGAACACACTGTTTTCAATAAACGATTAAATATGAGTTCATATTTGATTAATTGTGGCTTTTTTTCGGCTCTAAAAAAATTAGTCCTGTTTTGGGGTCAAATCGTGAACATGCTCTTAAGATGCTTTCAAGGAGTTGAGTCGATTTTAAAAATTCGGGAATATATATTCTCAATCATAACAACAAACTCATTATTTGTGGTTGTTGAATGCGAAATCTTTGTTTGACATGATACTTTATTTAATGGTATAATAACAGTTTGATTTATTAGACAAAAAATGAGAAATAAGCATAGAGATTTTTTGCTAAAATCTGAAAGATGAAAAAAAGATCTATCGATTGATATACAGTGTTGCTATGCCACATGGATTTTACCATTTTTTACGTAAAATTACGTAAATTAACATTATTTTACATCAAATGACGTAAAATTACGTAAAATGACAAAAGTAAAATTACATCAATTTACATCATTTTACATCAAATGATGTAAAATTACGTAATTTTACGTAAGTTTATGTAAAAACAAAAAGGGCCAAAAAAAAGCGAGTTTTTGGTACTTTTTAGGGAATTTTTAAAAAAAGCTGATTTTTCGACAAAAAATCATTTCAGAATAATAAAAATGAGAAATTACGTAAATTTACGTAAAAATAGGTAAAAAACGATATTTTTTAATGTAAAATTTGGTAAATTTTGGTAAAAAATGCATATACTGGCCGACTGAATAAAAAAGAATTTTTTTAATTGTAATTTTTATAGTTAAGACTTAAATTGGTATATGATTTATCAACTTCGAAAAGTTGGTACAATTTGATGTTTCCTGATCTAATTATCTATATGAGGATATTAATTTAAAGATCTTTTGTTCCGAATTCATGCCTAATAATTTAACAAGGATTTACTGCCGTTTCAACAGAACAATCTCAGATTTTTTTGATTGTACTTAATACAAAATATTTATTTAGTAATTCATTAAGCACTTCCATCGTTGATCAAAAGTTAGATAAATATGACATGCCACAAATTCCGAATTTCCCATCCCTTATATATGGACTGTTCGGTATTTGTAACATGTCATATTTGTTTTTCTCTATTAATCTGAATTTTTATTACCAGAAATAATTTTTTTTAAATTTGTCAGTTCTGGCGACTGTTGTTGTATATACAGAGTTATGTATAATGGCTTGTAAAACATTTCTATTACGAATTACTTCGGTTACTCAAAATCGATGACATCGCGGCTCTATCGACAGGGATATTCCTTCCTAAATGTCGAATTAAACGCTTTTTAAAATCAAACAAAGGAATAATTCCATTAATTCCCTAGGAATTATTGAACTTAACACTACTAAAAAGATAATTGTGTCAAAAGCAAGATATATTACGGTAGTCTGAAATAGTAAAATAGTTTCTCAACGCTCAGCTTATCATCTTATTTCTTGCCGATAAGTCTATCGAGAGTGATTGTTAATTCCCACTCATCTCCATTAGAGTTATGGTTAATAGGTTTATTATTGTTATTATTCATGATTTTAAAAATATGATATCGAATATGTAATTAACATTTCGTTTCATGTTTATTATTAAAAATTGTTTTTTCTTCAGTCGGCCAGTATATGCATTTTTTTACCAAAATTTACCAAATTTTACATTAAAAAATATCGTTTTTTACCTATTTTTACGTAAATTTACGTAATTTCTCATTTTTATTATTCTGAAATGATTTTTTGTCGAAAAATCAGCTTTTTTTAAAAATTCCCTAAAAAGTACCAAAAACTCGCTTTTTTTTGGCCCTTTTTGTTTTTACATAAACTTACGTAAAATTACGTAATTTTACATCATTTGATGTAAAATGATGTAAATTGATGTAATTTTACTTTTGTCATTTTACGTAATTTTACGTCATTTGATGTAAAATGATGTTAATTTACGTAATTTTACGTAAAAAATGGTAAAATCCATGTGGCATAGCAACACTGTATCTTTCAAGTAATTTTGATCGTTCTGTAACCAGAAAAATAGGGGTAAGTGTAATTGAATTTTCGGATGGGTCTGGGTTTTAGACCTAACCCTAAAAATCAGTGATACTTTTATTAAATTTTGAAGAAAATAAATTGAGAATAACAAAATCAGATTAGTTTAATGGCACTTTTGAAAAATTCAAAAACAAAACATAAGTAATTATTTCTTCTCTAAATCATTATTTGTACCTAGAGATGATGGCGGTGCACTGGCAGGTAATCGGGATACAAAATATTTGGGATGTTTTGTTTTAAACCATCTTTCAAATTCATCAACTGGTATTTCCATTATTTTCTCACGACAAAATTCAATTGCTGATATAACATCAGGTGATATTAACTCCCATATTCTTAACGACTCGAGTACACGAAAGAACGCCATTTCGTTCTGCTTCTTTGCATTAAGCTAAACAAAAAAAATTTAATTAGAAAAAAAATTTCCAATTGGAGCCAAATCAACTAAGTCTCTAACAAAAATTAAACAAGACGCTTTTTGTAAAGTAAGCTTTGACGCTTAGACTACAAAATCATTCAATAGTAAAAACACGATCATTAAGAGCAACAATCATTATTTATATTTATTTAAAAAAAGACTAACCACTTTATCTTTGTCATACTAAAATATGAAATTTTTTGTGTGATTTTGATAAAAATGTAAAAAAAATAAATCCATGTGCGGAATTGTGAGTTTGTGTTTGAGAAATCAAAAAAAAAAGAAAAAAGTATACATACCTTTCCGTAAACTGAGAGTCTATCAAGTAACTTTCCTAACATTACATCGTTTCGATTGTAATAAGTTTCGATTAGAATTTCCAATTCAGTGTACCATTGATAATACTTTGGCTCAGGTGTATTTTTCATATCTTCAAATTTGTAATATTCATAAACACTTTGGTTCATACGTTTCAACATGTTGTGTAGACCACGTTCTTTTAAGTCCATATTGGTGTATTTTAAAGAACATGTTGTAACCCTTTTTCTAGATAAAAGAAGTTTTTTTAAATCATTTTTTAAACGATCGTTTCAAAAATAGCCTTGGTTCGTAAGAGACAAAAAAATATTGTAAAAAAATAAATTTGAAATCTGTCATCACAAGCTTGTTCTCGATGAAAACTATTTTAACTATTTTAAGGGACATTTATGGTACAGATTCTGAAATAGCTCAAAATTTAAAGCAGTAGAAGTACTTTTTGTACTTGTACTACTTAAAGTAAAAAATTTTACTTTAGCATTATTATTTTATGCGCGGAGCTTTAGGGTCAATTGAAAATAATTTTTTATTTGGGTGTATGATTGTGTTATGCACTACTGATGAGTCCAAAAAAAGGACGAAACCGGTCTAGTTGCTACACAGTCAAACCACTATTGATTGTTAAAAAGCACGGTTTCTACGGTTCACAGACAATCTTGTTTTCATGAGAAACCCATGAAATCACTTGGAACTCAATTTACATTGGAAATGTTTGAAAAATACACAAATTTCAATTTCAAAATTATTTTTAAAAAAACTTTGCTGGAAATTTATTGACTCTTCAATATTCGAAAAAAAAATTTGGGAAATTCTTGAAATCTCTTGTAAAAACTTAAATTGCAAAAACTAAAAACTTTATTGCGAGGAACGAACGGGGTGAAAATTAGGGTTGTTAAATGAAGTGATTTCTGATAAAACGATAATTTATGCATAACGTATTTGCTCGAATTTAACGACATAAGTCATTTTGTTAAGTCAATAAAAAATTTCTACGCCAGACTGGTTAAAAAAAGATTTTAACATTTAAGCCACACCCTTCTGAAAGAAATTCTCAATTTAATCAAAATTTTCTAAAACTCTTTTTTTTAGGATGGACATTATTAAATTTTTTTTTTCACACAAGCGGTTTTATTAATTCAATCACTCAATTACAATAAGAAAGAAAGAAAGGGATTGTAATAAAGAAAGATTTTCGAAAAAGTGATTTCTCTTTTAAATGTCCACCTTACTCCTAACGCGGCGCCGTACATAGAAAATATATCCAAATTACCCCCGGGCGATCAAAGCAAAGTAAGATGTTTTGTTTTGAAAATTTAGAAAAAATTCAAAAAATTTTAATAAATCCTCTATGAGCAGGTTTTTTTTTAATGCAAATAGAAAGTCCATTTTATGCACATCAAAATGCGACCTTTTTTCTTTAAATTATGTCGGCAATTATGCAAGGATATGCGGCCTTTTTCCAATTATTGGATTATTTTTTTTTATGCGGCCTTTTTTTTAAACCCTGGTTTTATTTCTGTTTATCATCATACGAAAGAGGAGGGACTTGTAAGGAGCCTCACACTTATATCCTAACATATTTATGTCCCCTTCGAACCTATAACACCAAATTTTGAGAGAACGGTCGGAATCCAATGAAAACAATGATAATTTTGTTCACATAAATCCCTAAAATAGTCCCCAAATTCAGTTGTATCACTAGTTTTGATGATATTAAGGATTTTCAGGATTTACAGGATGATCTTACATATCTATCTTTTTGTTAGACTTTCAAGCAAAAAGGGTCTCGACAAAGCGTAGCCAGAGTTTACCTGATAACAGTATCTAACCAACTCATCAATTATCATAACTCTTAACTTCTAGATGAAATTAAGAAATAAATAAAATTTAAAATTTTTTAGATTAAGACTGCTAGGTTCTTACTTTCTCAAAAGCTTTACTTTTTCAATGAAATTTAGTTTAACAACCTTCTAGTTTAACAACCGTGTCTTATTTATTTGGTCTTTTTAAATAGTTTCTTAAAAATTTTTTGAAATAGAAAAATTTTCAAGTAAATTTCAATTCATTGTGAAATAATCATGTAAATTTCGGCTTTTTTTTCGAAATTCGATTTAAAGAGTTTCAAAATCGTCTATCAAACCAAGTTGTCGATTAGCTTCAAATTCTTTTGGAACTTAGACATTTTTCAATTATTTTACAAATTACTTTAAAATCTCTTCAATTCTCTTATGAATATCTATTGTTTTTTCATCGATCAAGTTATCAAATTGTTCTTTCATTTCTTGTAATTTTTGAAATTTTTTAACACTTGGTTGCTTATTTTGGAATTCAACAACTTTTTCAGTCCTTGATAATAAAAATCATTTAAACCAGACTTGAATGTCAAAGATTTTTTAAGTAAAAAAATACCATAAAGCATGAATCGGACCGGTGGTTGCTTTCAAACTTTTAGAATTTCTTCGTTCATGCGACACTACAGACTTGTTAAAAATTCGTTCCATTTCATCTACATTTCCAATCCTAATCAACTCCATTTCATGATCCTACAATAAAATTCATTAAAACCCCAATCAAGACACAGTTAATATTTTAAACTTACTGGAATGGTTTGATTTGAAACTCCTCCTTTATTTAAATAAGGAATCTCTTTTTTTCTTATTGAACTTTTACGTCTGGCACTAGCAGCGTTCATGGATGCACTGGGTTTATTTTGAGAATTTCCACTTGATTTAACTTGACCCGCTTGATTCGTTAATAAAGCTGAATTTTCATTTATATTATTACTTGGATTATTTACAAACTCTCGATTTGTTGTCATAAAATCGTAATAAGATACTGATTCACGATTACTTTCTAAACGATTGTCAGAATCGGTAGTTTTTTCTTTAACTGATTCGGTTAGATCTAAAATCAAATTTACAATTATTTTTTTGTTTCGTTTGAAAACATAACAAGGGGTTAATTAATTACTCATTAGGGTTAAAGTGATATCGGCAAGGGTAGTTTTTTTAGATGGTTGTTTGTTAAAGTCTTCATCGGCTAATGATGAGTCAAATAATGCGGACATTTCATCGGAATTCTTTTGGGTATCTGAATGGTTTTTTAAAAAGAAGGATTTGTGATCAAATCAAATCAAGTGATTCAAGTGTTAAGTTTTGTTTTTAACTAAAAAATACCTTTAGTTTGTTCAGTCTCATCTTCGTTTATAATCTCAACAATTTGTTGTTCCTCTTGGTTTCCTTGTTCTAACAAAAAAGTAAAATTTTTTATATTTTACTAAAAGCTCAAATCGTTACCATTGGAAAAATTAGTTTGTTTAGGTTTTCTTGAACGAGATTTTTCTAATTCTCTTTTCTTTTGACTTTCAACTTTTTTTTTTTCAAATTTTTTCCAAGCTCTTTCAACTTCAGCCAAATTGTTTAAAGCTTTTTCGGTCATTTTTTCTCCACCTAAATCTCTAACAACCCAAACAAAAACATTCAATTCGAATTCGAGAAAAAAAAATTTAATCAATACTTACTTAACAGAAAAACATGTGCTCAAAGGCCCAATTACATTAGGCGGCTCTACATTAATAGACTCCAATAGCCATAGAAGAACACAGAGTTGACGTGTTAGAGCTGGTCTTTAAAATCAAATTTTAGATTATATCGTTGGAATTTGACAATTTCAAAGCTCTTACTTGTCCATTAAATAGCCTTCATCTTTTGAAAAAAGTGATGAATACAACGGAGTGTAGGGTTTTGTTTCATCTTTATGTTTTTTTAGTGATGATTTTTGATTACGATAAGTGCTCATCATTGAAGTACTTTTTTGTGTTAAAGAAAAAATTATTAGTTGGTCGAAAAAATAATTTATATAACATCTATTAAGATTTAATGGTTATCTTCTAGTCTAGGATCATTTCACTAAGAATTCAGAAAATTTAAGTCACGAAAAGAGGTTTCAAATAAGAAAAGCTTTTTCCGCTGCCAATAATTGAACAATAACAATATTGTACGTTTATTTTTCGAAGTTTTGAATGACCAGGGTTGTATTTTAACGGGATTCCTACTAAAATATGGAATAGGTACTGAACGGACATAAATTTTCGAAACTGATCTTTCTATGCAATTTAAAATATTCCGCATTTTAGTTTTGAAGAATTCAAAATTTTTTTAAAAAAACATTCCGTATACCGTAATATAGGAGGCGTTCCGTAAAAAAAATTCCGAATTAAAGTAACTCCCGTTATATGAATTCCGTATTTTAGGGTCTAATTAAGACTATTTTTTATTGTTATTTTTATATTCATCAATATAATAAAAGCCTCAATAGTAATCAATATTCGATCCCAAATTTGTTCCCTATGACGATTAGGGTGACCCTTAACTCTTCACAGCCAAGTGTGGAAAAAAATTTTTTTTTACACCATACAACGGTTAGGTATTGGTAATTTTCTCATCATAATTTTTTGTTCAAATTTTAACAGAAACTGGTTGGCCTTTTGCTGGACGAAAAAGAGGTAGTCCGTTACTATTCTAGGGGTTTTCTATATTTGGACGAGTCTGTTTACAGAACCGAAGGTCTCTCAAGCTCTCAGGTACAAATTTGAAAAAGAAAATCTGGAATATAAAAGCTATTTATCGAAATCAAAGTCAAATCGGATAATTTAATTCGGGTGAGTATTTTTGTCGGGCTATTTTCATCCGAATAAACGAGAGTCGACTGTAACTAGTTGTATCCTAGTACTGTACTGTAAATTAGATATTTTTTAAGACTAAGATCGAACCAAAGAAATTTTATAAACTTTTAATTTAATCGAAATTATAGCCATTTTCAAGTTAATAGAAGCGATTATTTAAACGAGCCGATTTACAAAAAAAAATCAAGTTATTAAAATCGGCGTCGAAAAAAAATCCAAGAGAGTTTAAGAAACATGCAAAAACGATTATTAAAATTAGCTTTTAAAAAAAATAAAGAAAAACATGCTTAAATTATAAATTGCTACGATTAAATTTATAATAAGCATTAGGCTTAGACAATTTGAAATTTAATACCTTTTATTCACCGGGACTGTAAATGGCCTAGTTTTTTTACGACTGTTTTTTTTTTAAAAAATAAAAAAAGTGTTTGTTTTTAAAGCAAAAAGTGATTTAAACTAAATAAAAGTGTTTTTGTTGACTTACTATGGATTATTATTTGCTGGATATGTTTGAGGACGATTCGATATATTTGATTCGTTCGTATCATCACGCACAAATGTTCGTAATTTAGGAACTTTATCATAATTATTTAAAGCCGAGTTGTTATTTTCTGAATTGTAAGGGGTTTGTAAATTGGACCGATTATTGGCCACTGAGTTATGACCTGAATCGGGTTCATTTGGTGTGTTAAAGTTACGATTTTGTTGTTCATTATAAGAATCAATAATTTCCTCTTCACTATCTTGTTCGTATTCTTCGTCCGAGTCTTGCATTGGTCGTATACTCATTTGTACCGTTTTTGAGTCTGATTGCGCCTTTTTATGCTGAAAACAATTAGAAATTTCATATCTAGTCCAAAATTTTTAAAAATATTTTACTCGTTTATCTTCTTCATCTTTTAATAAATCAAATAAACTGTGACCAAGCTTGACACGATGAATAAAATACCTTAAAGGGAATAAAAGTTAATAACTTTATTAATGGATTTACCTTAAAAATTTTGAAAAGGTTTCAGCAATTTAATTTTTATAGGTGCTCAAACAGCGTTTTTTGATGTAATTAAAATAAAGAAAATTATAAAGTGTCTAGGTTTTACTATTTTGAATGCTTTAATTGACTACTCAATTTTTTTTTTGGGCTTCTCCTTAAGACCCTGAAAATAACCTTTAATAAACCATTTATTGGAAGATTCAAAAAACTGTTTATCTTATTTTAAACGAGACCTGTAAATAATGGAACCCTTAGGACCGTAAAAATCAAATATTTAATGCTCGGTACACACCCAAGACCATTCGAGTTTAGAAATTCGATTGCTCCGTCGAATATTAGTTGTCTTTATCTGTCTTAGCGACTATAAATTAAAGCCTTGACAAACAAAAATATTCTTGTGCATGCGCTAAAACATGTTAACAAAACTTAATTTCTCAAGAGTAAAAAAAATTCCTATAAACGACTTGAAGCATGCTTTTGGGATCATCTCTACTTTTAAAATTTTCTAAGCCACGCATACCCTGATTATACTAACACATTTACTGAACATTATCAAATTTTTTCGGAAGTGTAAAATCCTTTTTTATTTACAGTGAACAAAACTAACAAATAAAATAAAACTTTAAATTATTAAAGCCTCAAATAATTTCAAAAATCTAAAACAAATAGAAACATTTCCTTTTCAAAAAATCGATTATTGTAATGAAAACATCCAAATTGATTACTTTGTTCTATTGACTTCGTCCTGAATACTGTACAATTCTTTATTCCGTTTGAATGTACGAAAAGCAAAGTATTGTTGAGACTTAACAAACATAAAAATTTTAAATTTTATACAACTTCCAAAAGTGATTAAAAAAAAATACCGCTGATTTATGTCGATTTTCTTGTATTTTATTAATATTTGAATTTATAGAATTTTGACTTTCATTATTAATATTTTCTTTATTCTCTACTTGATATTGACCAAGTCCGTGTAAAACAGCGGCTTTATAGTCGAGTAATAGAGGTTCACCGATTACTTTATATGGTACATTACTCGGAGTTTTAAATCCCATTGAGGCCATTTGATCTCGTCGACGAGAATAATTATCTTTGCGTACATCTTCTCGACGAGGTAACGTTGCATTATACACATTAAAGCTTCTTGCTTGAATTTTAACTCCTTTATGCGAAGGAAACGGAAGAGGTACAGGTTTTATAAACAATCTCGGATCTGTTATATCATTACGTATCATTTTTTTTTATGATCCTCATAAATCAAACCCTCATCTAAAATCAGAAAATAATAAAAAAAAAGAATTAAAATTTAAAAAAAACTCTTTAGCAAATAAATTGGTGTTTTTTGAGAGTCTCTCTCTCTCTCACTTGCTCGCTCTCTTCTATAAATCCTTGTTGCTATGGTTAATAAGAGAAAATAAAACGAATAGCAAGTTTTTTTTCTTTATGAAAAAAAACAAACAGAAAAATTTTTTTTTTTTGATTTTTGTTATTTAAATTGTTTTGTTCTTGTGTGCTTAGTTCCCGTAAAATGATTTTTCATTCTTTTGTCAAAAATCTAATGCGTCTAAGTTAAACAATCAATCAATTTTTTTGAATTTTTTTGCGTGATCATACATGGACCCTAAATAAAAACATGAGTTCTAGGCCACATTTTGACAAAATTTAGAAAAATAAATAAATAAAAAACTTGTGTTAATTGAATTTTAATTTCAAGTGGTTTTTATAACTTTTTTAATTGTAAAGCAGTCGTTGAAACTTTCGGATGAATATAATAAAACAAAGCTTTTTACCACATTTCATGTCATGTTTTAATGGATTTCTCTTGAGTTTAAACTTAATAAATTAATTCTGAAGTATTTAAATTTTGGACAGAATAATAATTAGCTTGTTTATTTAACCTTGTTTCATTTGATGTGAGGCTGAAAATTTTTTGAATCATGGTCCTTGTCAACTGTCTATATCGAATATTTGATTACCTTTTCTTCTAAAATTTATTTTTTGAAAGCTCTTAGTTAGTTAAACCTGGAAAAAAAACAGATCTACCGATTTTAGCTCAAAATTGGTTTAACATTTCAGTGAATTGTGTCCTTATACCGAACAATTTACCGTAAATCCTCGATTAAAAATATTTTTTTATGTTGTTCCATGGAATAAAAATAATTCCATTAAAATAATTAGACCAAAAACGAATTTATACCTCGGGTAAATAACGGTGGCATAGGTAAAAAAACATCTGAGCTTTACATGATCCGAGCTGAGACCACTTTCCAAAAGGTTGAACCAGAAGTTCAGTGATAAAAACGAGCTGAAAATCCTCGACAGATAAAAGAGGTATTAATTAAAAATAATTTAAAGATCTACTGTTGTGGTCATTCACGTGTTCCTCGTGTGAACTTTCATGAACTAACGATTTGGAAAAGCAACCTTTGATTCACTAGAATCAAATGAAAGCGAGTTTTACAAGCTTTAACTAGAGCTTTTTAGCTTTCTGTTGATACCCATACATCAATGGAAGCTTTTCTAAATCGTTAGTGGTTTCTAAATCTGTCGAGGATTTTCAGCTCGTTTTTATCACTGAACTTCTGGTTCAACGTTTTGGAAATTGGTCTCAGCTCGGATCATGTAAAGCTCAGATGCTTTTTTACACATGCCACAGTGAATGGCCACAACATACAAACTTTAAGCAAAAAAACTTAAAAATTTGCCAAAACAGCAATGTAAAAAGTGACTTAATTCAGCGACTTATTCCTTTTTCGAGTTTAGCGAGCTGCAAGTTTCTAGCATCATATTGGCAAATTCAACTTTGGTAAAAATGTACAGGAGCATTTCTAAGGTACTCCTTAGACGCATTTTTCTAAAATGCGTTAACAGAATGAGAAGACCGATGGCTGGTACTGTAAAAATCGAACCAATGAGACTTGACATTTACATAATCATTAAGCTGTATACGATCTCAAAGATTAGACCACTGAAATATTTAATTTAGGGCTTTTTATTGACTTCTTAAAATTCACAATTAAAATTATTTTAATTGTTTAAAATTTTATTACGCTTTAAATCTTTATTACTCCAAGATATGCCTCTAAACTAAAAAAAATTTGGATTTTTTTATCGAAGGCAAACGAATGCACACAAATAGCGAAACAAGCTTTTTTTTTCTTCTGAACAAAAATAATCACCCGTGAGCTTTTTTGGTTTAAAAAAGTGAAATTTTTGTTATTCAGTTATTGAAAAATAAATTAATTTGTACACTTCAAGGTGTGTTTTTTAAAATTTTTATTTTGTTAATGGGCAAATGAAAGCGAACAAATCGAATGCCCTCTAGGAATTTTTGCTTTCTTCAATATGTAATCACAAAATAATTAACAAATAGTTATTTGATCTTTTTTTTTAGTCTATTCGATTTATTTGAGTGAGACTATAAAAGCAATTTTATTCAAAAACGTTGTTAACAACCGTAAGTCTCATAATATTTAATACCAAGTTATTTTTTTTTAAGTGCAAAATTAATAATAAAATATTTATATATAAAAGTAACTCATAGTTCTTTTATAAATACTTGACGACCAATATGAGCAAATATTGTCTTGTTTTAAAGCAAAATTTCAAATAAAATTTTCAAGTTGTAATTATTATGGATTAATTTTCTCTCTCTCTCTTCGAGATCCTTAGTATTTTGAAGTTAATTGAAAAAAAAGTTTATGTAATTTGCCAACAGGATGTTGCTATTGTATTCATTTATAAAAATTTTTAAATTGTTAGAATCAAGGTTAATTTACTTTATTGCTTAAAAAAAAATGCTTTAAGGTTAGTTTTAATTAATAAAGTAGTACGTTGTAGACGTATGTGTAAGTCATGTGTAAGTAACATACTGAGGCAAAGAAATCAGTGTTTTCCGGAGCTACGATCCATATATAGTAGTAAGTTTCGAGTTTCCTAAAGGACAATTTTTTAGGTTGAATGGTTTAAAAATCAACTTGAGGAAGTGACGTCTCAAATCAGATCAGTTTCGTATAGCTCAACATTGAAGACTTTAGCCCGAATCCTTTAAATTTTAATCATATTTTGACGTTGCAATTTAAAATGCGTCATAAGGATTCGAACCTGCACTCTCAATCTCAGTCTTTGTTTGCCTCGTTTTCCTCTATGAATTTCGATACGTCACTTACATGCTTCTTCTATTATTATTAATAAAATTTTACAACTTAATTCAACTGAATGGTCAACTGAATTGAACCTGTCTAAGTGTAAAGTAATGTACCTAGGTAAAAGAAAAGAAACATACGAAATGGTAAACTCGAGAGTCAATCATGTTCTGAGTGAATCATGTCAAGAAAGAGATCTTGGAGTCTTGGTTTCTAATGATATGAAATGGAATAAACAATGTTCTCTTGCGGCTGCAAAGGCAAATAGAGTGCTGGGTCAAATAAAAAACTCTTTTAGATATGTCAAGAGACACTAAAGCCTTTGTACACAGCCCTAGTGAGGCCACATTTGGAAAACGCGGTAAGTACGTGGTGTCCACGAAAAGTACAAAGAAGAGCAACCAAGTTAGTCAAGTCGATAAAGACCAAACCGTATGAGCTACGTCTTCACGAACTCAATTTGATTAGCCTAGAAGACAGACGTCTAAGAGGTGATCTAGTACAAATTTACAAAATAGTTAATGGTCTTGAAGAAATAAATTTGATAAATGGTATTAATTACGCTAAAAAAACTACAATCAATCTGAGAAGAACGCACAACATACGATTAGATTAATAAGAAAGGGTCATACCGCTACAATTTTCTATCAAATCGAGTAACTTCAGTATGGAATGGTTTAACTGTAAACGCGGTGTGAGCGACTTCGACAAATAGTTTCAAGGGCTTCATTGATGAAGAAGTATTTGGAATGTCACGAAGCAATTACTGCCGAAGCCTTAAAAAGGCTAAAGTACGTTGGTATAGACTTTGTCTATACCGCAGTGTAAACTAACTAACTAGCTAACTAACTTTAATGGTACATTTTTTTATAAAGACAAACCGAGACTCCTCTATAGACATCGTAAGAGGTCAAGAATTTTGCCAAATAACTGAAATTATGGACACAGTACAGGTCAAGAACCGTAAAGATCAGTCAGAATCTAATATTGAAACTTTTCAAAGTATGAAAATATTACCAAAGGAAAGCTAAAACCTAAAAAGCTGAATCATTTTTTACAGGTAAAAGCTCAAAGCGGTAGCCATCGATAATTTAATTTTGAAATATCGAGCTAGTATCCTGTACTACCTAATAACCTATTTAAATACAAAAATTAAATTTCATGAAACCTAAAACTTTAGAAGCTTTAATCGCATTAGCGAAGGAACGATTGAAAAAATGTATTTTCTAGGACTCCGCCAAAACAAAAAACAAAAAACATACCTATGGAGATGTTTTCTAAAATAATGAATAACAGTAAGAGACAATTTTGCATGGATCTCCATGACTTTTTTTTCAATAAGGTTTTGTCGATGGAGAACTGATTTGAAAAAATAAGTTTAACCCCAATAAAATCAAGCGTGGAATTGAACTTTTCAGCGTTCAGAAGGAGTTATTTTGGACATAAATTACTTTAGTCAACATTCGCCAAACCAGCAATTGAGCTACCTAATTTATGATTGATTAATATACACTATTGGATGATCTAATGAATCAGATTTGTGGCCAAGTGAAAATCATAATTACTCTATTTAGCCTCTTGAGCCATCCTTAAAATAAAAATAAATCTTTGTCACCTATCCTATAAAACCATGTAAGAATTAAAATCATATTTATTTTTGACATCTTTGAAACTAAACTTAAAAAAAACATTCCTTGACAAAATGTCTATCCTAAAAAATTCCAAACCTCATTTTAGTTATTTAAATGAAAAAAAAAATGACTTGAGAGAATAATTGTTATAAAAAAATGAAAATACTTTTTCTAATTTTAGCTTTATTTGTTCTTGTCTCGGACAGTCGATTACTAAAGAGACGAGCTTTTGCTGTTATAAATGGGAACTACGACGGAAAACATATAACAGGACACGTACTCTTTCGACAACAAGTAAGAACTAAATTATCTCTTAAGATTTTACATAAACTAAATTTTTTTTTTTCAAGAGTCCATGCCGACTTGAAATATTAGTCCATATTACAGGAATACCGCCTAAACTAGGTCCACGTTTAGGATTTCATGTACATAAAAATGGAATCGTAAATCCTAGCGATAATTCAACAATTAGTTGTGAATCAAGTGGACATCATTACAATCCGTTTCATTATCCACACGGGAATATATCATCATTTTATAGACATATGGGAGATTATGGAAACCTTATGGTTCAAAATGGAACTATTAAAGTAAAATTTTATGACAAAGTGAGCGCTATTTATGGACCGTTTAGCATTATTGGTAGAACAGTTGTTTTACACGAGAAAGAAGATGATTTAGGATTGCAGCCAGATCATCGAAGTAAAATTGATGGTAATTCAGGACCACCAATAGCTTGTGGCGTGATTGGCATTTGGTCCTAAAAATATTTTTAGAATTTTTTTTTGAAATAAACTTTTAAAAAAAAAATTGTTTCATTCCCAAAATCAGACCATTTGATTCTAAAAATTAATGAACTAATTACAAATAAGAGGCTAAAATTAAACTTTCCAAGGACATTCAATGCATGATTTATTTCATCATATAAATTCAATCGAAATTTATAACCAGATTGAAAAACAAAATAAAAATGGATAATCTTAGTTTTATCAAATTGTTCTCATTATTTTTAGTCTTGTTGATTAAGAATTCAAGTGCTTGTAGAACTAATAGCCCGGAAAATGAGGTAACTAATAGGACAGCCATAATTATTTTAGAGATTATTTTAAAAGTCTTTCATAGATCGACGCTGAGATCAAAAAAGCTATAGCTGTAATGAAAGGTGTTTCTGGGAATAATACAGTACAAGGAACAATAACTTTCGAAAAATTGGTAGGTTAAAAAAATTACTTTAAATAGAGACTCTGAAATGATTTTGAGCTTGAGCATCATTTTTTTTAAAGTCCAACGACTTGTTAGAAATAAGTGTAAATTTAACCGGGCTTCCAAAAAATTTGGGCACCAAACACGGCCTTCATGTGCATCAAAATGGAATCTCAGATCTCACCGAAGATCCAGCGACAAGTAATTTAAAATCCTCTTTTGCTCATCTGTTTGATTTTTAATTAGATTAAAATTGATAGAATGTAGTACAGCTGGTCCACACTTTAACCCTTTTAACTCAACACACGGTGATATAAAATCCGCTACAAGACACGTAGGAGATTATGGTAATGTTAACAGTGATGGAAACGGAAATATAATATTAAAATTTACAGATAATGTCAGTAAGTTGACTGGACCCTTAGGAGTATTGGGACGTGCCATTGTTTTACACGAAAAAGAAGATGATTTAGGTTTAGAAAATAATGTTGGTAGTAAAACATTTGGTAATTCTGGTCCTAGATTGGCATGTGGAGTCATTGGAGTAGCCAATTGAAAATGTTTAACATTTTTTTATTTGTAAATTTTTTTTTATGAAAGAACATTTTTAAAATGAATACAAAATTTTAGAAAAAAAATTAGTTTATTATCTGAATCCCGGTTGTTTCGGTATTTTGACGACGCTTTTTGAGTATTTCTCTTAAATTATCTAGCTCTTTCATTTTTTGATCGCGCAGTATATCAACACTAGTCTCTTCAAATTGAGGATCACGGCCATAATCTTCGAGTAAAGTTGGATCTTTTTTGGATTCTTCTTGTGGAAAGTTTTTACAAAATAAATGTTTCCATAAGTCCAACAATGTCCTTAAATATTACAATAAAATAAAAATTGAATTTTCTGAATTTATAAGTGAGACTTACTTATGATTTGGGTCATTCAATTCCGATGATGACAATGGAGGCAATCCGATTGTCTCAAAAGTATCGGCTCCAAATGTTATAAAAATTGGTTTATTTGACTCAATTTTTGCTTGCCTATAAAATAAAGAGTCAAAATTTTCGATCAAGTCTAAGGATGACTTAAAATTACTTGGTTATGGAGCCATCAAGAAGAAAATTATTCATGACAGTTTTTAAACGAGAAGCAGTAGTCTCATTTCTGTTACTAGAAAACTGAAAAGGAAAAAGACGATTAGTTTTTAATATCGATGGTAAGATGGTGTAAAATTACAATTAGAGTTGCACCGAAAAAGTGAGCTACGAACCGTAAAGTTTTGGATATAATTTTTTGTTTTTCGGGTTCATATTTTTCAAAAATGTCGTATTTAGTAGCAACAATCACAGTTGGTATAGCTAAAGGATCTAATTTTGATTCATCTGGATTTCCAGCAAGTCTTTCATGAATCGATTTTTTTAAACGATCTTTAACTAATGGATTTTGTTTGCTCGCTTCTTTGACACATTCTTTAATGCGAGCTTTAAGGTATGTTATAACTGCCTCTAGAGTTATCCATAACTCGCTTAACTTTGATAAGTCAACAACAATAGCCACGCTTGTGTTCCTAGTAAGGGTGAGAGTTAAAAAAAATGTTTTTATACATAAGCTAGATAAATTCTTACAAAATGTTTTCAGGATTGACAACTACATCAATAAGTTTAAGCAAGAATGTTCCTTCACCAAGTTCATAAATGTGACCAACATTTTTCAACTTTTGAAAAAAATGAATATTTTAATTTTTCCTAAAAACAGGATAAGTAAAATGTTACCACTGAGCTTCCACTTTTGGCTTTACGACAAAACGTGTATTCCAAAGCTATTGTTGGTTTAGGTGTTTCGTTAGAACTTTATGATGATATCTAACATTATTTTATTTTGAAGGTTTAAAGTGTATAAATTTAATTACCGGTCAGTGTAATTCAAGATGATCGATGATTTTCCCTTTTTAAAAAGTTCAAAGACTAGGTTTTTCAATGATTTAAATGAAACTTACAGCTTCTCTGCTTCCAACAAAAATGAGATTTTTTTCTTCTAATTGGTCAATTTTTTCAGAGTTTTCTTTCTCTTTTACTTTTTCAAGAGCTAAGTCCCATAACAGAATACCTCTTGAAACAAACAGAATTAACCTTTAACTACACAAAAAAGTAATAGGTTAAAAAATTTACGTCGGTTGGTTAAAATCAATTTTGGACGTTTTTGGTTCATCTGCTTCGTCTCTATCTTGTTTATCTCGGGCCATCTCAATTATTAATTTTTGTATTCTGGTAGAAAAAAGGATTAATTATTCGAATTTAAAAGAATTTCAATTTTCGATATGTATTAGAATGAAAAAATTTGAAATTTTTAACCTTGATTCAAAATTTTGGTTGCTAGGTGATTTTAAATTGTTTAATAAAGAGTGCAAAGCGATTGTCTTTATTGACCTTTTTGATTTTATTTTTTTTGATTAAAAAAAATGAAAATTGAATACCTTCAATGATAATTTATCTCAATCTTATGAACTTCTATTTTATGAATTTTCGATTTTTTGAAGTGAAAGACAGGCTAAATCTTGTGCACTGGGTAAGTTTTTAACATGTAATAGTAATTCGAAATTATGAAGTGTGAAAATCTACTATAATAATGATAATTTCTTAGAGGAAAAGTGAGAAAATAGTCTTACTTAATAACAAAAAATGTCGTAAAGCTTACTGTTTACCGTATTTCCGTGCTTAAGAATGCGTGCATTAATACCCAAAGAAACGTGTGTTGTGCATGCAGAGACATAGACTTCAGCCATGTTTAAAAAAAATATTTTTAAGTCCGACGCATATGAGCCGGAACTTTGGGTTTTAACAAGGCGTTAAAACATGAAAATTAAATTCGAATGATGGGTTTATAGTCAAAAATCTTAGACTGGTGCAACATTAAAACTTGGAAATAAAAATTAGAATAAATTAATAATTTCTCTCTTTTCGGGTATTAGAGCTGCTGCAAAACTTGAAATAAATGAAAGTTATTTTTAAATTAAAAAATTTTTTTTTTTGATTTTTCCTGGTTATTGGTGCAGCTTTTCAATTCGGTTCTTGAATTAAAAAACACAAAAAATAATATCAATTTGTTTGAAAAGGTAGAATTCAGATTTTTTTTTGATTTTTAAACTGCAATTCCTTACTTTTCGGACCTAACAAAAATATATATATGTTGTTTGTATTAATTTCGCAAAGTAAATAGCCAACAATATCACTTAACTTTACAGACATCCAACAAGTCATTGATTCATAAAAAAGTAAAGAATCTGAATTCTACCTTTTCAAATGTCAGCTTGCACATAATCCTTATGGTAGAAATTCATTTTAAAATTTTGATTGAAAAATAAACAAATTGATATTATTTTTTGATAATAAACAAATTGACATAAGTGTTAAACACAGTAAGAAAAAAAATGTTACGTTATAAAAATAAAATGTGTTAAAAGTTAAAACGAAAATGTTAGAGAAGTGTTGGGCAAATGTTGTGGTCTAAAAGGGAAGTTAAGGACTAAAAGAGTTGCTTTATGTAAAGGTCAGTAGATAAAAAATAATCTTTACATAAGACAGGGTTTTAATGATTTTGGAGGAGATTCCATGGACCCAGAACTTGAAACTAAAATCCGGATACGGAACCATTAAATCCAGAACGCCTCGTCCTCAAAAAGTCCCATAAAGATACAAAGATACAACGATATTTTTAAACTTATGTGAACGTGACTTGTGCATTTTTAAACCACGCTCACTTTTAAAAAAGCGGTCAAATAAATCACATCTGATTCGATTACGTTTACCACAGATAACTTTTTCGACCTCGGCTGTTGTTTGGTCATAAGTTGGCTTTAATTTAGCCTTATCCTCGGTTAAAGAGACTTTGTGTACTTTCTAATAAAAAGCTTGTTAAAATCTTACAGTTTTTTTGTTTGGTTCCAAATAAAATTAATTGAAAGCAAATTTACGTGCCTCAGCTTGAATTCAAACGGTCTCGTCTCAAAAAATCCCGTTTGGACATTATCCTTAACTTCATTTATAACATCTTTAAGTTCAGGTTCATACAAATGACCTCGTTTTTTTTCCCTGTTTTAGTATTTTTTCACTTGTTACGTCTAAGTTCCGAGTTTTAGATATTAGAATTCGGGTTCCGGATTTTAGTCGATCCTTTTTTACAAAAATTTCGTTCCGTGTTTTTACGTTTTGGCACCGGGTTTTAGGGACAACCTAAATATCCTTTTTTTTGAGCGCATATTTTTAGCTACACTAAAATGGCGCATATTTTGGTGAGCCCTGGTCACCATTAGGGTGATAAAGCGCTAGCAATAAAAATAATTCGGTTTGAATACTGGTCAAATTTTGCAACCGGTTCGGCTGAAAAGCGATTTTAGGCAGATTTTAGAGATACGGTTAATAAAAGCCCTACAAAATAAAGATCCTTTTTTTCCCAATTAAAATATATTAAAAATTATAATTTCTTAATTAAAAAATTGCATAAATACTGAAATTGAGTACAAAAATATAGATCAAAAATAGTCTCAATAGATTAATAGTAAAAAACCTATACATTTTCATTCAACATGTGAAAAGCTGCACCCAATGCCCAACTTATTTCCATTCCATTTACATGGTTACTAACAAATATTTCTTTATCATCTGGAAGTCCATAACCATTAGATAAAATAGCATGAATAAATGTTAAATCCATACACAAAAAAACGTAATCTTTGTCTTTGTTATCTACATTTTTATTCTCATCGGAGTGTGGTACATCACAAACTTTCAAAAACAAAATTTCAAAAAAAAAATTCTCTTTGCAAAAAAAACAAACTTTAATGGTCTTACTTGATTTTGCTTTTAGCTTGATTTTTTCAACATTTACTTTTCCACCTTTTGCGTCTTGAAACACTCTGGCACTGTTCAAACGATCATAATAAAACGAAAATGCAAAAATATTTTTTTGTTTTAAATCACTTGGTGCATCAAATTTATTCTCAAATGTTTTTAAAACATTTTTATAACAATTATCGTACGAAATAGTTTCATTTGAACCTGATATTGTGTAATCAATACCTTGTTGTGACCATTTTATTTTATCACTAGTCCTTATACAACTACTAAAAAGTTCGCTTTGAGTTTTATTTTTTTGAATTTCATTAAGAGTATCTTTTTGTAAAATATTTAATCTAGCTGACATTAGACCAAAACCAAGAAAGCTTTTAGCGTATATTTTATAATCAGCTCGATCGATTTGTACATTAACTAAATTTTTTGAATCCGATACCGTTTCGGAAGGAACAAATGTAACCTGAGTTGACCCACCACCCATGTCTAATGAACATATCTTTGTTTCAATAGATTTACTAAAACTATCTTTTAAAAAAAAAATCTTTCAGGTTTGTTTGTTAATTTTTAGATATCTTACTTACTTAAAGCATAGTTAAGAGTAAGCCATGAATAAATACCCTCGTACTTTCCGTCAAGTATGCTTACATCATCATCGCTTTTAATCTTGAAAGGATACTTTAGGAACAATTGTCGTATCTTAAAAATTTTAAAATGAAGAAAGTTTGGAAGTGTTTAAACTTATCAAAAGTTACATTATGCAAAATTTTGTTCGCAATTTCATCTGAGATCAGTCTAAGTCCAGCAGTAGCTTTAAGAGACAAACGAGTAAGATGATGATAAGTAGACGGTATAACATCAAGAGCTCGTTTTAAAAGTGGTTCAATTGAATCAGCCGCCTTAAATTTTGTATATAAAGTAAATTTTAAAATAATAGTTTACAGTAATTTTACAAGTTCAGGGCTTTTGTGATAAGAAGAAAGACCAGGTTTTATTTTGACTAGGAGCTCTTCATTAATGAGTTCAATGTCAAACTTTTTATCTTAAGTTAAAACATTAGATTTATTAGTTATGAAGTAATTTGAAGTGTTGGTACCTTCTGAGTCATCGTGATTCAATTTGAAAACATGTAAACGACTACCCGTGCTACCAGCATCAATTACAATAGAATAAACAGTGTTTGTTTTTAAAAGTTTTTGATGTAGATGTATCCTATATAACCATAAAACCATAACAAAAAAAGCTACTAATACTAATAACAATTTACTATTCCGGTTTAAAAACCTAGCATACATGTCTTGCTGCATTTGAAGTAGACGTTGAATTATTAAAAATATTTTCGAAAAATTAAATATTTTTTAAAAAATTATACATGTCGCTTTATCTTTTGTTAATCAAAATAAAATTAGGGGTTTTGGAATTTGTATGCATGACTTTCATATAAAACTTAACATTGAATTTGTCTCGCTTTGCTCCAGTATTTACAATTTACAAGCGTATGTAAATATGACAACTTAAACTAAGTAAATAAAAACAAAATAAAGCGTAATTTTTCCGTCTAGGTTCTTCAAAATAGACTTGGAAAGTTGTTGTTAAAGTTTAGAATGTAGTGCAGTAAAAAAGAACAAAAAAATTTCTAAAATTTTAAAATTTTTTTTAAAATTACAGTTTTCTTTCGTTGTATTATATGCTGATATCGAAATCAAAATCGAATGAAGGCTAAAGCATGGTTACAGCGATATTTTTCTCGTTCTAAATTGAAAAAAAACTCATACCGTAAAGCTTTGCCTACTTCTATTTGAACAACCCTAAAATCGAGACATGTTCTATTTGGGATTAATCCTATCAAAACCATGATTAGAAAAAAAACTAATTCAAAGTAAAAATCAAAAAAAAACTTACCTCTTTAATCAAAACGACAAGTCGCCCTCCCATTTTCACATACGGGATTGGGACCGGCCACGGCATGGTTACGACTATGCTACTGCCATTCACCTCAGTGACTGTGGGACGTTCATCAGAAACAGCGCCACTTATCCGAGCCGAAGCTGCTAACTCTGGAACCATAAACCAAGCGTATTTTACATTAAGTAGAATACTTAACTTTGTTACTAGAGCTACACCTATGCTAAATGGGTCTGCTGTAAAACAAGTTCTTGCGCCCGTTCCCAGGCTCCTATACGTCAAAGCCAGCGGCACTTCAATACGGCAAGATTCGAACGCGATCCATAGATCCACGTGGCCGTAATACAGCACATTTAGAATGGTGTTAGTATGACAGCAACATCGCCGCCCTCCCATTTTCACATCTAGGCTTGGGACTGGCCACAGCATGGTTACGGCGATATTTTTTTCTTTCTAAAATTCGGCTTACCTTACAAAACTAATTTAACAAAATAAATTTGCTTTAGTTCAAGTGACTAATAGATCGTCGAATAATCTAGAAAATATACTTAAATATCATTAAGAAATTTTGATAATAATAATTGATATCTCTCTACAGTTTTAAATATTATGATTTATCTAATAAAATATAAAAATAAAAGCTATCTATCATTGCAGATTAACCATAAAGAATTTGTAATCGATAGGTGTTGATTTGATTTCTTTCCTATATACTATATACTCGAAAAATACTCAAAAGATTTTTCATAGTATTTTTGACAAATTTTTTTTGGATCCTCAATCGCAAAACTCAAAATAATATTTTGACCACAAATGTGTTAAGCACAAAATTTTGATTAAAATAAAAAAAGTTAAAAACGTTAAATTTTTTCAACCAAAAGTTAGGTTTCATATTAAGTCATTGCTTTGGAGTATTTTCAGGGTTTTGATGTTGACATACTTTTTTTATTAATTGATTTAAGACACCATTTTTAGAGAGATTGAAATTTAGTGATGAAAAGTTTTAGAATGTGTGTATTATTAACAAGACTCCCCTTGCTAATCTCTCATTTAGATGATTTTTGTAACTAAAAACTGTTGTCGTTATAAAATTTATTATCTGATTATCAGAAAAATATATACAAAAATATTTTATTGATTGTTGATAGTTTTAAAATCTTTTTTTTTTAATCGATTGTAACTTCTTGTTGTTTAGCTCGTTTATTATCACTTGAAGATTCAGTTAATGGTGAACTCAAACCCAATTCTTTTCTAAGTCGAACCGATATGTTTTTATTCAAATATTGTGATATTAAATCGAATGCGTCTTGTTTTGATTTGTTTACGTTTTCTCCATTTTGTTTCTTCTTATTCTCTTCTGTTGAGTTTGATGACTCGATTAATTTTGTCAATTTTTCAATTTTTATTTTCAACCACTCATTACATTTAGAACTATTGAATGTTATTTCAAATTTTGAATCATCAATTGTGACATCAAAAATTGATTTTAGATCTGGTAATTTAAGCTTTTCCAAGTATGGCCTACTTTCTGATTTTGTCTCGGTCAAATAATCGAATAATTTTGACTTGAAATTGTCAACCGAATCGAACTCGAATTGATCACAATTTGTCAAAAAGTCAATTATAAAATAACTAACATTAAATTTTGATAGGAAATAAATTTGGCTATCAGTTTGAGCATAGTTATCTATGAACACACATGAAGTTTCTTGTGTGTAGTTTATTAATTCGTAAACGATTAAATCCTCTTGAGTTTCGTGTACAAAAAAAGGAACTTGACAATTTTCTTTTGGGTGTTTTAAATTTAAAATTCCAAAGTTTTTTGTGTCCGCGACATTTACAATTTGAGTTTGATTGAGGATCAAAATTTTTTTCATTTTCAAAAACAAGTTTTAAAATAAAATTTTAAATTCAAATATTTATTTTTTGGTGTTGTTTAACTTTTAAGTGTTTATAGATGAGAATTGGTTGTTCGTGTGTGTGTGTGCTTTTGACTAGATGATTAAAATGTCTTAAATTAATTTATGTTTTTAAATGAAACATTGCTATAAAATATTTAATAAATATTTGATAATTAAACATCAATTGAGTAAGAACCGTTTTTGACCTTTTTGATTTCATTTTGTCGGATCTAAAGTAGAAATTTTAAAAGATAAGGTTGTGAGATTTGAAAAATAAAATTATTTCTTAGCTATTAAGGTTAAACTCTTAGATGATTTAGACTGTATTTAACTCAGATTTTTAGTCTCTCCAAAGTAAGTGCGTTTGGCACCTTTCATCTTCTCGGTTTGGTGTGACACTTCTTAATCATATCATACTCTTCCGTAGCGTAACAAGGAGCCTCCTTGCCAAAGCTTATCCCCTCCGAAGCATAGCGTCCCGTGCTAAACATACCAAAGCGTACCATATTCACCCCACTCAACAAAAAAATTTTATTACGCTAAGACACGCTTCACGCTCTTGTTGCTAAGCTTCGCTTTAGTACGGCTACGCTACGGTTCGCTCTCCACCAAAAGTTCGGTAGAATTGCAGTAATAGTTTCGTAAAGTGTTCTTTTAGATTGTCGTTAATTTGTGCTCAATGTCAGTAATACCGAATAAGATTAAAGACTATTACGCCGCCATCGTGGTCATTAGGAACACTAAAAGACTCATATTTGTGAATTAAAATGATGGCGCTTTGTGGTTGCGTTATAAATTTTGGTAGCATAGCTGGTAATTTGTTGATAAAACCTCTGTTCCAACTGACACAATTTGAAGTATTTTTGGATCACCAGAAAAGCGTTGCAAAGTTGTTAAGTATTTCTCGTAATCGTGTAATATTTTGTGAAATGTATGTTCTCATAAAAAATCTTCAATTTCACTCAAAAAATTTTTTCCAAAAATTTGGGATTTTCAAAAAATAATAATTACAGAATCATTAACTAGGGACTATGAAAGTTTGTTTGGTGTCACGGTTACAAAAATGACTGGAAAATGGCGCGATTGCATTTGGGCAAGTTAAAATTTTTTCTCAATTTTCTTTTTTCTATTTTTTGTCTCTTTTGCAATCGATATAAAATGTGTGCTTTTAAATATTTCAAGGAAAGAAGGGTGCAGCCACATGCAGCAAAATTTGCTGCATCTACTGGAGGGGTCTGCAAAATTCTGCAAATTAAATTGCGCATATAAAAATAAATCCTTTTTAATGGCGTGCAATTCTGCATAACTTTGCATTTTTTGCAATACTCTGCAAAATTGCACGCCATTAAAAAGGATTTATTTTTATATGCGCAATTTAATTTGCAGAATTTTGCAGACCCCTCCAGTAGATGCAGCAAATTTTGCTGCATGTGGCTGCACCCTTCTTTCCTTGAAATATTTAAAAGCACACATTTTATATCGATTGCAAAAGAGACAAAAAATAGAAAAAAGAAAATTGAGAAAAAATTTTAACTTGCCTTGCATTTGAAATGGACCAAAACATTGAGCCCCGTGGAATCCCAAGCTTCAGAATAAAAATTTTTTAATTTAATTTAGCGAAGATCATGATCAAAAATCATAACCAAAGTGAATTTTTGTATAATTTTTAATGTTTTGCAACGCTGAGTATCGACTCGTTGTTAGGAGATGTTAACCATGAAATCATTTACTAATAATAATATTAATGAAGGGGGCTTGAGCCCCCCTATTCGAAAGTTCATTTTTTCAAAATTTATAACATACACGCATTAAAAATTTAATACTCTAGCAATCCACTAAAGGAAATAGGAAGTTTTTTTGATAATTTGAAATTTTTCAATCAAAACTAAAATTTTCACATGGATTACTTGAAAGAAAAATCCTGAAGACTAGACCTATTTAGAATTTTTTACATCCTTGAACCCCCTTCACCTGTCAAAATCTTTTTCTATTTCAGGAACCCCCCTCTAAAACTTCACATTCAATTTTTTTCAGCTCTTTTATCCCCTGTTAACAAAAAACTGAACTAATATAGCCTTTAATTTTCCAACTCAGGAGCTCACCTGGTCTTTGTTAAAACATAGAAAAACTTATTTTAATCTGTTCAAAAAAAAATCTATCAACTTGTTCACTGATCTCCCTCGACTATCTAAACGAAAATTGAGACAAAACTGGCAAATTTGCCGTCGAACCTTTACCAAACACTGGAGTTTAGCTTCTAAATATTAGGCAAACATAAAAAAAAGCTCAAGTGGCGTAGCCAGAGACTTTTGGATAATGTGGCGAAGTTCTGAATGGTGGGAAGGGGACAAGGGACCCTTTTTTTTATCCCTCTCATAAAACTACTTATGTGGACACACGTCCCAATTAATCTTCGAAGACCACTCACCCCTTATTCACTTACAGAATAGTGTCATCAAAAACTTAATTTTTTGCAAGTTACAGTAAATAAAATCAAGCTTGGTGGCTCTCCTTTTAACTGATTCTAACACAACAATGTCTTTTTTTAAGATATGGATTCCAAACCTGAACTCCATATTCTAAATGTGGTCTAACAAAAGTTTTGTAGAGTCAACTTACAAAATCGATGTTTTGAAATTTAAATGTTCCTTTGACCATTCCCAAAACCATATTAGCTCTATTAGCATGTGTATTCACTTGGTCAGACCATTTCAAATAAGTCGAATAAATAAACCCAGGTATTTTTCTGACGTAGTTTTTAACAGCAGTATATTATGTATCTCTTTTAAGGGATAAACAACAGTCAACAACGTTGATATAAAGAATGAATAAAATCGGACCAAGGACTGAACCTTGTGAAACACCACAGAGCAAGGCTAATTCACCTAACATATCTTGTTGCTGTCTGTCTGAGACAACTTTTCCATGGAATTAGTTATTCATAGCAAAAAATACGATTTATTTAGTCGTTAACTTAAAAATTTTAAGAATTCAACTTGAAATAAAGTATAAATGGTCAATCACCTAGAAAATAAAACCAAATCAGCAGTAATTAAAGTAAATAAAATTATTAAAAGAAAACAAACAAACAAAAATTTAATTTTTTTGTTTAAAGGCTATTTTTAAAGAATTCCTAAACGAACAACAACAACAAATTTTTTTGTTTCTTAATCAAAGTTTAATTTAATGATCCTTTTTTTTTCAAAGTTATGATAAAAATTTAGCCTCTCTTAAGAAAATTTAGTCCAACAAAAAAAATTTCAAGTTTTTTTACTCTCCCCTCTTCTCGCTCTTAACGGATTAAACCTAATAAAAATATTTTTTTTCAATGAAACTTGAAAAACTTTTAAAAAGACCATATACGAAATTAAATTTTTTTTTTCAAAATTTCAAAAGAGAGTCTTTCAAATTATGTTTAAGCCTAAAGATTTATTGAATAGATATTTCCGGTGTTAATACTTAAAGGTATTAATTTTGATTGATAATTTAGATACGGCAGTTGTGAAAAAAAAGAAGATTAGAAACGAGTCCTAGTTTTATTTTAATGAGAATTTAAAGCGTAAAAAATTTTTAAAAAAAAACTAGAACACTTGATTTTTTTTCTTTTTCAAATACGCACACACACACACACACACACACAGGTCAGATAACTAATACTAACAATTAGCAGACAAAATAAGCTCACTTCAAATTTAAAAAAAAAAATTGAAATTTATATTTCTCTCTTTCTTTCGTTTCATTTGCAATATACTTTTTTTAAAAAATTTGAAATTTTAGTTTATGTTTTTTTTTCTATCTTGTTAGGGTCTAATTATATCAAATTTAAATTCATAATTAATTCCTCTTGAAACTCTTTTTGTAGGTAAAGGAGCCTTCGTTTGAATAATTTTGTTTTGAGTCATTTTTAATAGGAAACACAGTTTCAATTTGTGATAAGAATGTTCATAATGCGATAAATACAAGCACGTAATTCAAACTAGCTATTATATCAGTTTTTCATCTTTAAGAGAAAACTTTATGGAATACGTTAACGATTATTTTTAGATTGTTTAGAGGGAGAGGATCATCTAAAGAATTTTGTAGAAGAAGAAACAGAGTTATGAGACCCTTAAAGTGTAAGATACAACTTGATTCGTTCCTGTTTTGAGAGCTTTTTTCGATAATTTAAAATTTTTCTGATCCTATAGTATAGGGTATTGCAGAATTATACAATTTTCTCTTTTGAGCCTTTCTAGTCACTCATTCGAACAGCACTTCGAATAAAGACTTGATGAAAAACCATACCATTACGGTCGTATACCCCATTTGTTTCAGTAATACTAATTTTTGACTGATAGACAATGCCGAGATGTATACAATCTAAACTCGTTAATCGGAATCCTATCTAGATTTCTTTAACTTCTAACTTTAATATTTCTCTAATGAACCCCATATCTGACATTTTGAAAGAAAATCGGTCGAATAAACGAGTTTAGACTGTTCAAAATTTTTATTTTAAAATTATTGAATGTGCAGCAAAAAATGGGCAGCCTGAAGGTTAGGTTGTTCTATTGTACGATTGTACGATTCGATTGTTGAATATTTCTTCAATAAATACCACTTGAACAAAATTTATTCTTTAGTGTACAAAATTTTTATGCATTAGCTGTGAAGGTCATTTCATTAAAATGGACAAAATTGACGAATAGTACAGACAGTACAATCGTACGAATCTTCAGGTTGCATAAAAAATGCTGCATCTAGTGACAAAGTCTGCAAACTTTTCAAGTTTTCTAACGACCATTAGAAGTAGCATTTATTTAGAGAGTCTCTAGGAGACATTTATCAGACACAATTTTCGAATCAAAACTCAAATTTATATAAAGCTGATTATTTTTTATTTGAAAATTTATAATCCTTTAAGACTCAAATATTTTCTAATTTAGTAGTCGCGACTAGTATTTGAAAACAAAATTAATAATACTCTAAAAATTTTAGATGTCACTATAAACAACGAATAAAAATCTATTGAAATGTCATCGAATCCAGCATCTCAAAATCAAAATCGATTAATGTCATCAAGTTCACGTTTTATAAGTCGTATACTAAATACAACAGGTTCACCTGGTCCCGACAATTCTCAACAATCAACTTTAAACGTAATTACATCAGCTGCAGCTGCTGCTGTCACATCATTACAAAATATTATGTCGAACAATCCACCAACAAATCTTTCAAGATCAAATTGTTCATCCTCATCTTCATCGGCAAGTTCATCAGCTCAAAATACTCCTCAATTAAGAGACTTGACCAATCAAACATTCGAAAGTATGACAACTCAAAGTTCATGTATTACCTCAAGCATTCGACTCGAAAAAAAACATTTCGACAAAATAAACAAACAAGCCGAAAAACTATTAAAATATTGTCAATCCGAACGTATGAATTTAATCAATAGTCCGCCCTATATAATCGATATTTTGCCCGATATTTGTCAACACTTTAACACGATCTATTTTGTGTACGAAAATAAACTTCATTTGTTAAATGATATCGATTACTTTTGTGTTCTAATTAAGAATGTAATTGACAAATTTCAAGAGTTATTGGACGTATTTAAATTAGCAGGTCGTAAAATGTATGAAGAGGACAGTGCTGAAAGGCAAAAATTAATTAAATATACTCTCACATTTTCTCATATATTGGCCGAAATGAAATCGATATTTCCCAAAGATGTTTATGAAGGACAAAGCTTTCGTATAGCTAAAAAAGATGCTAATGATTTTTGGAAAATAAATTTTGGTGATCGAATTTTGGTTAGTTGGAAAGAATTTGAAATTAAACTTAATCGAGTGCATAAAATAAGTAATTTTTTAGAAGTGAATGCTCTGAGGGATACGATTCAATTGTCTCGAACTAAATATGTTTCAATTTTTGAATTTGACATTTTTACAAGGTAATTAAAATCAATTTGTAATTTATCTTAAGCTACTCAGAATGTCAACATTCCTAATCGACTTGTAATGTTAACAAAATATCTTTAAGTTCCGTCGATCAGGGACTTTGGAAAATCATTCGGAATGTAATTTGCCAGATTAGAGAGGTTCAACTGCAATAAGTTCAAGAATTATAGAGAAGAAGCTTTATAAAGTTTTTCAATATTAACTAAGATAAAAATTAAAGTTGTGTTTATCTTAACAAAATTTATTTACTTTATTTTGAACGTCTTCAAAAAACGGGTCCTACTAAAAAGCTTAGCCTCATTTTTCGTGAAATTTTTGACCTCCGAAAATAACGTAAAATAAATTTTTTTTTGAAATTCTAAACTTACCAGGCGATAAGAAACTTCAAAAGCTTTCTAGCTATCATATTGGTTTTTAGAAAAATATGCAAAATCTGATATTCAAAATCAAAAACCAAAAAACTAAATGCTTCAATTAGTTAATTAAGTGAAGTGTAAATGAGTCTGTCAAAATTTTTAACCTTTTTTCTACCCGTTTTTTTTATTAATTTTGTGCTTTTTAACATGGGGAACATGTATATGTAGTCAGATTTTGAACATTCGGTTCACCACGGTTCACAGCATTCAAAAGCCACTCTTAGAATATGTTCCGAATATGTTCTTAGGTTTTCACTTCAAAAAAATGACAATTGCAGTAAAATTAATGAAAATGTAAAGTCACTTGATTTTCACCGTAAATGTAACCAAACTAAAACTTGATTTAAATCTTAACATAAAGTTAAGATTGATGAAAATAATCAAAATATTTCAGCGAAAAAGTGACTTAAGATGCACATGAAAATGGAAAAAATATACTTGACAAAAAATACATCTATTGTCAGAAAAGTTTTAATAAAATCAAGGAAACCTTTATGCAAACTTTATGGTTTTTTTTGTTAAAAGGGCGCGTAATCCTGATTTTATGCACTTTATGAACTTTCCCAAACACCAAAAACCGTATCAAGGAATCATTTGATTGACGAGTCTTTCGCCTTGTCAAAAAAATGATTGGGGCTAATTTTAGGGTTAGGTTTATTTAGATCCATGCCCGTCTACTAAGAGGTAGGGTAAGGGTTTATTAAAATAGGAGTAAATTAAAATAGGAATAGTATAAAGTTTCTTTGCTGGTTTTAAAAAAACATGGAAAGAGATAGGATAAAGGACATAAAGTTCAAAACTGAGAGAAAAGCCTTACTTTAAAGCCTTATAAAGCTTCTATGCTAGGTTTCCCACTTGATCTTACATAAAGTATGGTCTTTATGCCTGAGGCAAATTTAAGTTTTTTTTGAAATTACATTGAAAAGGATGGGAAATAACTTAAACTTTCTTCGCATACTGGTTTTTAAGCTCATCGTTGACAATTGGTCAAAAATATCGATTGATTTTTTATTATTGTGGTCTTTCAATTTATAGAAGCTAGAAAAATGTTAAATAAGCTCCTTTAAAGACTATTTTTCATGACTTCTTCTAATTGGAAAATTTTATTCAAGATTATTTCAGCCATGGAACAATTTACTCAATAATTGGAAATTTCTAGTCACTGAACATCCTGGTTATAGTGCGTTTAGCACGTACGATCAAGTCCATCAACGTTTACAAAAAGTAAATTTAAATTAAAAAAATTAATAAAAACCAAGAGTCTTTATAAAAAATTCAAATTTTAGCACATTAATAAACCTGGTAGTTACCTGTTTAGGCTGAGTTGTACTAAACTGGGTCAATGGGCCATAGGTTATGTCACTGAAGATCATAAAATATTACAAACAATTCCACAGTCTTTAATCCAAGCTTTAATTGATGGTCAAAAACAAGGAATTTACGTTTACCCTGATGGACGTGATATTAAAATTGATATATCATCGGCCATAGCTGTCACATCAGCATCTCGAATTCAAATATCTAAAGAACAATATGACATGTACTGTGATATGGGCACGTCATTTCAAGTTTGTAAAATATGTTCCGAGAATAATAAGGACAGAAAATTGGAGCCATGTGGTCATTTAATATGTTCAACATGTTTAGAAAATTGGCAAGAATTACAAAATGTAGCAAGTTGTCCGTTTTGTAGATGTGAAATTAAAACATTTGAACCTGTAATAATAAGTCCTTTTGAGAATAAAAGAATTGAAAATGAGTTCGAGACACCGAAAAAAAATGAGAGCAATGGATGTTTAACAGATGATGAAGAGTATCTACGACCGGATAAAAGTAAAGAAAAAAACCGAAAAAACCGACCCAAAAGTCTTTTAACAAGTGAAGAAGAATCTCAAGATGGAAAATATAATGTTGATTTGATTTTGAGTCCAAGTTACAACAGTCAATCGAAATTGATTGATGAAAATTCGTGTTTTAAAATTCCACCGACGCCCAATTTTCCACCACCACCGCTCCCGTTGTTACACAGCCCATCTCAAAGTGTTCTTCAACCACCACAAATTCCTCCGCCACCTCTACCAGGTACAAATAAAACTATCATTTCAAGTTATCTTTCATCCAAATCAAACTCGGTTATAAAAATTAAAATAGAAAATGATCTGCTATTTGAACAATTTGTTTTAAATCATTTGGGAACTGATCGCATTAAAGCAGCTTGTGCTTTACTATTAGCGAATAATGATCCCAAAATGGCTCTTAATATTCTTAATTTGACTCAAAATGGGTCCAATTAAATGGGATACCGTTTGTTTTAACTATCAAATTTTGTTGTTTAAATTGTTAAATATGGATTTTGAATTCTTTTCAATATTTTTTTCGAATGTAAAATGATTAACTTTGATTTTTTTTATAATAATTATTAAATATGAAGAATATTGAAAAAATTTTATAAATAAAAATTTTTTTTTTTGTGCTGAAATTCTCATAATCTTTAGAAAAACCGAAAACTGCATGGAATATGTTTTCGGCGAATACCGAATAAAGGACAAACTACGTTCTCTAAATTTCAGAATTATAGTCTCCCAAGTGCTGAATAATTTTAGATAAGGAAGTAAATTTGCCGTTTCATAAATCCATAATATTTAAAATAATCGGGCGTGAATAAAATTAATCCCTATTCTTTAACGTTATGTTAATTTTTTAGGAAATACTACTGATTCTCAGGTAAAATGACAACGCTTGTTAAATTTACGCGGCTTCAGATAAAAAGAAGTGTGAAGATTGTCATTTAGTGGTCGAAAAAATTAAATATTATAATTTATTCAAGAAGATTTTATTCGTTAAAGGATTAAGCCGATTGCAAGCTTAAAAAATGTTTAATTAATTGATTTGGTTAAGATCACACTTGCCGACAGCAGTCTCACTGAATCGAATTCGGAAGGTAAAACTCCATAGACAGAATAAAGTATCAGTAGTCAAAAATTAAAAAAGTTAGCCAAAACAGTTTGAAACATTTGAGTTAAGAAATAATGACAAGACTCAAGATATCAAGCCTAGAGGCTAGGAGAGTAAGAGCTGATTCAATTTAATAAAATTCTTGAATAGTACAAGAAAGTAAACTTTGGGGGTGAACTTTACAAACAGCAATTACTCAAATAGTAGACATGTCTTCAAATAAAAAAAATGATTGAACAAGGATTGCACTCAAATATCAAATATTTTCTACAAACAAAGTTGTTAATGACAATTTGTACGATGAAGTGGTTAAAGCGAAGAATCTGAACTTTTTTAACTCGATATTGGAAATTTAATGAAAAGGAAATGCAACAGCCTACTCGGTTGAGTATTTATTGTTACTGCATTTAAAACATTTATAACCGGTAGACTTTCAAGTTAATTCAAGAAAAAATACAGTAAGCAGTTAGCCGTCTAATTTTGGCTACTTGTTAGCTCTATGGCAAAACCATTAAGATGGTATTGTTAAAAAGATCCTTGGAAGATTGACCTGTCTTAATCATAATTAAACATATATTATTATAATGTATTATAAATACCTGTAAAATGACAATGTTTTCGCACTTAAGTTTGAAAAAGATATATTTTTTTCTCCGCCTTATTTTTTCGGTAATAGAAAGAAAATTTTTTCACGCTCTTGTCATTTTACTGGTAATTTGCTATAGCGTTGTCATTTTACCATGAGCCTAACAAAAAAAAATCCCCACGCCAATAATAAGTATCAATATTTTTAAAAATAAAATTACAGTTTACTTAAATCAGCATATTCTTTTTTATATTCTTTACTTTTTTAATGTTATGAACTAAATTAATTATACTAATTAATTCCGGTCTATTTATCAGTTGAACAGCTCTAACAAGAAAAAAGTTCATAGTTATAAAAGAATCGCGTTTGACGTTGATAGATCATTCTATCTAGGATTATTCCATAAATAATAAAAGATACGTGATCTTTTCGAATTCATATCTAAAAAATGTCGAAACTTCATAGTCTGTGGTGATTTAAATTCAAAGAACAAATCGTTTGGCTGTACAAACAGTAACCGAAATGGAGATGATTTACTCAACATAATTTTAGACTTTGACATATCTATCTTAAAAACAAACAACGATCCAACTTACCACAGAATCCATGATAACTTCTCGAATATTTTGGACTTCTTCATCGGATCAAATAATCTATTAAACAATGTACAAAATTACGAAGTCTTATCCAACTCAATCCTCGTAAGTGATCACTTCCCGATTAAAATCGATTTAGACTTTGGATACCAAATAAACACTCCCAGTCCAAACTCGAATACAAACAGTAATTCCGAAGAACTTAACTTCAATCGTGCGAATTGGACCCTAATCAAAGAACACTTAGAAAAATTAGACATAAACGAAATACTCAACCTAAACATTGATCAACTAAATACATTCGTTATAGAAAAGCTCTTAGACGCCTCAAAAATCGCAATACCTTTAAAAAAATCAGCTACCGAAAAGAGCTTACCAGTGTTTATAATAAACTTGATCAAAATCAAAAATAAATTAAGACGACGAATAAAAAAATACAATATCGACACAGATAAAGAAATATTTTACCACGTTAAAGACCTGATAAATGATGAAATCTCAACATTTCGAAGTCAACAATGGTCAAGTTTTTTGGATAGCTTAAAAAGTAAACCAATCTCTTCATTGCCATTTTGGAAGAAGATCAATAAACTTCGCCATAAACCCAACTCGAACAACATCCCAACAATCTTATTCGAGAATAATTCGTATAGCTCAGACTCCGAAAAATCAAACGTTTTCGCTAATATTCTCACCAAAAAATTCAGTGAAGATTTATCCGAGACTGAGTCCTTTAACAACAACTTCAAAAAGTATGTAGACGAGTACATCAAAAAAGGTGAATTTTTAAAAGATTACGAAAACGATAATCAAGCTCCTACCTTCAAGTTAAACGAACTTTTACACTCAATCAAACGACTAAACAATAAACCATCACTCGATCTATACGATATCAACAACGTAATGCTAAAAAACATTCCAAACTCGTTTGCGCGCATCCTGCTTATTCTTTTCAATAGAACAATTAAAGAAAACAAAATACCATCCGCTTGGAAAACGTCAAAAATTACAATCATACCGAAGAAGTCCATCGATAAACATAATCCGGAAAGCTATAGACCTTTAAGCATTACTTCTTGCATTGCCAAATTATGCGAACGATTAATTTGCGATAAACTAATGATCTTCCTTGACAATTCAAAAATCTTAATAGATCAACAATCGAGTTTTAGAAAAAATCGACAAACTAGAGACAATCTTTTTCATCTTGGTCAAAAAATATTAGAAAGTTTCAATCGTAATAAAAAAATTTTTGCTATTTTCTTTGACATCGCGTCGGCCTTTGACAAGGTGTGGCACAATGGTCTCCTCTATAAAATGTACAAACTCAAGATTCCACTCTACATTGTCAAATGGATTGAGAACTTCTTAAAAGAAAGATTATTTTATGTCAAAATCAACAAATCATGTTCATCACTCAACAACATTATTACTGGCGTTCCACAAGGCTCAGTACCAAGTCCTATCCTTTTCAGCATTTTCATCAATGATATCCGACTCAAAAATAATCGAAACAAAGAATCTTCACTCCTCTTCGCCGATGATTTGATTTACACACAAATTTACAGAAAAAGTGGCAATCTATCTAACTCAATTAACAAGTATCTTCGTAGCTTAGAAAGTTGGCTTAACAACTGGAGACTGATAATGGCACCAAACAAATGCAACTACATGATTTTTACCAAGCGAATTGATCCACTCGACAAAGTCTTCAAATTTCGATTATACAACAAATCGATCAGTTACACTTGTGAAACAACCTTTTTAGGCATTCGTTTAGATCCTCACTTCAGCCTTATTAACCAAATCAACTATTTAATCGAGACTTCAGCTAAGCACCTGAACATTTTAAGAGTACTGTCCCACAAAAGCTGGAAACTTAATCAATCGACGCTAATTCAAATCTACAATTCACTTATTCGCTCACTCATAGACTATAGTTCAATCTTTAGTTCAATGTTATCGGATTCGAATATCAATAAACTCCAAATTATACAAAACAATGCTCTACGAACGATTTACAAAAAAAGAAGAGACACAAAAATCGAAGAACTCCACTCAATTGACAATTGTATCACAATCAAAGACCGAATTAACAATCTCGCATTTAAGTACATCACAAAAAACACTATAAACAACAACCCTGTTATCACCACCACAATTGACGAATTCATTAACTTTAAACAATCAAGATATCTCAAACACAAAACTTTATTATGTGACTTTTATTCAAATCTATAATAGCCGAGTATTTTTTATCATCACGTTTTAAGCTTTAAACTTTTTATTTTATTTTTATTCTTTATTTTTATTACTTTTTACTTTTTTATTGTTGTTTTGTTTGTTTTTTTTTATTTTATTTTATCTACTTATTTAAATTCAAAATAAAAATAATAGCCGTATAGAGCTTGCTCTGGTGCTAAAAAATAAAAAAAAAAAAAATACATGTCTAGATTTAGTGATTATAGTTTAGTGATTAGAACGTTGGATGGCGAGCCAAGAGACTCAATTCCCTTCCGATTGCTAAAATCAGTAATAGAAGAAATATTCAACCATTTAATTATGTTATAATCCCTTCGATAATGAACTAATTTCGATAATGTTGATTTCGCCTGAATACTATAATCATTTATTTTCTTAGATTTGAGTTGACCTAAATCGATGCAGATTACGTGTATATTAAAATCACCAACATGAATAATTACGACTCTATTTGCCCTCCTTTTTTCAAAAGTCATTGTCAATCATTGAAATTTCGGAGACAGGTCGGATTTTAGCTTACCTTTTGCATCAAACGATCATGGTAAAAAGTGTTAACTCCATATTGTGTTTATTTCTAAGAAATGATAATAAATTAGTGTTTAAAGATTGATAAATTCTTAAACCACAAGTTTGTGTAGATGGAAAAGTTTAGCATTGTGAAGTCTAAACCTTTCATAATAATATGATATGAATGTATTTTTCACTAACCCTAACGGCTTCGAGACATAAATTAATGAAGACTCCCTATTTTTCGAACAAAAGATGTGACCGTCGACTATCAAAAATTTAGTTGAAAATTTCACTGATTTTCAATTCAAATATAAAAGAGATTGATTATTAGAGGACCGACTATTAATCCCTAATTTTTGGAGAGCTCACGATCGTAACAGATTATACAAACTCACTGATTGTTACAGATTACAAATAAACAAGCAGTCAAGTTAACTATGAGAAAATTCAAAAAAAGAAAAAATAGATGTACCAAGAATTTTTTAAAAAAAAAATCTGATTGTTTTAAATTTTGTTCTAGTTGAAGTGCGGCTGAATAGACATGATTTTGAAAAATAAAATCTTAATTATAGAAAAAACCTACAAGTATCTATTAATTTAGCATCAAAATACCATCAAAGTTCTTAATTAATCTTTTTTTTTTTTAGTTTCAAGGTTAATCAACAGGCTGAGGCCCTTATCTCTATGAGACTGATTAACTCTCCATTTATTGATTGATATATAAAATTACAAATTAAACAAAATAAAAATTTTAAGTAGATTTCTATAAAAAAATTTTAAATTATTAGATTAATTTTATTAAAAATTGAAATTTTGAAATGTTCTTTTTTTAGACAAAGTTTATTTAAGGCAAATTTGTTAACCAATCTTGAGAACACATACCCAAAGGTCTTTTCACCAGCGCTTGTTCTTGTTCCATGAATTTGTTCCCGAATCTAAAATAGTGAAATTATTCCCTATCTTAAATCTTATTAATTAATATTTGTCGATTTTATTCGTGTCAAGGTTAAACTTAACAATGTCAAGGTTACAAAATAAAAAAAAAAAAATAATTCACTGATTGATAAAAAGGCTAATTGAATAATTTATTGACTAAAATTGAATAACTTTTTGTTGTTATATCATTAATTAGGACTTTTTTATTTAAGACTTTTTATTTAAAGATTAATCAAAAATCTATCAGTAAGAGCCAAACGCGACGAATTTTAATTAAATCTGATTGCAAACGTTAGTCAATCAGTTATTAATCAGTTTTTTTTTTATCTGAAAAACGTTCCCACTCCGTTTTTAGAGATTTTTCGAATCATGCATAGTGCAATTTCTTTCATATTACAGATTAATAAGATTTTTACTGAAAAGTTCTTCCCAAACTCATTGGATCAGTATGTTTTTTATTAAATGTCTTCATGAAACTATCAACTTGGGGGAAAATATAAATAATTTTTGTCCTATTTATGTCGAATAACAGCAATATTTGGTACCAGAGTTTACGATAGAAAGAGATGACAATTTTGAGATTTTACAGTATTGACATGACAGAAAATTCGACCACCTTATATGGTCTTAGAGCGGTTAAACTTGAATTTAATAAATCTAAAATTATAAGAAGTCTAATGAAAAGAATATTTTTTTTCGAAATAAAATTTTCTTAAATAAAGCCGATAGTCTCATTAGGTAAACGTCCTAAAATAATTAAGTCTTTTTTGAGTATCTTATCTTACTATTTAAGATTTGACTATTTTTACAAGATACCGATGAGAAGTTTATAAAATTTTAGAAAAAAGATTATCGACAAATTAATTGATTGATTATCAATTATTAAAAAATTATACTTATTGTTAGGTTTTAATTTAATATATATCGCACTAATTAATTAATTTATAAAATAGGGCTTAGAACTACTGATTTTTTGAAAACTATTTGAAAAACAAATCCGTTATAAGGAGAGTTTATCAATATAGGCAAAGATAAAATGCGACTCAATGCAATATTAAACGAATTTTTAAATACTATTTTCGATCAGAATGTCAAGGAAAGTCAAAGGTAGTCCACGTGAGTATTAAATAGATTCAGATAAGTAAAAACCTTAATGTGTTAGGCATAATGTATATTCGATTCCAGTCTTATTCAAGTTGATAATTTCACATAAAATTCTAAAACCATAGATAAACACCAAATATGCTGAATATTATTCATGATTAAAACTGGATAACTTTAGATGCTCACAATGTATTCGTATTAGGACAAAATTTAATAGAATTCATTTTTATGTAAAGTATCAAAGTATTTAATTCATTTAAACCTGAGTTGTTAGTATTTGGTCATTCGGGAAAGCTCAATTAGCATAGGCGTTTGGCGATTTATTAATTTAAGAATGCTACTAAAAAATCTTGGTTTCAAAAGCAGCTGTGAGGTGGTGTGTTTAGAGAGCGTACGATGAAAAATCTAAAAAAGATGTTTCTTAACTTTTTACAGAGAAAGCTGATTAGGTCAAGATACGCCACATTTCGCGTAAAAAAAACATGTCAAATATCAATTTGTGATATTTGACATAATAGATGTAACTTAAGACCCTCCAAAAAACAAGAAAATGACTTTTTTCACCGGATAAAAAAAATTATATCACAACACTCTGGCCTTTTACAGTGCTTTCAGTGAATCTTAAAGTTATCATGTTTGAAAAATATATCGTTGATTCGAAGTTATTGTCAAGAAGCATTTTTCATTGCTAATAGGGTTCATCTCGATGAAGAAAATAGTTTCCGTACATTAATACTTAAGTGAGAATGATCAAAAAATGACAATTTCCAGTCAAAAGCTTTTTTTAATATCTCCACAACATAACCTTCCATTCAGAGTACACTAAATCCGGAAGCGAAGCAACGGGATTCGACTAGTGTTCCCGAAAAATATTGAAAGAATATTGTAAGAAAAAGGCATGAAGTTTCAAAGTGAGACTTACATTTTATTTTATAATTTTATTTTAAAAGGCACGCGTTGCATTCAGGAGAATCACGCGTTTCAATTCAGTATGATTAACCTTGAAACTTTTTTTTAAACTTTTATTTTAGTTTCAATTTTATTTTATTTTTATTTTGTGTTTTGTTTTGATTGAATAAATGATTTAACGATCGAGTAATAGTTGTTTACATTTGTTATTCAGTTCCCCACCCGTCCGACCCTCGTTCCACGTATACTAAATTGGTGGCAACGGAGTAAACAAGAATAAGCTTAATGTGTAATAAGCTTACAGTAAACAATAGACAGTGATAAGCTAAAAGATTTTGTAAACAGTGTAAAATTTGATAAAGGGTGTGAGTTGTAAAGTACCGTGACTTGTTTATTGTTAAAAGTAGTGTTTACAAAGTACTGTGACTTTCTATAGTTTCAAATTCAATTGTTCAAAGTTTTACAGTGTTAAGAGAGGTGTTTCAAAAATTATTTAGTAATCGTATGAGAAAAGAGGGTCGGATAAGTTTGTTTCAAAAGAACAATGATAGATTTTCAACCAATAGTTTGATAGAGGATTTTAGTATAAATATGTTTCAAAATTTTGGAAAAATATATCATTCAATCGAGAGAACAACAAGAAAAGTTGTTAAATCTACAAAATCAAGCATTTTCCATTTTTCAATAAGCCAACAAAGTGTAAGCCAAAAAATGGCAAGTAGTGCATTCTTTTGTAAATCAGAAACCCCAACTCATGCATATCTTCACACTTTTGTTGGTAGATTTCAAGAATCGAATGAAAGTTTGGTTCAATATGCAGCGGTGATAAATGATTTAGGGAGAAGAGCATTACCCGATGCAAGACCAAGAGAACAGTTAAGTTATGTAAAAGGCCAATTTTTGGTAAGCTTACAAAGCAGAGAAATTGGCGATAAATTAGCTGTTTTGGATATATACGACTTGGAAATGTTGGTACAGCGAGCAAGAGGGCAAGAAAGTATTTTCCTTGGTTAAATGGACTAGCTGACAGAAGTAACAGGATGAATAACAATTTATTTGGACAACGTAACCTAACAAATTAGGACATAAGGAATTAAGTTATAACTAAATTGGAACCGTATAGGATGAATCAACAAACAAACACAATTTATGCTAATCAAAGACCGATCGAAGTTAATAGAGCTCAAGATTACAGTTTCATGCCAATGAATGTTACTGGAGATAGTAATTTTTCGAGATTTTTGAACCAACTTGATCACCAAACTTCAGTTCACAAAATTTGTGATCAGAAAATATTTTTTATTAAATTCCTAAAATTTTGTGATCACTTAAATTATTTTGTGATCTATAAAAAAAATTTATGATTAAAAACAAAGTTTATTTAAAAAAAATAAAATTAATGTGTTTTCGACATGTTGGTTTTAACTCCCCTTACGTTCTTCATCACCGCTCCACATATTGGACAAGGAACTGGGTCCACATGTTTTCTCAAAACCCGCCTGACGGCTGACTCTGTTTCTTTTGAAACTTCTGGTTGGGTAAACGACAATAATTGATAACTCAACGGCGATTTGAAGTTGCGAATCAATTTAATAAAACCAAAAAACTCAATTTTATTTTTAAAATCTTTAGAAAAAGTGCCTATAGTTTTCTTCTTATACAGAGATATATCTACAGATTTTAAAAATATAATTGAGTTTTTTGGTTTTATTAAATTGATTCTCAACTTCAAATCGCCAACTCAACGCATTATTTTTTGCGGTATTTATAGTCAAAGTAGTAAACCTTCTCCTAACTTGTTAAAGTGTAATATCGACATCATTGGTTGAACATTGAGCTACATCATTACCTATTTGACCACTCTCAAGACCTATTTGACAACTCTCAAAGTCATAATCATTATCAGTAACAGAATCATTTGATTTTAACATCACGGTTAAACTCTTTGATTGGTTCGTCTTTCCCTCTGTAATGACATCTTCGTTATCATCAACTAAATCGTCCTTTTTAATGCTTTTTAAATAGTCAAGGTGAAATAAAAAAGGAACGATGAAAATTAAGCAAAAAATATTATGTTGATAAATATTATATAATATTATGAAATTTTTTTAGTCGTGATCTGTTTTAAAATAATGTGATCATTTGTGAATTTTTGTGATCATTATTTTTAAAATTTTTCATGTTTTTGATCACAAATTTTGTGAACTGAAGTTTGGTGATCAAGGATGTTCACAAAACCAGTTACGAGGAAAGGTTCACCAATAATATGATCACAAGGTCACAAAACAGGGTAGAACCAAAAGACCTTCAACATGAGTGTTTAGTAGGTTTGGATTTTATGGGTAGAGTCGATTAGACTAAAGATAAAATCGAAGAGATATTCAGTGCTTTGGAAGGAGAGAAAGTACCAAAAAAGAAGGTCAATTAGGCAGTAAACACAATCGATTTTACAAATCAAGAGAATAACACGATGAATGAGTTATGATAGAAAGAGATCAAAAAATTTTGATTGAAAAATTGATTGATTAGTGTTTTTCGAATTTTGATTAATCAATCAATCAATTTAGTTCAGTTTTTTGTCAGCTTTCAGAATAATTAATCAGAAAATGCATAACTTTTACCAAAAAAAAGTTATGACCAAAAAATGATTTATTAGTGTTTTTCGAATTTTGATTAATCAATCAATCAATTTAGTTCAGTTTTTTGTCAGCTTTCAGAATAATTAATCAGAAAATGCATAACTTTTACCAAAAAAAAGTTATGACCAAAAAATGATTGATTAGTGTTTTTCGAATTTTGATTAATCAATCAATCAATTTAGTTCAGTTTTTTGTCAGCTTTCAGAATAATTAATCAGAAAATGCATAACTTTTACCAAAAAAAAGTTATGACCAAAAAATGATTGCTTAGTGTTTTTCGAATTTTGATTAATCAATCAATCAATTTAGTTCAGTTTTTTGTCAGCTTTCAGAATAATTAATCAGAAAATGCATAACTTTTACCAAAAAAAAGTTATGACCAAAAAATGATTGATTAGTGTTTTTCGAATTTTGATTAATCAATCAATCAATTTAGTTCAGTTTTTTGTCAGCTTTCAGAATAATTAATCAGAAAATGCATAACTTTTACCAAAAAAAAGTTATGACCAAAAAATGATTGATTAGTGTTTTTCGAATTTTGATTAATCAATCAATCAATTTAGTTCAGTTTTTTGTCAGCTTTCAGAATAATTAATCAGAAAATGCATAACTTTTACCAAAAAAAAGTTATGACCAAAAAATGATTGCTTAGTGTTTTTCGAATTTTGATTAATCAATCAATCAATTTAGTTCAGTTTTTTGTCAGCTTTTAGAATAATTAATCAGAAAATGCATAACTTTTACCAAAAAAAAGTTATGACCAAAAAATGATTGATTTGTGTTTTTCGAATTTTGATTAATCAATCAATCAATTTAGTTCAGTTTTTTGTCAGCTTTCAGAATAATTAATCAGAAAATGCATAACTTTTACCAAAAATAAGTTATGACCAAAAAATGATTGATTAGTGTTATTCGAATTTTGATTAATCAATCAATCAATTTAGTTCAGTTTTTTGTCAGCTTTCAGAATAATTAATCAGAAAATGCATAACTTTTACCAAAAAAAAGTTATGACCAAAAAATGATTGATTAGTGTTTTTCAAATTTTGGTTAATCAATCAATCAATTTAGTTCAGTTTTTTGTCAGCTTTCAGAATAATTAATCAGAAAATGCATAACTTTTACCAAAAAAAAGTTATGACCAAAAAATGATTGCTTAGTGTTTTTCGAATTTTGATTAATCAATCAATCAATTTAGTTCAGTTTTTTGTCAGCTTTCAGAATAATTAATCAGAAAATGCATAACTTTTACCAAAAAAAAGTTATGACCAAAAAATGATTGATTAGTGTTTTTCGAATTTTGATTAATCAATCAATCAATTTAGTTCAGTTTTTTGTCAGCTTTCAGAATAATTAATCAGAAAATGCATAACTTTTACCAAAAAAAAGTTATGACCAAAAAATGATTTATTAGTGTTTTTCGAATTTTGATTAATCAATCAATCAATTTAGTTCAGTTTTTTGTCAGCTTTCAGAATAATTAATCAGAAAATGCATAACTTTTACCAAAAAAAAGTTATGACCAAAAAATGATTGATTAGTGTTTTTCGAATTTTGATTAATCAATCAATCAATTTAGTTCAGTTTTTTGTCAGCTTTCAGAATAATTAATCAGAAAATGCATAACTTTTACCAAAAAAAAGTTATGACCAAAAAATGGTTTATTAGTGTTTTTCGAATTTTGATTAATCAATCAATCAATTTAGTTCAGTTTTTTGTCAGCTTTCAGAATAATTAATCAGAAAATGCATAACTTTTACCAAAAAAAAGTTATGACCAAAAAATGGTTTATTAGTGTTTTTCGAATTTTGATTAATCAATCAATCAATTTAGTTCAGTTTTTTGTCAGCTTTCAGAATAATTAATCAGAAAATGCATAACTTTTACCAAAAAAAAGTTATGACCAAAAAATGATTGATTAGTGTTTTTCGAATTTTGATTAATCAATCAATCAATTTAGTTCAGTTTTTTGTCAGCTTTCAGAATAATTAATCAGAAAATGCATAACTTTTACCAAAAAAAAGTTATGACCAAAAAATGATTTATTAGTGTTTTTCGAATTTTGATTAATCAATCAATCAATTTAGTTCAGTTTTTTGTCAGCTTTCAGAATAATTAATCAGAAAATGCATAACTTTTACCAAAAAAAAGTTATGACCAAAAAATGATTTATTAGTGTTTTTCGAATTTTGATTAATCAATCAATCAATTTAGTTCAGTTTTTTGTCAGCTTTCAGAATAATTAATCAGAAAATGCATAACTTTTACCAAAAAAAGTTATGACCAAAAAATGATTTATTAGTGTTTTTCGAATTTTGATTAATCAATCAATCAATTAAGTTCAGTTTTTTGTCAGCTTTCAGAATAATTAATCAGAAAATGCATAACTTTTACCAAAAAAAAGTTATGACCAAAAAATGATTGCTTAGTGTTTTTCGAATTTTGATTAATCAATCAATCAATTTAGTTCAGTTTTTTGTCAGCTTTCAGAATAATTAATCAGAAAATGCATAACTTTTACCAAAAAAAAGTTATGACCAAAAAATGATTGATTAGTGTTTTTCGAATTTTGATTAATCAATCAATCAATTTAATTCAGTTTTTTGTCAGCTTTCAGAATAATTAATCAGAAAATGCATAACTTTTACCAAAAAAAAGTTATGACCAAAAAATGATTGATTAGTATTTTTCGAATTTTGATTAATCAATCAATCAATTTAGTTCAGTTTTTTGTCAGCTTTCAGAATAATTAATTAGAAAATGCATAACTTTTACCAAAAAAAAGTTATGACCAAAAAATGATTGATTAGTGTTTTTCGAATTTTGATTAATCAATCAATCAATTTAGTTCAGTTTTTTGTCAGCTTTCAGAATAATTAATCAGAAAATGCATAACTTTTACCAAAAAAAAGTTATGACCAAAAAATGATTTATTAGTGTTTTTCGAATTTTGATTAATCAATCAATCAATTTAATTCAGTTTTTTGTCAGCTTTCAGAATAATTAATCAGAAAATGCATAACTTTTCCCAAAAAAAAGTTATGACCAAAAAATGATTGATTAGTGTTTTTCGAATTTTGATTAATCAATCAATCAATTTAGTTCAGTTTTTTGTCAGCTTTCAGAATAATTAATCAGAAAATGCATAACTTTTACCAAAAAAAAGTTATGACCAAAAAATGATTGATTAGTGTTTTTCGAATTTTGATTAATCAATCAATCAATTTAGTTCAGTTTTTTGTCAGCTTTCAGAATAATTAATCAGAAAATGCATAACTTTTACCAAAAAAAAGTTATGACCAAAAAATGATTGATTAGTGTTTTTCGAATTTTGATTAATCAATCAATCAATTTAATTCAGTTTTTTGTCAGCTTTCAGAATAATTAATCAGAAAATGCATAACTTTTCCCAAAAAAAAGTTATGACCAAAAAATGATTGATTAGTGTTTTTCGAATTTTGATTAATCAATCAATCAATTAAGTTCAGTTTTTGTCAGCTTTCAGAATAATTAATCAGAAAATGCATAACTTTTACCAAAAAAAAGTTATGACCAAAAAATGATTGATTAGTGTTTTTCGAATTTTGATTAATCAATCAATCAATTTAGTTCAGTTTTTTGTCAGCTTTCAGAATAATTAATCAGAAAATGCATAACTTTTCCCAAAAAAAAGTTATGACCAAAAAATGATTGATTAGTGTTTTTCGAATTTTGATTAATCAATCAATCAATTTAATTCAGTTTTTTGTCAGCTTTCAGAATAATTAATCAGAAAATGCATAACTTTTCCCAAAAAAAAGTTATGACCAAAAAATGATTGATTAGTGTTTTTCGAATTTTGATTAATCAATCAATCAATTTAGTTCAGTTTTTTGTCAGCTTTCAGAATAATTAATCAGAAAATGCATAACTTTTCCCAAAAAAAAGTTATGACCAAAAAATGATTGATTAGTGTTTTTCGAATTTTGATTAATCAATCAATCAATTAAGTTCAGTTTTTTGTCAGCTTTCAGAATAATTAATCAGAAAATGCATAACTTTTACCAAAAAAAAGTTATGACCAAAAAATGATTGCTTAGTGTTTTTCGAATTTTGATTAATCAATCAATCAATTTAGTTCAGTTTTTTGTCAGCTTTCAGAATAATTAATCAGAAAATGCATAACTTTTACCAAAAAAAAGTTATGACCAAAAAATGATTGATTAGTGTTTTTCGAATTTTGATTAATCAATCAATCAATTTAATTCAGTTTTTTGTCAGCTTTCAGAATAATTAATCAGAAAATGCATAACTTTTACCAAAAAAAAGTTATGACCAAAAAATGATTGATTAGTATTTTTCGAATTTTGATTAATCAATCAATCAATTTAGTTCAGTTTTTTGTCAGCTTTCAGAATAATTAATTAGAAAATGCATAACTTTTACCAAAAAAAAGTTATGACCAAAAAATGATTGATTAGTGTTTTTCGAATTTTGATTAATCAATCAATCAATTTAGTTCAGTTTTTTGTCAGCTTTCAGAATAATTAATCAGAAAATGCATAACTTTTACCAAAAAAAAAGTTATGACCAAAAAATGATTGATTAGTGTTTTTCGAATTTTGATTAATCAATCAATCAATTTAGTTCAGTTTTTTGTCAGCTTTCAGAATAATTAATCAGAAAATGCATAACTTTTACCAAAAAAAAGTTATGACCAAAAAATGATTGATTAGTGTTTTTCGAATTTTGATTAATCAATCAATCAATTTAATTCAGTTTTTTGTCAGCTTTCAGAATAATTAATCAGAAAATGCATAACTTTTACCAAAAAAAAGTTATGACCAAAAAATGATTGATTAGTGTTTTTCGAATTTTGATTAATCAATCAATCAATTTAGTTAAGTTTTTTGGCAGCTTTACGAATAAATTAATCGGGAAAATGCATACTTTTTACCAAAAAAAAGGTTATGACCAAAAAATGATTGATTAGTGTTTTTCGAATTTTGATTAATCAATCAATCAATTTAGTTCAGTTTTTGGTCAGCTTTCAGAATAATTAATCAGAAAAACCATAAATTTTACCAAAAAAAAGTTATGACCAAAAAATGATTGATTAGTGTTTTCTGAATTTTGATTATTCAATCAATCAATTTAGTTCAGTTTTTGGTCAGCTTTCAGAATAATTAATCAGAAAATGCATAACTTTCTTTTACCAAAAAAAAGTTATGACCAAAAAATGATTGATTAGTGTTTTTCGAATTTTGATTAATCAATCAATCAATTTAGTTCAGTTTTTTGTCAGCTTTCAGAATAATTAATCAGAAAATGCATAACTTTTACCAAAAAAAAGTTATGACCAAAAAATGATTGATTTGGTGTTTTTCGAATTTTGATTAATCAATCAATCAATTTAGTTCAGTTTTTGGTCAGCTTTCAGAATAATTAATCAGAAAATGCATAACTTTTACCAAAAAAAAGTTATGACCAAAAAATGATTGATTAGTGTTTTTCGAATTTTGATTAATCAATCAATCAATTTAGTTCAGTTTTTGGTCAGCTTTCAGAATAATTAATCAGAAAATGCATAACTTTTACCAAAAAAAAGTTATGACCAAAAAAATATTGATTAGTGTTTTTCGAATTGATTAATAAATCAATCAATTAAAGTTCCAGATTTTTTTGCAGCTTTCAGAATAATTAATAGCAGGAAAATGCATACTTTTCACAAAAAAAAGTATGACCAAAAAATGAGATTAGGTTTTCGAATTTTGATTAATCAATCAATCAATTTAGTTCAGTTTTTTGTCAGCTTTCAGAATAATTAATCAGAAAATGCATAACTTTTACCAAAAAAAGTTATGACCAAAAAATGATTGATTAGTGTTTTTCGAATTTTGATTAATCAATCAATCAATTTAGTTCAGTTTTTTGTCAGCTTTCAGAATAATTAATCAGAAAATGCATAACTTTTACCAAAAAAAAGTTATGACCAAAAAATGATTGATTAGTGTTTTTTCGAATTTTGATTAATCAATCAATCAATTTAGTTCAGTTTTTGGTCAGCTTTCAGAATAATTAATCAGAAAATGCATAACTTTTACCAAAAAAAAGTTATGACCAAAAATGATTGATTAGTGTTTTTCGAATTTGATTAATCAATCAATCAATCAATTTAGTTCAGTTTTTGTCAGCTTTCAGAATAATTAATCAGAAAATGCATAACTTATACCAAAAAAAGTTATGACCAACAAAAATGATTTGATAGTGTTTTTCGAATTTTGATTAATCAATCATCATTTAGTTCAGTTTTTTTGTCAGCTTTCAGAATATTAATCAGAAAATGCATAACTTTTAACCAAAAAAAAGTTATGA